>OZ038422.1:70725942-71161642 GCA_964036155.1 Diploscapter coronatus
CGCCTGTCAATTATACAGGAAGTCTTTCTTCTAAATCTTACATTTTGCGGAGTGTTTGGATTGTGCTGAATCGATTTAACGACTTCGACGAGAGCCAATCGACAGATACGGCCTTCGACAGAGGAGAGCAGATGTGGCAGTTTGCTGAAAACCAAGTTATTTATCTTATTCAAAATAGAAATTTCTGACTTGATGAATTTCTCCGACTGCTTTGTGCATCCGACCAGTCTGCCCACAGTCCTGAGTGTCGTCTCCGTAGTTTCCTCTTTCCTCTTGTCGTTCTTCCTCATCGAACTCAGCAGTGCATTTGCCATTCGAGTTGCCATTTCAGAGTCATGCACGAATTCAGAGAGCCTGAAGGATCAATTGATAAACTCTAAACAAATTCATTTGTTAACCTGTTTAGGATGTTGAGAGTGTCGGCTCTGACAGATTTCTCAGATTCGATATGATGTGTGAAGAAATGGAGAATTTTCGACATGTGTTGCACGAGAATGGAAGTACCGTAATTCGCATCTGAAAGAAAAATCCCACTTATTTTTTCTGAAAATAATATTCAAATATACTGAAACGTTTTTAAATCCTAAAATGGAAAAATCTTATTTGATCCAAAATTCCACGAAAGAAAACTCCCGTCCTCCATCATATTACTATCCTCTATCATTCGAAAATACCCTACCTTCCAATTGTTCCACTTGAGCATATTCGAATGCATCGAGTTTCGGCACTCTCTCCTCATCTGACAATTCGATCATACATTTTATGCTTGTTTTCGCTGCATTGCAGATCTGAAGATTGTCACCACATGGGAAAAGGTCCTTCAAACTAGAATAACCTGTGCAGTGGCTCCATTCCAAAGCAAAGTATTGAGCAACAACTCGATCGGCTGAAGTTGTTTTCCATTCCAGTCGAGTTTGATCAGCAGCAGATCATAGAAGCTGAAATTAGAAACAATAGATTTTATTCTGAAAAAAGAATGCTATAGCATGTTCTATGCAAAGAATTAGTAATGAGATGATATAAGAACATTATAAAATTATGTATTTTTCCAGGGTTGCATATTTTGGACACGATCAATTGAAGACAAAACACAAACCATTTTGTTTGCATCGCGTCTAACATTTGCAACACTGCATTTTTTCATAAAAAAAAACATAATTTGTTCGAAATATTGAGGTCATATGAAAAAATGGAAATAAAATGACTCACGCAGGCAATTTGCACCAAGAGGTGACGAGCCGAACTCCAGACAGAGGCAGAATCGGAAGGGGACCGAAGGCTGAAGAGTCGATGGAATTGGCTTCGTGGATGTAGGGCAGCAGGAAGAAGTCTGACAGACCACGCAAGTGGGAACAACAAATTGGACGGTTAGGGAAGGCGGAGAAGAACTAAAATGGATCATATTGCTATGAACAATTTAGATGTTCATCCGATCTAGGCAATGCTTAAGCCAAACTCTCCATGTGAACCCCTTAAGTCATAAGTTTATACAAAAATCGTATTTCAGATACTCGTATGCCTCAGTTTTCTTTCGAAAAATTTTTTGCTGACCAACTACTCTATAATTTTTGTTTTGGATGAAAATCTGCTTAGATCTGATGTTCAAATTCACTTTGCACCAAAAGTTGCCAGTTATTTCATGTTTGATTCTCGTATTATGTTTGATAAACAATGCTTACTTCAGCAAGTCGCAATCCAATGGACATGCGCAAATCCTTGAGTTTGGCATGAAGATAGACAGGCGTGAGCGGATTCTGCAGACGGAGACGAACGATGACAGAAACGCAAAGGAAGAGCGAGAACAGAGTGGAAGACTGGCGAGGGCCCAGACTGCGCGAGATCTTACGCAGCATTTCGGAGGCTGCCTCCAGAGATCTGAAGTACAGAAGCACAATGATAAGGAGAAAATGTTTCGCATGAACTATTTGGAAACCATAAACCCCTCAAGCTATGAGAAATAGGGTGGGAAATAATTGTGAAGAGAAATTTTTTTCCAAACTATTTCGCATGGCGTGAGGGCTAGTAGTCTCCAAGTTAACTTGAAATGTTAAAATAAATAACCTGTTGAGTCTGTCGAGGTCGAATGCAGAGAGCAGCTCTTGGTTTTGGCAGAGTTGATGCATTTTGTCGAAATTATCCTCGCCATCGCCTGCAAATTTGGATAATTCAATCAAATTTGCATTATTTTTCACGTGTATCGTGCTCGCAGCTAGTATTCCGTGCTGAAATGAGAGCGCTCCAATCGAAAATGAGTCAAGAAAAAGCACTCTCATTTTGATTGGAGCAAGTTATTCCCAAAAAAAAACATTTGTAGCCCCTAGTCAAACTTTTTCTTGATCTGCATACAATTTTTAAAACGGCTGAGATTGTAGATACATGTAGTATGAATTTACATAAATCAAAGAAGAAAATATGCTCACCAACTAAATCGAAGAAGGTCTGGAAGTAGAGCTGCAAGAAGAGATGCATCTCTTCGGGCCGCAACCCGCCCAGATACCGAAGAATAGCAGATCGACGCGAACCGGCCAGTGCCTTCTTCTTCGTCTTGCTCGACAATTTTCCGCATAGAAGTCTTAATTCTTGTAATTTAACAGATCTTTAATCAGAGTTTACCTGAGAAGAAGAGGAATGACGTGTTGTCTGTGCTCTGCATTCACAACTGCATCCTCTTCATCTTCGGCTATTTTGAACAGCACAATCGTATTGCGGAATTTCTTCTCGTCAAGCAGATTCTCCAGATATTCTCTGCAAATTTACACATCATTGTTATAGAATGTGTTTATCTCATCCTATCGACAACAACTAGAAAATCGAATATGTGCACAGGAAGGTTGTATTGCTAAGCTGAACTTTTTTTTTCTTTAGAACAAATATAGGAAAAGAACGTGATAACATTTAGCAACCGAGTGTACCAATAGGGCAAAATTTCAGCTTTTTGAAAACAAAATATCAAGTAATGAAAAGAGCAGGAAGGAATTAAATGAGCGATTAAAATGTCACCTGTAAGGGGAGACAGCCTTGTTTTTGTATGATAGAAGGCAGGCGAGGGCAGCCGGTTGCAATTCGCAATTGTTCGACATCAGCAACTGAAAAACCAAATTAGACAACCCCATGTATGCCCCTACAGGTACAGAATTTTTCCTTAATTGTTGAAAAAAGGCAGGTAATAGGTATATAAACTTGTACTTATCCAGTATCTGTTCATAATAAAAGATAAATAAAAATACGAAAGTTTAGGAGTTAATCCAAGTACAGGTGCTATTTTTCGGTAACCGTGAGCATCTCTTAGACGATCACGGAAATTTCAAGAAAACAACAAACTGTCGAACCTCTTCATAAATCTGTCGAATTTGCGGCTCCATGAAAACGGATTTTGCATCTTCGAATTTGGCGAAAATTTTGAGGAAAGCGATCAGAGTCTGCAAAAATCCATAATAATAATAATAGAAGATAAAACACATAAAAAAAAACTGAATGAAATACCTGAGTGAGTTTCCATCTGCTCATTTTGTTGGCGTTGTCTTCTTTCGGGGGATGATCCCCATCTTCTTTCTCTTCTTCTGCTCTCGTTTCCTCGTCTTTCTGATTTTCCTTCAATTTGTCACTTTCCGTTTCTGTCGACTCGGTCAATTTGTGCGCTCCTTTGTTCTTCATAACGAGGTCAGGATTGTCGACCAGAGGAAGAAATGAATTCCTGGAAATAATAGAATCCAATGACTTGTTGGATGTTTTGAGGGCTATTCTAAATAATGGATAATCACTAATTTTACTAATTAACGAACGAAAAGAGGAGAGAGGAGTGTGAAAGTAGGAAAAATAGTATTAGCCAGAAACAAACGTCATCTGTTACTTAATTAGTACAATCCGTGATTTGTTTCATTCGTTATTTAGAAACAGTCATTTTCGAGAGATAATGAAATGACAAACTTGTAGAAGCGGATGAGCAGTGGGGAGAGGACGCGAGTGCGTCGTTCTGCCAAATCCGCGATCTTCTCGAAGAAATTCAGCATCTGAAAAGTTCAAACGATAATAAGTAGACAAGAGAAGTTTTCTTTTTTTAATTTAAAGAAAAGAAGAATGAAAATCTACCTGAGTCCTGGCATTGCCATAATCGACTCGAGCCGCTTTCGACTCATGCAGGTTCTCGTTGGGTAAGAGCCAACCCAATCCTTCATCAATTCCTTCAGAAGAGCTCATGTCATCGCATTCTGAAATTTATCCAGAAGAAACTCAGAAAGAATTGTATTTTCTTACTTTGACAGATGTGCTCGAAGCAGCTGGCGGCGATGCTCCAGAAGTCGTCGATCTGCATTCCGCGAGCGAACGAATAAAGCAGCTCGTGGATGCCTTTCCACACCGGGTTGAATTGCACGAAGAATTGAGAGAAGCCAACTTGCACGATTACCTGAATATGTACAATTGTAGGCAAAAAATGAAATGCGCAAAATTAACCTAGCTCATATTCTTTATGAGTATGGAAAAGTGAAAGGAAAAAATTCATTTTTATTTTTATAAATACCATAAAAATGGAATAAAAATGATACCGCTTCCATTTGTTTAGTGAATCCCTTGGGCATGTGCTTGAGATGCGATCCGTACAACAGCTTTCTGAACTGCAACAGCCTGCCCCGGAAGTCTGTCAGTTCTGTTTGCTCTGCATTCAGCAGAATTTCGTAGACATTTTCAGATGCAATCTGCAAATTTTATGCGCTTTTGAGAAGAAAATAATACTAGTAAATTATTTCTCCTTCAAATTTTTTCCCTAAGAACACATTAGTTGTAGGACATGTGAAATCCAAATTTTTAGAAGAAAAATTATCCTTCACAAGTCTAGACAGGTTTTTCAAGAACATCTTTAGTGGCCCAGACTTTTAGTGCATCCTGTATACAAGATTAATAAAATGAACGAATACAGAATAAGTTCAATATGATTTATAGTTAATGACCAATATTTACCGATTTGTGAATGCCATCCGCAAGAACATATTCCTCTAGTTGGACGTCGAACTGGGCCATAATTTGAAGAGCTGCACGGCGAATTCGAATGTCGGCATTGAAGAAGGCCGGCTGCAGCACAGACACTGCTTCTTCGAGGCTCATTTGACTGCTGCAACAATAAAAAAGTTTCCTATTTGGATTGACACCAAGTGAATTCAGGAGTAACGAAAATTTTGGTTTCAAATTGTTTACTTTCACACACTTCTAAGTGAATGGCAATTCATAAATGTCGTGATATTGTGAGGACGTGCGTTATACAGTTAGGGATAGGTGAGGGAAGGAAAGTAGGGCGAAATAGTGCGAGAAAAGAGTTCACAACATTTACGAGTTGTCTAAGCGAATAATACTTTCTTCACAATTTGAAGAGCATGGTGATTTCTCGTTAACAGTAGAGAGCGCAAGCATAATCATGTTCAGGGCGGGTCGGCCAGCCTGCTAGAAAAAGCTATACTAGGGTCGACTATAAACTCAATAAAGCGTTTCTGTGCAAAAAATAAGCCAAAAACAGCGGAGTTAAGCTATGTTCAAATGATTTTTCGATTTCAGAAACGCGTAAATTTGGAGTTCAGAGGCTCTACAATTATCCAAGTGAAAAATGATTCTTATTCTATTTTTTAAATTCATAGTTACGCTGAGATTCATCTTTCTGAGCCGAAAAGAGTAAAGAAATAGTTGCCGTGAAACTTCTTGCGCTCTATTTTTTGGCCTCATCGAGAATATATGAAGCTTTTCCCGGAATTCTAATCTGTAATTCATTATTTTCACCGACCTAAGTCTGGCCCTGTTGCCTCCGATCTGCTCAGTTCGCTCATTGACTGTCAACTCCTAAAAATCTTCAATGGTTTCTGATCCAGTAAATTCCTTCACACCTTGATCTGATTGGCCGTTTCATTGCACTCGGAGGGCTGCGGCTCTTCGTCTGAGCTCGCGTCGGACTCCATTGCAACACTAAATTAGCATAATTAGGCAGTTAACGAAGAAAATGGGCAAATCTGAGAAATATTCGAACGAAACTTGAAAATGGCGTGATGATTACACGCAAACACAAACACAGTGCGTACCCAGAAATTCACTTCGGTAACTATCGATTCGCCGTTTTTCGCGAAAATTCTCGATTTTATTCAATTTTTCTAATTTTTAGCGATTCCAACGATGTCGATGCGCCTGGCAGAGCCGCAGACCGGATCAGTGACTGTCACCGAAGCTGTTCAGCCCGAGGTGGGGACGAGTTCTTTAAAAAATCAATCAGGAAACTTAGAAATTTCGAAAATAAATTAAAATTGTGAAGAACGATTTTTGTCTAAATTCGCCCAGTTCACTCAGACATTTGAAAAATTCAACCACTTCTTCTTTACCATAATTATTTAAACTTAAAAGTGGGTAACTTTCCAAATAGATGGTGTGCAAAATGGGTAAGCTTTCAAAGGAGCCATGAAAATACTCGAAAAATTTGGCTTTCAAAGTAAAAAGTGAATTTAGACACAACAAGAAGAGGAACTAGTGCTGCATTTGGCGCCACCCTCGACTTCAACCGCAGAGGGAGAGGCAGAGCGGCCGAAGGTGACTTGGACGACAGACACTGTGGACAACGAGCACATGCAGAAGAAGAAGAGCAAGTGCTGCTGCATTTACAAGAAACACAAGAATTGGCAGGACAGCAGCGACGATGATAGCGATTCGGTCAGTACTTTGGGTCGAATTACTCAAATGTCTTTGTACTGTTTATTTTAAGAAAACATTCATAAAAGTTATTTTTTAATTGGTGACAACGGCGTTATTTAATTTTGTAACCTCGACTTTTACGCCAACACCTATATTTTTATTGTTACTGCCATGTTACCAAGTTTTTTTCTTTCTTCGATTTACAAACTACTTTCAAGTAAAATTAATTGAAAATGAAAGTGTAATTCTGAAAATTCCTATTTCACAGGGTGACTTTTTGCCAATTATAGCGTTTCTCATATTTTCAAGAAAGACATTGTCATTTGACAAAAATCATTCCGTCAAAAGCAAGAAGTCTCTGTTATGTCATACTTTGTCACTCAGTCAAATGAAAACTGCATTCAATTCTGCCTACAAGAATAATGCATTCCTTGTCCTTGACTAAACTCAAAACTACTATCTTTTCCTCAAAAATAGTTTCTTTCAGGATTGCGAAACGGGTCATTGCCGAGGTCACGTGGAGAAACGGAAACAGCACCCCGAGCACTCTGAACACAAGCACGACGAAACACACCAATCCTGAATCTGAATCGGATCGAAGTAATTTCTGCAAACGAATTGTGGGTATCATCTCTCTTCGTTCTTTTTTTATCTATAAAATATTTTATTATGCTAGAATTGACTAGCTTCAAATATATTCCATCCAAAGTTACTTTACGTCAGATTTGTGATAACGTGTAAACATTAGGTTTATGAAATGAAATGTTTCAAATGAGAAATTTGAATTTGAAAAACTAATAGTTTTACAACTAAACCTTTGCCTCATTCAACAAGTTTTTTTCTGTGGCAGTTTTTTTTCCAAGAAACACCAACTTCGAAGTCGCACTTCTTTCTTTAAAAAGTACGACTTCTTCAAAAAGAAGCACTGCAAAAATGCACACAATTTTCTTTTATCTCTTTCTTAACAATATTTTCCCGAGGCGGCTTTCTTTATATCTCTAGTTATTCTCTCTCCTGAGCTTTTCCCGCCCATTTATTCTATGAGTTAAAATTGTGACTACGATCGAGCGGTCTGTTTGTGTTAAAATAAATTGTGATTGAATAACTGTTCATTGTTAAACCAACCGCTTACCTACCAACCAACACTAGCCCACAGAAAGAAACTTATCTGAGAGAACCCTTTTTGTTCAAGCACGAGCTTTCCTTTTTTCAAGCGCATGAAAAGAGCAAATGTTATAAATTTTATATGGTCATCTTGTCTTTGATCGCTACTTAATTACTATGTAAAAATTTAATTACCCACAGTTAAAAATAGTTGAGTAATTCACGCGTAGCACGACCTCAAAGAAACCAAGTGCGACTTTTGCCTCAAAAAGTAACTGTTTTGCAAGGGGCAAAAAAGCGCGACTTCCTTGGTGTGCTGTGTTGATTCCTCATTCTGTTGCACATTTCACAATTTACCTGGCTGACGACTCTGCCAGAGTTTGTATACTGCGGAGAGATTCTGAAACAAGCATAATTCATTTGCAGTCATTTTCTGCACTTCGTTTTGCAACATCACTTTGTGCATCTGTCAGGTCCATTAGTTTATTGTCTTGTAGAGTGGTTATTTTGTGCATGAATTGTATGGAATTTAAGTGTGTCAGATGCAGAGAATGATTGAATGCAGCTAATCTGATTGCACACGTCTTTGAATGGACAGAAGGACAGGGAATGGGTCCAGAAGTGTTCGTTCTGATGAGCAAATCGTGCATGTGCATGTGGATGATTGAATGGTGAGTGAGGAGGCGTGAGCACCGACTGGCACATTACGCATTGCACTGCCCCATTCATCTCGTCATCCCATTCACAGCCATAACTCGATTAGTCAATTATTCAATTAGCAGCCCCATTCTGTCATTCAGTCCATGTCCAGGACCATGTTACTTCACACTTTCCTGCTTTTCTGTCGAATGCTGTTATGGTTTTTCCATCTTTGCGAAGAGCCGAGTCAGAAATGACGAGAGATTTATGAGTCCGTCCACTTCAATTTCACTCCCATCTGCCGCCTGTCTATCCTAATTTCCAAATCTGGTCATTACTTGCATTCTAATTCATCCGAGATTGAAAGTCAGATAGAGAAAATTGGCTTGTGTTCGCCTAAAATTCACTATTCAAGAGCGGATATTATTTTCTTCGCATTATTTTAGTACAATACAGCTTTTCCATATATTTTCATTATGAAGACCAGCTTCAGTTTTCAACCATTTATATTTATCAGATAGGAGTTATTTTCTAAAAAATGTTTTTTCCTCAACCGAGAATATTATTACTTCTCTCGATCATTTAGTGAAGTAAAGCTGTTTTATACATATTCTTCATGAACACCAGCTTAATTCTTCGATCAGCTGCTGCATTTCATCCACCTCCACTATTCTTCGGTCTTCGTGCTGTAAAATTCGAACAGATTTGATTCAATTTGCCTGAATTTTACCCACATCAATCATTCTACACACAAACAGAAGGACAAAGAGAAGGGGGGTTTTCATCATTTATGCTGTCGTGAATGCAGTGGCAGTCAGTGGAATCGGAATCCCTGTGGGAAGATCCACCTTTCTGCCCTCCCCGGCTCTGCTTTGCTTTATCCTTTACCCGCCAAGCCATCCTCCATTCGACTGCTTTGTTGATTTGCCGTTTTTGCATCGAATTTCCCGTGGCTCTCGAATTTTCTCTTTGAATTTCCCGCTCATTACCATTTTTGGAAGTAAAAGTGAAAATTCTCCAAATATGATAATGCGGGTCAACAAAATTTTTGTAGAAGAAGAATGTTGGCTTCTTATTTATTTCTAGCATTCTATCCTGCTGAATTACCGTACTCTTGTGATTTTTGGTTTATCATGCTTTGCAAAAATCTCTATGCATCAGCCATTCAAAAAAGGATAAATTACATATTTTCTCTGAATAGTTTATATTCTCAGGATGTACTTTTTCATACTGCCAAAAACATTCAACTGCATATTTTCATAGTCATGAACATGAGGCATGAACAGACATAAATATGGAATGAGTGTCAATGAAAGAAAAGGGCGTCAGAGATAGACTTCCATTTTTGCATGTGGCTGGAGGAATTGTAACAGAATCTTCTCCTCTTCTTCAGCATTTCATCATTCAAGCATCCAAGCAGTGCAAATATTGATGCATCAGCTGCTGTAATGTGATGCAATCCCGTATTCACAATCCAAATGCATTATAACTCTCAAAAAGCCTATTGCTCATTGTTTCTGCGATTTATTCGAGAGGATTCGGGAGTAGAGATATGAAAAGCTGCGCATATATCTTTCAAACTATTTTTCTACTTCGAACAGAGAGATAGGACATAATTTCGATTCAGATTCCAAAATTCTGGACTTCTTTTTGGTTTTCAGATGTTATTTCGATTTACCCCAATACTTTCTCTAAATTCAATTATATCGCATCCTTAATTTCATTGAAGTCCCTTATTTTTCGTGTTGTAAAATCATCTCTTCAGCTTTATCTGATTAGGCAACTTCTTCACGCTGTAACAAACTGGCCGAGCTACTTCCTTCTGATATGTAGAAAAGAGCTATAGTGGAGAGCGAGTGTTTCGTCTGGCGACTTTTCAACCTAGCGATTCTTTTCATTTTTACTCATTTTTGTTTGTTTGCGTAAATGAAATATTCGACGAGAATTGGAGTGAGCAAATGAATGAGGAAGGGGAAGAAAGTTGTAGGAAAAATGTGGGAAGACAATGGGAAGTGAGAGAGCAGAAAACATAAGGGCAGAGGTTGGAATGCCAAATGAGAAGAATAAGCAGATGCTCCAAAATGGAAGAGAACTTCATTCATTCGCCGAAATAATAAACACTATTGTGGAGATTTTAGCATGAATGTTAACGAATTTCTTGTTCCGAAATATTTCGAATCAGAATTATATTTTGAAAAGAATGTCAAAAAATCTTCTCTTGTTATATTGTTGTATGGAGTGTTCATCTGAATCTAATGAAGAAGTTTCATTCGAATTTAAACCTATCCAAATTTTGATTGTGGATTAACGCTCCTTTTATATTCTCCGATTATGTTCATATCCCCTCCCCTTCTTCTAGATTCCCCCATCTCTTATTCCCTTTTATGCGCCTTCTTCCCTTCTTCTTCTCCCGCTCCCGATAGACTCATTTCCGTTGCTTGTTGGCCGGCCATGTCTTGTGTCTTGCATCCACTCCCTTCTCACTGCCTGATCCGATCCGTTTATGGGCCAGGCTTTATGGCCCACCTGCCTATGGCCTTTGGCCTGTCCTCTTAGAAGGAGAGGATATTTCATTGTTCCCCTCCTCCCATTTCCCCTATGTGTCTACTTTGGTAGTGCCGTTCGTCTCTCAACTTGATGCCCCAACGCTAAATGCATCTTATTGTTGGTCAGAATCAAGTTAGAATCTCGAACCCACCACTTTACTCTATGCTTCTTTTCTTGGTCAAACAGACATTTTTATACTTCGTATAGATAGGAAGAGAATAAGTTTCGGTCTTATTACTTTCGAACACATGAATAGCTTGCATTTTCATATATTTACCTCGATTTCTAATGAAGCTGAGCTTTAAAATTTCATTTCGAAAGAAAATCATGATGAAGATCAACCCTTTCCTTTATTTTGCGAACTTTCTGATCTTTTCTTTTTTTTTAAGTTTTGGCTGACGTGATATTTCATTATTTTTCTGCGATAGTGCATAAACAAACTCGCTGATCTATTCCTGGATTACAGAATCTGACTCGTTGCGAGATGTCGTTTGTGACAGTCTGCAGTCACAATGCCGTCTCTTTGTCTCTGCGACTTGCAAATTTCAGCCAATAATCTCTGCCTTTCCTGTGCCATTCTCATACGGCCATAGACATTTTCTGTATCTCTTCCAATAAACACACCCATTTCCCTCTCTTCCCTTTCTTTCCTTTATTTTCATCACTTATTCAGCTTTTGCATTCGGGCATTCAGCTGTTAATTCGGTTATTCATTTATTCCAGTTCATCAGTCCATTCAGTCGGAATAATGGATTATATGCGGGAGGATCGACGTGAATCGGAGGTGAGAAGCGGGTATTTCACTTATCGCTGATTTGCTGGAAAAGGCCATTCACAGTTATGTATAGATTCCTTCAGTTTTGATTCAAATTGAAGAAATTTAGATACAAAACTTTCTTGAAGACTATTTTCTCTCGGCAGTTTGTAAAAAGAAACACACGAGATTATCAATTGCGTACCATTTTAGGGAAGACGATAGACAGAAATAGCTCACATACAATCTATTCGAAGAAGATTGCTTTTTACAAATTTTCAACTCTTATTTGTCATTAGATAGCAATTTCGCATCTGCGAGAAAGTGTCATGACTATGACTTCGTTTTTGCCACTTGCCCTTATATTTTCTTTTCGTCTGACGAAAGTCCTCCCTAGATTTGATTGCATAGGTAGCAGCATAGAAAGAGGTTGAGTTATGATAATTATTATGAAAATGTGCGCCATTCGTCATTGCATCACTTGACACGATTCAAGCATGTTTCAAATCTAGGCAATTCGCCTCGAATCACTTCGTCCCCTTCTGCAAGGTATCGACCTCCGAGATCTGGCTCCAGTTCTTGTGGCTCGAAACATCATCAAATCCTACGAAATGAATAAACTCTATGCTGAGGTTGATTGTTTGACAAAACTATTGAATAGCAGAAGGCAATTGCAGAGCACTGCAGATGCACAAATCAACGCATTCATCGAATTGCTAAAGACAAAGTACGACTGGACGGGCGCTCTCACTGATGCTCTCATCAGGAATGGAAAGGTAATAAATGATATCTCGATGATACTCATAATCTTTTTAATATCATGAAAAAACTATGACATCACTCTGAGTTCTTATTTTCAACTTCGCATTTCATGTTATGACTCTCTAGTTTTTGTTTTAAACATATCATTAATTTTGAAAGCGAAATAACTAAAGACATCCAAACTCATCCACTTTATCATGTTCTGAACTCAAGCTAAAATGTTTTAATGATCTCAGCCAATTATCATCCATTCATTTTCCAAAGGAATGCAGCAATTTTCATTTTCAGTGTAACATCGCTCAAAAACTAATGGAAATGCAGTCTCCCAAGTCGGCTCGAGCATAATATAAACAATTCTGTTTATTTATAGCAAAAATAAAAATTTTCTAAAAATGAATTGAGCTCGTAAATTGGCTTGTTTTGTATCGTTGTATTGATGCAATTGGTTACCCGAGTGAGGAATGCAATCACAAATCACAAATGAACAGAGAACGAGAATGCGACAGTCTTGTCACAAAAGGCACCCTGTCAAATAGTCACCCATTTTTCGGCATTGTGTAATTCCCATTTATAAGTAGAAAGAAAGTTTAGAGATAGTTATAAAAGAGTAGTAGAATTCTAAAACATGCTCTGAAAAATCTACTTAGTGAAAGGAAACGGGTAAGAAAATACTTTAGCAAGAGGCGGATAAATGATATGAAAGAAAAGTTTGATTCAATTTCCATAAATTATCTCTAATGAATATAAAATAAAAGTTTTGCCCGCTTTGAATTATCGCATCTATCGCATGCTCTAAGGCAATTCATGACAAGTGGCGACCTGTTCATTCGCCTCGACCTGTTCCTCTGTCGAATACCACTTGCACGGGTCCAAACTGCTGCTGGCAGAGGCGTTTTTGCTGGGAGATGATCCTTTTCTTTTCTCGCTCAGCTGGGAAAGCACTGCGTATTTCACCAGACGATTCTTGTTTTGAGAACATCGTTCGCAGATCTGAAGCATGAAATTTTTGTATGAAAAATGCATCATTTTCTCCAAGTACATGTTGGGGGAAAAGGTTCGAGAAAGGATTGAAATTCGAAATATTGACTCGAAATTGTTCCTTAAAAAATTTTGGATTCGGAGTTAACGGGAAAACGCAGGAACCGAAAATCAGTTTCCGCTATGGTGGTGATTTGTACAAAGCTCTCATTTAAAATATTCAGTATTTTCGCGAAATTGATACAGAATATTAGTAGTTGAAATTTGAAATGACGATTGATGCCCTTACCTTGTTAGCAAGTGAAGAGGACAACGTCTGCGAGTCGAAATACCTGGCCGCATCGATGAACTGTCCATTGGACAGATAGACCTCGATGATCTGATCTGCTGCCTTTCTGCGACTGAGGATGTCCACTGCCGACTGGAACAGGGAAGGGCATCGGGCTGCGTACGAAATCAGCAGAATTGCGAGCTGTTTCGAGTCTTCAATCACCTGCAAACTCAGGAGATAATCATTTTCAGAAATTCAAATAAAAATCGAAAGAATTCTCTTTGTATAAATTATCTCTCTGATCATCTGAATATCATTTCCTCCTTTCACAAATGTCAGTCGCTTCGAGAAGGAATAAATTTTGAAGAGAATGATATTCCTGTAAGAAAATAGGATTTGAACGATCATTTTTGCAATAGATTTAGCACATGTAAAATTGCATCTTTTTCAAAAGGTAAAGGACTTTTATAATTCTAAAAACCCCCCCACCCGATAAGTAACGAGCTGCTGCAATTTGCCCATTTGACCCGCATCGCAGAGCGTCTGCACAACCAACTCGAGGAAGTAGGAATCGACAGGCTGCTTCTGCTTGTAGAGACTGCGAAGGTACTCGAGGAGAACATTCGACACAAAACACTCGTCCAGAGAGACATCTTCCTGAAGAAATGAAATTCGTTGAATTCAAAGTGACATGATTATTATATGAAAATTTACGCTTCGTTTTCGCCAAAACTTACCGACTATTTTCATACTCGAACTCTCAAAATTAATTTTCGAACTCCAACAAAGCAGACCAGAAATCACGTTTACAAAAAATTGTATCGGAATAAGTTTATTCAAGATTCGATTTCAGAAATAGGAGTTTATTGCTGTCTATTAGTTGATTCTAGAAAAAGAAGAAAGTGAAAAACGAACCGTGAGCGGAATGAAGACGGAACTCTGCATGTCTCTCTGCTCGATTTGCAACGATTTGAATGGAGGAATCACGAAAAGAATGGTTGATTTGCTGCTGCTGCTGCTACTACTCACTTCTGAAAATATGAACTTTCGAAGGTCATTTCATTCAGAAGTTCTCTTTTCAGATTTATGAGAAGATCGTTTTTCTGTTATAATTTTCACTTGTAAAAGGTGTCCATCTTTTAGAAAAAAAATGTTGTAAGTTCGAGTAAAATGACGATGAAGAATATAAGAAAGTAAAAATTAAATCAGCAAAATTAGGCATAAAAAGCCATACCTGAACCCGATTTGTTCGCTCCGACGATATCCGAGAAAATTCTGGACAAATTCCTGAGAGTTATCTTTCGATTGGTCATGGCCTGCAGCAGACATTCGAGGAATAGCTTTCCCGATCCGACTCGATTTGTGAGGAAACGCAGCTGCGCAGTCGGATCTGTGAATTCGGCAGAGGAATGTTCGATGCACAAGGACACGTCGTAGATTTGGCCTGCGATCGGGTCTGCAAATAAGAAAATGAAAATTAGAAGACAACAACACTATGATGCATCGATGGCATGTTTTCTCAAAATGACAACGGTTTCTATTGTATTGGCCACATTGAGTGAAAGTTCGTGTGTCAAAAAATATCGAGCAAAAGAGACACAGAGAAAATTGCGTACCACTCTTTCCATTCTTCCCCACCGACTCTCTTTCTCAGCGCTCTAGCCTCCTTCTTTACACATAGTTCATACGCGCATTTCTCGCAAGAAGCACGCTTTGACACACGAGCTGTCACTTAATTTGACCGATACAATATCAAATGACAGCATGATTCTATAGAAAAGTATGGGAGCAAAGTCTTACCAATGATAATATTTGGCTGGAACATCAACCAGACCTGACTGTATAATTGGATGGATTGGCAGGAAGAATGAGGAGACAGACTGAGAGTGAGGAATGGAGTGTGCGAGGGACGGTGCAGGGATAGACCGATGTCGAATAGCAGCGAACTTTTAGAGGCCTGAATAATGCATAATGAGAATGAGAATGATTTTTTAAAAGTAATTTATTCTCAAACGTTGATCTCGCTTTTTCCATTTCATTTTAGGAAAGAATAGTTTTGAAGTATTGTTTTCTCCGAACGAAGGAAAGTAATCGCCATTCAAGAATTAGCTTTGATTTAAAGAATGCGATTTCATAGAAAGAAGAGTAAATAATTTTTTGCCTGATGATGAACCACTACGACGTTGTCGATTATTTGAATTCCGCATCCACCGACCAGACCTAGGGAAAGTGAATATTTGAATGAAGAGGCGATCGATGTATCGGGAGAGATCTCGTACAGAGCCAAATCTGTGGCCGTCGCATTGCGGCCGTAGCGAAGCACCATCAGATACAACTGACCATAACTGAAAGTCACACAATAAATGATAAAAAAAAATCAATCATTTTTTTATAAAGAAAACAACTTACAGAGTAGTAATTGTAACGTCCTGCTCCAACAATTTATCCCGCGAATTTCCATTTCCCATTTCGACATCAAAACTCTGAAAAAGAAACTGTTGTTCTGAGAAAAATAATGAACTCCCTACTTTCAACCGACTCAGTTGACTGTGCGAAATGACGATCGGCAGAATCGTGGCTGTATTCGAACCATTTGCGATGAACAAAATCGACAGGGGATGCTGAATTCGGGAATTTTATACGGGGAAATGAAAGTTGTAAGTGATAAACAGGCATCAGAATTTTGACGTTTTTGATATTAAATTTTTTAAAATTATTAATTTCGAATGATCCCGATAAGGTTTAAGTGTGTGAAGTAAAGAAGAATAATCAAACTTCTCAATTTTTTCAGATAAGATATGAAATGCGAAATAAAAACATACATAGAAAATGGCCCAAACGGCGTCAACGTTGGTTGTCCGAACGAGTTTAGTGGTTTTTTTCTCCTCGATCACTTGGTGCAATTCCACTACCTGTTTCGTCACCAAAACTATCTGCAAAATTGTTCGCTTGTTTCCGAGCTACAAAACTTGACTCTCTACCTGGGAATTACTGACCCATTCCACGGTGATGATTTCTTCCTTAGATTTCGAAGAACACGAGAACTCATCGCAAACGGATGAAGGGGATTTGGTTCGACAAATCAGAATGTCCTGAAATTCTCCACTTTTGAAGTAAAAAGATGGCGAGTTTCGAATTACGATAGAACTATGATTTCGTTGCAGAATGCAGAGCTCCAAATTCGGGGAGAATTTGACGAGTCGAGTTGGACCGCATTCACGGGTTCTGAAAGGAAGAAGTTAAATAAAAAATAAACGAACGAACAAATTTTGAAGAAAATCAGTTTCTTACTTGACAGAAATAGGCTCGCCTTCGACTGCACGGGCTGTCAAGCCGAGAAAACCGTTGTTTCGCAGTGTGCAGATCTGAAGCAGAAACGACCATTTCGCTAATTTTTTAATGAAAAACTACTACTTTTTGATAAAAAAAACAAACAAACATCAACTTGTGTCGATTTGTTGTGGATTGTAGAAATTTCTTTCGAAATTCTTGAATAATAGATTCATTTTCAGAACGATTATGGTTTTTAAATGGAAATTTATTCAAGGTTTCATAACAAATTTTTAAATTACCCTGGAAGTAGCATTGTCGAAGAAATTCTGTGTCCCATTTGTGGAGTCGTTTGGGGAAGGATTGTCCGGCTCGAATGCAGCCTTCCTCTGTCCGATCACTAACATTCAGATTCGAACTGATTTCGAACTTTTATTCCGATCTAAAATAAACTCATCAATTTACCAGAAATCAATAGAAATAAACAACGAAAGAGGAAAATCGAAAGCAATGTGATACGTTGTGCAAAATGCAGTGAAGAGAATAGAGTAATGATGCACCAATTAGAGACGGAAAATTCCTGATGGAAAAGGGTGAACATTGGTGAATGTAAGGGTGGGATAGAGGAAAAGTTGCACACGTAATGAAGGTTTAGAAGAACTAGACAGAAGTTGAATGATGATAGAATGACCTTGTGAATGCAAAAAAGTTGTACCAGTAATAAATTTTAGTCTTCAGTGAAAAAGTCATTTTGTCATGTAATAATTTTCAACTTGTATCATGCTTTATTTTGTAACCTTCTTTTTATTTCATTTTGTCACACAATTTCCTATTTTTGTATGCCATATTATTTTTTTCTTTTATAAATCACAGAGCTACTTCATGATCTGAATTGTGCGAGTTAGAAACATCTATAAATTTCTAGAATTTCTACATACATTTCTAATGAACATTTACTTTCGAAAAATGTTTAAATTATTTATGCTTCTGATTGCCCAAATCACCTGCAGTATCACAGGTATTTGCAGAGATAAAATTGGAAAATTAATTAACTATTAGAAAAAGTAACTGTTTGTGGCTATCATTTTGAGTCTTTATTATTAGGTCTTCAAAAATAAAAATTTGTTCCATTTTCAGCTGATTTTAGAATCGTTCATATGGTGCTGATCTTGCTGAATTTTCATTTCAAAATGCTTACTATCTTTTGAAAAATAATATCTCTGATGATTCGTATCATTTTATAGGAAAAATTAATTATAGAGAAAGCTTCCCAAGTTACGAAAAATGAATGCTTGTGAAGTTCGAAGAAAAACAGATTTTACGAAATTATCATCATCTAATGTCAAATTTCTAAAATCAATAGATTAACCGCAATTACACTCTTGAGTTATATTTTATTCAGATAAACTTACTTTCTAATATGATCCAAATTTTGACTATTCTTTTGATTATTACTTCTATAAATCTCGAGAGTATGTTGATAAGTTTAAATAATCATTTAAAATAAATAATTTTAGAGGTTTGTGAAGTCAACGAGGATATGTATCTGGATCAATTGCCAGATAATTGCACGCATTTAAAAGGAACTTTATACATTCGAAATCTCGATACCTATTTGGCATGATAATGATAGCCTAACTTCAAGACTAACAATTTTTAGGTGGCGACACAAAAGCTGCAAAATGTGAAGACGATTTCTAATGGCCTTATTGTTCATCTTACAACATTTGAAGATTTATCATTTCTATCGAATCTAAGTTCAATCAATGGGAAATCTTATGAAGGTTTTGAGAAAACTAATATGGGCCATTATTCAGAATGAAATACCAATTCAGGAAGAGCACTACTAGTTTCACAGAACAAATATCTGCGAAAACTTGGATTTGAAACTTTACGATATATCGATGGAACAAAAGGGGACTCAATAGTTAGACAAAATGATTATCTATGTTTGAGCGATAGTGAGTTCAATATCTTAATGAATATCGAAGCAATAATGGTTGGAGTTGCACATTGTTCATATGATAGTTAGTTTACGATGGTTTAATTACAAAATTGGAAGAATAATAAACTTTAGCGACGAAGTCCACATGTTACTCTGAATATTTTCCGCTAAGCAGCAATAAGCTTAACGATTGCCAAATAGTCTATGGCGTGATTTTAACAGATATAAGTATGGGAATTAAAGGAGATCATTACATTTTCGATAAGACTGAAATAATTTATGGAGGAATTCGTATCTTTAGAACAGGAATCAAGAAAATTTCTTTTCCAAATTTAACCAAAATTGTAACAACTCGTCCAGGTATGCAAATAATAGGCAAATGTTAAAAATTTCACGAATGGTTTTTAGAAATACCTGCACTACAAATCGAGTATAATCCTTATCTGACTCATATAGAATTCCCCAAGCTAGAAAGCATTGTTACGTCATTAACGAATGAAGTTACCGATGTTTCAATTATGAGCAATGACATATATCATGTTCCTCAACATTTCTGTGATAAAATTTTAAATATTACCTCACATGTTCAATTTTTCAACGAGGGGAATTGTGGTAAAGATATATGAAATGCATATAAACAAGATAATTCAAAAATTCAGTATTAATGAACCATAGCTCGTATTTATCTCAACTGATAATATTTAATTCCATAGCTTCATTGGAACTATTCGTTTATATAGCACTAATTATAAAAATATTTAAATATCGACATGAATATCGATTAATCGACAATTATTATCTTCAATTTATGATAATGTGTGAATTTATAAACACCCTTGTTCGTACGTTGGAATTCGTTGTAATTTCTAATGTATTGTTTAAAATACTATCTTCAAAAATTTCAGTTAGTATTTGATAATGGTAAGACAGCTATCGTTCAAATTACAAATTTGTCAATACTAGTGTCTGGTTATAGTTATATACTAAAAACACTTTTACATTCTACCCAATATATGCGTGTACTTTCGAACATGGCTTTTTCACTTATTCGAGCAAAGAAAACAATTAGGTAAACTTCTATGAATAGTTCATAAAGCATCTTTAGAGATCATCTATGGCCAAATAAAAAACATTAAATCTAACTCTTTAATATTTTTCATTAAATAATATGCATTAGTCTATGAATTAAAAAATAATATTTAGTGCTCCATTTAAATCACGATATATTTTAATTTCTCAAGTTAGTATTATCATAATACCAATTCTAGTAGTATGGAAATGGTACACCTATGAATTCGACAATAATCCATTTTATATTGATGAGCTTAAATATGTATGGCTGTTTTATGTCTGAATTTATCACGAAAATTATCTGAACTTTAGGATCCCAGTCAAATTCCCATTTTTAATATGATTAATTTATGCATGCAACTTTTTCTAGTTATTACATTGCTCTTGCATTCTAAGCTAGTAAATAGCAGTCAATCAAATCTAGAAGATGAAGTTCATATTTATACTTTACAAATGATAAAAGTAGGCTTGAATTGGGATATGCAAAATTAGAATGAATAATAAATTTTTAGGCTATTATTGATTTTATATTTCAAGTTATAAACTGGAATTTACTCATGCTCTTAAGCAGTGAAATGTTACTAATATCTAGGATATTGAAACATGTAATTCTTTTTACTCTTTGCTTTACATATATTCATGTACTTATCCACATTTTTCTAGATACGAAACGTCATATCATATCGTCATTATTGCATAAATGGGATAATAAATTTTTGGATCCTCAAACGTGCTCACGCTACCACAATAAACTAAAAAAGTAGCAGGTGAATGTTTCTGAATATCTTCTACAATTTCTCAGGTGAAATTTCAAAAGTTAGATGAATATTTCCAAGTAGTGATTATATTGGGAAACATGCATTGACTCTGCAAATTATTGACTACATATAAGAAGTTATTTATAAAAATCGAGTATGGGGTGGTACCCAAGAAGTCGATCCTCAAATTTCGAGCTGATTTTTTGTCTCTGGGGGTTTTCGACTGCGCTGATGACGAATCTGACGGTTAAAACCCGATCCGACCACTTGTTCCGCATGTTCCGGAAGGTCCGCATCTGGTAGTTTCGAAAAATTCTATTCTCGTTATTCGGCATGGGAAAAATTCAAATTTAGTATCAAAATGCTCGCAGAGGCCAGCTGAGCACAATTATGAAAAGATCTCGTCGAAATGACACCGAATAAGGAAGTTGTGATGAGCATAGTGAAACATAAGGAAAATAGCATATCGATTTTTCGCTTCTTTTAATTTTTAACTTTTTAAAAGCCCCAGGTTCCGTGAGTTATTTATACTGAGAAGTAGTCCAGGTCTTCTAGTTTCTGAAACACTTGACCGTTTCTCTATAGACTGCCCGCTAGAGGAGAAATTCCACTTCTTCGGAGAGTTGTCATGGCTCACTTTTGCCAAGTTTGATTTCAAAAATTCATAACTTCCATAATTCTGAACTAAATTCGATAATTCTTTTTTTGTTTGATTACTATAGATATTAAATTTATCAGACACTAAAGGAGAATTTTTTTGAATATTGATTTTTTGCAGAAATGCGCATTTTTCGCGTCTTGATTGTGTACTTTTCGATCCGTACTGTGTTTACGCGTAAATGACGTTGGAAAAATTCGTCCTTCCAGTATGTTGCGTAGATGGACATGGTAAACAAATTTATTCCAGAACCGATCTTGGATTCACATTGGTATGAGCTCCATAATTTTTTGAAGTTCAATGACCAATTATTGCAAAGTGCCTTTAGGGCAGTAAATTTCAAAAATTCATATCTCCCTGTGTGTGCATATTCTAGAATAAGTTCTGGAACAAAAGTTGATCAACTTGAAGAGCTCTGCAAGATTTAATGGGAAACTTAAAAATTAATTCACATTATCCTTGTAAACACAGTACGGGTATATAGGGTAACTTAGGGTAATTTCTCCCGCCAAAATTAATTTCTAAAAATTTTATTTATATTCTTTTCATATTCTCCTCGACAAGATCTACAAAACAAAGAAATAATCATGAAATTTGGCCTGATACGTAGGGAGATATGAATTTTTGAAATTTACTGCCCTAAAGGCACTTTGCAATAATTGGTTATTGAACTTCAAAAAATTCTGTAGCTCAAACGGTAATGAATCCTGGGTCGATCCTGGAACAAAGTTGTTCACCATGTCCATCTACACAAAATACTGGAAGGACAGATTTTTCCAACGTCATTTACGCGTAAACCCAGGACAGGTTGAAAAGTGTGCAGCTATGACGCAAATAGGTGCGCATTTCCGCAAAAATCGGTATTCAAAAAAATTCTCTTTTGATATCTGATAAACTGGATATTTATAGTAATCAAATAAAAAAATAATCATTCAATTTGGATGGAAACTATGGAAGTTATGAATTTTTAAAATCAAACTAGGCAAAAGTGAGCCATGACAACTCTTCGAAGAAGTGTCATTTCTTCGCTAGCGGGCAGTCTATAGGAAAACGGTCAAGTGTTTCAGAAACTAGAAGACCTGGGCTACTTTCCAGTATAAATAACTCACGGAACCTGGCACTTTAAAAAAAAATAAAAATAAAAAAACGCGAAAAATCAATATGACATTTTCCATATGTTTCACTACTTTCATCATAACTTCCTTATTCGGTGTCATTTCGACGAGGTCTTTTCAGAATCGTGTTCAGTTGGCCTCTGCGAGCATTTTGATACCAAATTTTAATTTTTCTCGTGCCGAATAACGAAAATAGATTTTTCTGGAACTACCGTATGCAGACCTTCCGGAACAGGCGGAACAAGTGGTCGGATCGAGTTTTAACCGTCAAATTCGTAATCAGCGTAATCGAAAACCCCCGGGGACAAAATATCAGCTCGAAATTTGAGGATCGACTTCTTGGGTACCACCCCTCTCTACAAAAAACTCGATTTTTATAAATAACTTCTTATATATGAATTAGAATTACAGAACATGTAACTTTCTTTCTGAGTGGTTGTCATCAGAAGATGCAGTATTTTCACTCTATGATGATCACCAATGCTCGTATAATGGACAGAATATCGATTTGGTTGTGCATTTCTGGATTTGTTATATCTCAAAAATCGTGCTTATACGATGGAATAGTTGATTTGCTACCAGATGATTGCGAAATAATTATGGGATACGTACTAATATACGATGATACTTCGATGCAGTCAAAATTGGTTAGAATTTTGCAATTAGTTAAAGCCTTCGAAAGAGTCTAATTTATTACAGAATTTGAGCAAATTCGCTAAAGTACGTGAAATTTATGGAGCATTGCATGTTATTGGAACGAATCTTCTAGATTTAAGTTTCATTAGAAACTTGGAACAAATTATAAATCGTAAGTAATAACAAAAATTTTATTCTTAATTCTATATTGCATGATATAAGTTCGTTTTCTTGAAATGAAAACACGTGATTAGACATTTAAAAATAGAGATGTATTTGAATTAGTATAGTAAAATAAATAACACACCTTTAAGTTTCAGTTCATGATTCCTATATCCTTCAACCAGTTGAGAAGCCTCGGAATGTTTTCGAGTTAACTGGGAACAATCAAATGCAACGACTAGGATTACCGAGATTAGCATATGTAGATTTTTCTACTGAAATTCGTGAAAATCACAATCTGTGCTTATCTGAGATGGAATTACTGGCTCTTGATTATTCGGCATCAATAATGCGTGATTTTTACATATGTGGAGAGCCAAGAAGTAAAATTACTAGTTGCCACACTTTTCTCCTCTTTCCAAAAATCTTCCTCTATGAGAGGCAGAGTCCACCTTTACGCTCTAGCTTTGTTAACCTTACTTCTTCCTTTTGCCTTCAGTAGCGAGGAGAAAATAGAAGATAAAGAGGAGTGACGGAAAGGAAAGACACATAAAAATGTGCGAGGGAGAGGAGGGGGACTCTGCCTACTCAGCACAACGGTATTTTTGAAAAGAGGAAAATAGTGTGATAATTATAATTCCGAAAATTTGATAAGAAAAATAGATCAAAAAAGATAAGTTACCAGCTATCACATTAGTTAATCCATTTTCCTAGTCATTGATAATATTTAATTTCAAAACTGAAGAAAAGATTAATTCAGTCATTTCCTTTTAATTGATTATTTAGATAAGACTTGTCAAGCGGCGAAAATTCATGAAATAACAGTAGGATGTGTGGTTTATTTTGGAACACTAGTATTAAATGAGGAAAGCGAATATGAAATATATCGAAATGCCAATAATATTTTGCCGAGGTTCATTAATAGAAGGAGAAAATTAATCCCTGCATTCAGGATAGCCGATATGAAGAGAATTTATGGGAAGTTAATAATCGCCAACACAACTATTATCACGACTTTTGGCATGACAAATTTGCGATTTATACGTTCATATAATTGTTGTAATAAAATAATAATATCCTATTTTTTACAAAATCGGTAAACTTCAGCCACACCAGTCGAAATATATAACAATTCTCAACTAGAAAATGTGAATATTTTCATCGATGATAGTGATAATTGCATACCGGGAGTTAGTCCATTTGAGAGAAAAGATAGGTCGTCGTATTATGTCGAAACTGCAATGACGTTCAAGCCATTTTTAACTGGATACATTTATGAAATTATTAATAATCCTTTGCTTAATTTACAAAGCATATGCAGTTGGACTTATATTCGTTTCATGAATGCCAGAGGAAACCAAAATAACTGTGGTAATTCAATATTTTTATTATATTCAAATTTGATAAAGCTTATGAAATTGACAATAACTTTTCAGTATTTTACTATGCTACATTTATTGTCTATGTTCAATTTTTTGATTTATTACTTACACTATCAATGATATTGACAATCTATTCCGTCTGTATATATCAAGTTTTGACAAGAAATCGAATACAGGATAATTTTATAATCATACTCTTTCTAATCGAAATGATATGTGGACTACTTTGCGTTATTTGGTACAGCATTGCACCTTCAGTAAGATTTTTTTAATTAACAAATTGAATGATGAATATCACTAATAGTAAAAATATCAAAATGAAACAAGCCATTTAGATATGCTATCCAAGTAGATGCTTAATAATCGGTCTTCAAGTTTATTATGATGTAATTCCATACGTTGATCCACTCCGCTTCATATTTTCAGCTTTTCATACTTCGATTGTTTCGATTATTGCAATACAAAGAATTTTGATATTTTTCAGGTTTTCGTATAGAAAATATTTTAGAAATAATAATAATAATATACATTATTTAAGAATTGAAATCTTATGGCATTTCTATGCCTCGATTGTTTTAATTTTTGCATTAATCGTAGGTGATACATATTTACCACTGCAACAATCATTGGTAAGGTTCTTTTTGTTATCAGATACGGAATATTATTATGAATTTTGATCGACCATTTCTTCAAAATTGGATGTATAGCGGCAGGAATTACATTGCTCTCATACGCGTCATTCAAGATCTACTTCAATACTGTGCAAACTTCGAATGCTTTGAAGTCTACACAACAGCGAATTATGAACTTGCTACTCTTCCATGTCTGATATTTTTAATAATTTCAACAACCATTACCATAATTATCTATTATATATTATCATTTAGTCTATGGCAATCTTAATCGGAAATGTCCTCTCGATACAATTGATCGAGTTTATCTTTCGAATATTCATTTACACACATTATTCTGTCCAGTTCGAAACAATCTCGGTGACAAATTATCTTGTGATTTTTACAATCGTAAGTTTAGCAATTGTAACATTTTTCAATTTTATTTTACCAAACATAGATTCAAGAAACAAGTCGAAGATGGTTATTCGTTTGTGAAGCGGTATTTTCACTCCTGACGACAAAAGGATTCAGGAAGGCTAAAACGAAGATAACATCTTTACAATCAAGCAAAAATTCCGCCAAAGCATTCGTTTCAAGCACATCACAGTATATTTAGCATGAAAATCATTTAACTTTACAATTTTTGAATAAAATACTTGTCTATGATTTATAAGCTAATTCATACGTGAGCTGATAAACATGATTTTTGGATCAATAATTCTGCTCCTACATTCTCGAGAAAATTTTCAACCTTTTCTCATGAAAATGCTTGTGATTTCGTCATTTTTCCTGCATATTATTGCTGTGTTGATTATGTGACCTTCAAAGAATTTATAATCATCGATATATCATAGCTGTCATTTGGCGATCAATTGCATTGATAGATGGTCCAGTTGGATGTGCATGAAGAAATGAAAAAAGATGAAAAAGTGAGAAATGCTCAGTGAAAATGTTCCCCATTTCATTCTTGTTCGAGTTGCATCAGAGTGACGGCACACAGCTCTCACGTTTCTCCATGAAACTTCGAAAGACGCAGCTTGAAATGGGGGAATCGGGTTTGGTCGTTCTTTGTTGGCAATTTACGTCTGTGTCTTTCCTCTCTGTCAGTCTCTGCCCTCTCGACTGTCCGTCCTCTTTTCCCTCCCTCCCAATCTCTCCCCTTTATGCTGTCATCTTTCGTTTTCTCCTTGCAGTTTCTGCTCTTTTGGCTTGTTCATTTTTGGTCCATCCATAATTATGCCTAACCCAGTGATTTATGCGATAATTGCCCTGCTAATCAACGAATTATCCAATCGATATTCATTGCCAGGACTGTACGTGAATCTGTGCAGTTCTCCTGTTTCTTTGTTTGCCTTGCCGCTCTTTAGGTGTAAGACTCGCTTCTCTTTCGTGCAGATCTAGAGATTTGCACTATGGAAGGATACATTGCACATTGCATATCAGCAGCTCTTCAAGATCAGCTTACCATTCTTCGATCATCATTATATTTATGAAAAATCGAAGCCGACGATTTGAGTTTCCGTGCATTTCACTCATTCTTTTGTCTCAATAGATTGGTTTATGATTGACGGTTTCATAGGACAGATTTCTATTCTTTCTAATCTGTTATGTTTCATGTGAATTCCCTTGATCAACGGGATTATTCTTCTCCTCTATCGATTTCTGAGGCGTTGATGAGATCTGAGGCGAGAGGTGTCTGTCGATGTGAGTGATCTTTCTCCTTCGATTGAACAAAGAAGAAGAAAGCAAAGCTCTGCCAAGTTCAACGTAGATATTTGTCGTCCTGGATATGATTAATCATGGCATGTCCGGCATCTCCTCATGGCCTTCATACCTCATCCCTTAACTCCCTTCAACCTGCCGACAGTTGGCATTTCTTATTCTACTCACTTCTTCTGACTCCACTGACTCCATCAGCATTGCATTGCCTACTTCACTCATTTCTCATTCTTTTCTCGACTTTTTCCTTACTTTTCCGAAGGGTTAACCTCTTTTTGCCCACAATCTTTCTACGTTTTTCAGCAGTTTACACAGGCCTTGGCTTTCATGCGAGAGCACTGCACCGAGAGGAGAGAGTCTTCTCTGCTGCCTGATCACTGAGAGAAACTGAAACAGAGACAGAAGAATTTACGAAGATGAAGGTTTCTACGTATTCGCTTTCTTGCTCTCTTCATCTTTATCTACTTCTCTCCTTACAAACTCCCCTCACACTCGCTCATCCTTATGTCGATCACAGCTCCCAATAACTTATAACTTTTCTCTAGGTTTTTCTTGTAGGGGTATGACAAGAATCTTTAAGATAAGTTGAGCTCACAACGCACCGAAATGTTCATACGTAAAACTTGTCTGCCAAGGAAGGTACTTGAAGTGCCAATTTCGAAATTGGCCAAATTTGGTCTTAAAATTATCCTCCCACCCTAGTAAGTATTCTGGTAAAGTTTTACCGGCTGATATCCACTTTTACCCAAGTTACGGGCAAAGATAGATCGAAAATTTGCAAGGTTGTAAACTTGTAAAAATTCATAATTTTTTGCCCATGCACTATTTTGATATGGTTCTTTTGGTAAAAATACTCGCCTTGTTCTTCTCTTTCGATTGATACCCATTTTGGGGCATTTCGAGGAAAATTGATTTTTTCGGTTTTTTTTGCAGGCTTTTGCAGGCCTACCCCCGGGTTGAAAATTTTCAAAAAAATCGATTTTTTTCGAAATATCCCAAAATGGGTACCAATCGATAGAGGAGATCGAACTGAGTATTTTTAGCAAAAGAATCATGTCGAAATAATGCACGCATAAGAAGTTATGAATTTTTTAAAATCAGCTTCTTAACTATGGGAATGACCTAACTTTTCTCATAACTTGGGTAAAAGTGGATATCAGCCGGTAAAATTTTACCAGAATACTTTCTAGGATGGGAGGATAATTTTAAGGCCAAATTTGGCCAATTCCGAAATTGGCACTTCAAGTACCTTCCTTGTGCGATAATTTTTGGGTTTTCATTTTTCAACCCATAAATTTGCTAAGCTTGTCAAGTGCCGGATCAATGTTCGAAAGTTAAGCCTCAAATCTACTGGCTGATCGAGCTAATATCGGTGCAGACTTCTCTGTCACTTCGTGTCATGCGTGTATATTCTCAGCCTTTATGAAGATGTCAATAAGATCGAAATTCCTTTTTCAGTGATAATTTGATTTCAATGGAAGACGGTGGCTGTCTGTCAGTGCTTCTGTCAACAGTCGCGTCTCCATCCGAAGAAGACTTCGATCTGCAATTCTCCCTCTGGCCGACCTGTTCAACGTCCGCTTCTGCCTCTTCGTCTTCTGCTCCAACCCCTTCTCCGTCATCCTCACTCGATGATTCAGATTCGCTCTGCTCAATCGATTCGTCTGACAGAGGTATCGACACAAATTGTAGTCTATGACAATAATCACTAGTTCAGCATTCGATGCCTGCTTTCCAAATTTCGACTTCACTTGTGGCACTTCCGATTCTGATCTCTATTCTTCCATATTCAATGATCAAAATCAACAGCTTGATGCTAGAGACTATTACCAAACACAAAACGAACGGGTAGCAGAAGGTAAGCAGATGAAAAAAATCAAAGATAATAAATTGGATGAACTCATGCCTGCCACATTCATGCTTATTCTTATCAATTATATCGCTTATTCTCTTTTCTTAAACACCCCTGAAATTTTATCTACATAATCACTCTGAGGAATATGAAATTGATAGCAGCATCAGAGTTCGATTCGATTCGAATGTTTCGGATTGGAGATGGAGGAATTTTCTATTTCGGTTTCGAAGGGAAAAATCTGCATATTCCGAAACATTCGATTTTGAATATGAAATATTTTCGTGAGTTAAAATTCATGATGAAAGAAACTAATTCAGTTTTAATGTTCTAATGGAATTGTATACCATTAAATTAATGCTATTATCATTTTGAGCTTCATTAAAAACATCATGAATTAGTAATGCAAATTATTAGTTTCGGTTTCAAAAATCAAAGGATTAGGTAATTTTTAGAAAATTTCGAAAATCAATTTCGCTTTCAGATAAGAGAAAAATGATTTTAAAAAATCACGATTTCGGGTTCGATTTCAATTGTCTTTAATTCTCAACTTTCGTCTTGTCTGCTTTATGAATTGATTCAGACTGTGATCATGACTTGATACCGACAAATTTTATGATCAACTCGATGAATGTATAATTTTAGATGCTGAATCAAGCAACTCAACGCAGGAATGCAGTATGATCTGCTGGCTGTTCCGTACATTGCTTACATCGGAATATCGTGCACTTCCACTAAATGCCATATTTGATCTATTCGAGAGAACAGTCGGTCGCGAGCAGGGTCTCGGCCGAGAGCGTCGTTTGCAGCCCAGTCGCTGCTCGCCTAGAGCCCGTCATTGGCGGCTTTGTATTCGACATGTTCTGCTAACTTCACCTGTTTTTGTGCGGGTTCTCACACCGAATGTAAGCCTTTTTTCCATAATAGAATCAAAACAACAGCGGTATTCGCATTTTGCACGATCAAAAGCACACAAATTTATATTTTTTTACTTTGGAACAGACGATGTTACTTGCGAGAAATCTCAAGATATATGGTTGTGAGAAAGAACTTTTGATCATAGAATAAGAAATAGCTACAAAATCCGCTTTGTGGTAATTCATGACAGCTTGTAAATAATCTCACGATCTTTTCATATTTTATAAATATTGCATACAAAATACATAAGGGCGGAGTCGATTCAAAAGGCGTGTGAAATGAGTAAATTTCAGCCTCGAAAAGACTTCCTGGTGATAAGCGAGGCTGGTAATTGGTGGACAGTGCAGCCTTCCGTAGAGGAACTCTGTGCCATGGATGTTCTCACACCAGGACCGAGCCACAAGTGTCCGCCTCCGGTCAAAAACAACAGCTCTTACAAGTAATCGTTTGAAAACTTAATGTGAAGGTTGAACGTCTACATGCAATCTTTTTTTGCATAAATTTTGATAGAAAGCAGTGATAAGACCATATGAAGTCTAAAAATTGAAACCGGAACGGAATATCGTTAACAATCGCTAGAATCAGTACGCAACTAACAACTGACAACACTAAATTCAAAAATTTTTAACAATCTGATCTTTTTTTTATCTTTCGGGGTCCAAATTAGAATAGATGGAATTACTTTCTTTCCGAATAAGAGAATAAGAACGGAATCAAGATTAAAATGGTTTGAACCTAAACGATATTTTGTCTCATTACTGAAGAAAGTTCACATTGATAAGACAAATGAGTCTGATTGTGAGAAAGAGTCCAGCGATATATTATTAAATCAGGAACATCGACAAGAAAGAAAATAGGAAAAAGAGCTTATTAATGACGCATAACGTTGCTTTTTCAGAGTAATGTGCTCGCTGAATAATGACTGGGTGCCTGAAAAACGAAGAGAAAGTACATGGGGACGAAGGTTCGGCAATAAAAAGCCTGCGGGATATTTAAGGTTTCATTAATTTTGCAAAAGGTTAAAAGAAGAAGGTCAATTTTCAGACAGCTATCAGAGCCATGCAAGAACTATTCGAACAACTCAGCATCTACGTCATCAAGCTCATTTTTAGTGGATCACGAAGAGGTGGGTTGTCGTGTTTCTTCTTTACTCAACGAACTGACGGATATTCCTATTTTCTTATGGTTTTTATAGCGAATATTGAATATCATAAAACGCATAAGATGTTCGAGTAAATGTTTTCATTTCAGGTCGTGTAATCGTTTAATTTGTCGAGCTCGATGGAGAATGAACGTCAATCAAGTCCGGGGGCCCCGTTTTTCCCACTCGCTTCATGTAGAAATTGCCTAATTTTATGTCTTCGTTTTCGTTTTCATCCACATTTTCACACGTTTATAGACAGCCGGACAGGAGGAAATGTGGCAAATCCATTTATAGTCCCTTCCTTCGCTGAAGCTAATGCAGAGCAGTCAGGGCAGGCAGTCGTCTGACTGGAGGCAATTCTCAATCAAATGTCCCTGTCCCTTTGCTCCTTCATTTTCATCCTAATGCCATTACGAATCGCAAACATTCAAACATTTCCTCACCTATCCTCTAGTCTCTGGTAGCTAAAATCACGCTCGTTTTCATCAAAAAATCTCCACACACACATCGTGAATACATTGTCTGTTAACTTCCCAAATCTAATTTCCTTTTCATTTTCTCATTTTCTTCATGGATTTTTGTTCCTTTACTTTTTTATGCCTTCCTTCTCAATATTTAGGCATTTGATATCGAGCCAATTAACATCAAATTTCATCTCCTCGAACCGACACATTCTCGATTTCTTCGTGCATGTTTATGATTTAGCTAGCCTAGACTAAAATAGGATGCTTTTTAGTGATCACCGTTCAATAAGTTAGCTGCTAAATTCAGCTAAACGAGATGCTCGAAAAATGAATGTTTGGGCGTATGGGAATGAATGGCCGTTGATTATGATCTGCCGGCAGTGCATATTAATGCTCGATGCAGATGAGCAGATAAATCTTTGACAATGCACGGAAGCGTGTTTTATACTCTAGGATCACGATTTCAAAAATCATACGATTTTCGAATTTCTTCGTGCATTTTTTGAACTACTAAAAATGGTCTGATTCTCGCTCTCAAACATTCAGGATAACTATTCATGCTCTTTCAGTCGCACTCTTACATTTCTACTTGCACCTTCATGAAGACCTACTTCTTCATGGCTGAATATTTCACTCTCATTTGCATTCTATCTACCTATTTTATTCTTCTACTCTTTATGAGCGCAGTAATGTGAGTCGTAGAGAGCAAAAAGTAATAGGTTTAGCTAAATAGAAGTCTATAATTTACTTTTGATTGCAATATGATTATTATTTCGATATCCATGTGTACTCTTTGATCCTTATTTTCTACATCATTTGATTTGCATGACTGTCGAGTTGCTCTGTGCTTTCATCGTGTAAATCAGGTTCATCGTCTGTTAAAATTGCTCAATTTGCGAACGTCTAAACTCGTTATGATTTCGATTAAAAAATGCTAAGAACCTCAATAATTTTATTTTCGCGCTAATTCTGGTTGTTGTAGCTAAATATTCATAATGCATAGCTTTAAATTTTCTACTCTATCAGATCGTTCCTGATTTTCATGTCAATAGTCAAATTTTATTTTTATTTCTCGTCAATTTTCAAAAATTCAGAAATCAAATCATTTGGGTTCCAGTTCGCAACTTGATGAGCCTAGGGTTGTTTTTAGATAGGTTGAGGAATCGTCCCTAGCATTTAGGAATTAGTAGATGTAATTAGGCGTTATGTAGAGTACAAGGGCTGTATTTTTGAGCTAGAAAGTCGGTTTAAAAAGTTTAATGTTTGCTGGTATTTTATCGTGTTTATCTAATTCTTTGCTCATTATTTCAATTGTAAAATTACTCATTATATTCGAGGTATTGATTCTTTTGGAAATAAAATATGGGTTTTCACACAAAGCTTCCTGTAATTGCATAAAACGTAAAGTTCAGGTATAAAACTTAGACTTGCGAAAGATTAATAATGAGAAACTTTTCACGCGCAGCTAGAGTTAAAACATAGAATAATTGCGCACTCTGTAAATCTCCATTATGCAGAAAAATTATTCGATTCTGGGTTATTCCAAGCTAAATCGTCATTCAAGTTCAAGTAATCATGAATGATAAACAGGATATTGTATCCTTGCTCTTGCTTGCAAAATTTCCCAGTCTCCTATGATACTTTACATTTCTCAAGATTTGTAATAATTTTTGATCCGACTTTTTCAACCTTTCTAAATTTATCCACGTTAAAATCCATGTAAATTTGACTCCTTAGCATAAGAGTATGTAAATATTTATATGTTAACGCTGCTTTTTTTGGAAAACATCGATTAATTTATCCCTTCTATTTGAGATGCTCAGTATTATTTTTTCAGAGACATCGCTAAAATAATTCACTTCCTCCTTGAGTTTGCCGTTTCCACGAACTAATCGACAATTACCTGAGTTGAATGGGAAATGGGGATTTGCAACACAAAACAGCCATACGATGTTCGGAAAGAGGACTTAGAAGCTCATAAAAGCATCGAGGCTAGGTAATCATTAATCAGAGTAGTTTATCAAGATAGCGTTGTGATATGCATGCAATTTTGAATAGAAACAGTTGTAGTTTGAAAAGAACTGCAATGAATTATAGGATAAGGATATTGATATTCTTCACTATCCAAGATATTTTATAAGAGTAAAGAAATCGGCAACTTATTTCTTTCCCAATCGATTATCAAAGATCGATAACTTGAAACAAAATAAATAATGCATAAATTTAAAAATGCAATGCGTGCATTGCGCAATCTCTTCAAATAGAATGAAGATCATTCTTTGAATAATTGAAATTTCGGATATTCGTTTGCGAGCAAAGCGCTAATTTTCATCTTTTTTATCGTCTCAAATTGCCGCCCATCGGCAATAATTTCAAAATGAAACTGAAATGTAAATTGAGGTTGGAAGTAAAATTCCAATAGAATTTATCATTGCATCTGAGCATTTTAACCTCATCTAAATACCCGTTTGGAAGCGTCATTTGCCCTACACATTCTACAAATTATTTTTCGTTGTCATAGGGCTCTAGGAACTGCCGACTATGAAAGATGTGCGATAAGTTATAATTTTGAGATATGATGATCATTTCCAAATCTTCTCTAGTTTAACACACATTAATGACAGTGAAAGAATGAAATTCAATCATTTTGATAAACGAGGCTCAAAATCTTTACATTTCAGTTTGGTGCTATACAAAATGGGTGCATTTTTATTTTCGAATTAAAAAAATAAATAAATATTTCGTTAATGACTGCATAATATTTTCAGTCTGAAGAAAGAGATGGAACGGCAAAGAGACTACAAAATTGTTAAAATTCTCCTTCTTGGGCCGGGAGAATCGGGTAAAAGTACGGTGCTAAAGCAAATGAGGTAGAAAAGTGCGAAACAAATAGATTTAAAAAAAAAAAGTTACAGAATAATTCATATGGATGGTTTCTCTGATTCAGAAAAGGAGGCTCGAAAACCAGCAGTCTATGCAAACGTCTTTCAAAATATCTCCATGCTTTTGGCGGGAATTGAGCAGCTCGACTTGCCTCTGCCTGTCGATAATCAGGTCAGTTATGACTATTTCTGCGAATACTGTTTGGTTCAAAAATCTCGGAAGTTCAAAATATTGTATGACACATTCTGTGTATGGAAAAAAAGATAGGATAGAATGGTTTGAAAAGAAAGAAACCGATAATTAAGTTCACAATTTACTCAGCAATTTAACTCTCCGTTTTTCAGCTTAGGCATATTATTATCATATTTTGAGAGAATTTTATCTCAACGAAATGGATAAAAAATATTTAGAACATAAATTTTCGCTTTCCGCATAAACAAGCTTTCAGGTCATTTGTTCTGAAAAGTGCATAATTTTCTCGTGGGAGACTTGGCTAAAGCAAGATTAGCAAACAACAAGAAATTTTAGGAACTGACTTTGATAAACGAAAGAGGCATATTTAACACGTATGAAGTCGATGTTATCACGCCAGGACATAAAATATTGATTGACAAAATTTGGCATCATCCATCGACGAAGGCTGCCTACGAAAATCGAAGTGAATTTCAACTCAACGACTCTGCTAAATAGTGAGTTTGATAGTTGTCTCCGCAAATCAATCTTCAAATTGTCATTCTTCTGGAACGGAAACGGGCAGTCAATGTTGATTTTGGAACGAGAGCGGGTAAACGAGTGACGGGTTGAGGATGGGTCAAATATTATCATTTTTGCCATTTCTGGATGAGAAAAATATTTAAACAAATAAAAATAGACAGACGGATACTTTTCGGAGAGGGGAAGGATCAGGAAAAGTTCAATCTTTGAGGATGGGATGGGATAGACAGGGACTAGTGGAGAATTTTAAATTCGGGATCGAGAGACGGGAACGGATCCATTTTTTACGCCTAGGAAGAGATGAGAAAATCGTCAAACATTGGAGCGAACCGGGAGTGGGGATGGGTAAATCTTGAGGAAGTATGTCCAAATATAACCTTTACTTCAAAAATTCAGTTTTCTCGATAATTTGGATCGGTTGTGTAACAGGAATTACGTCCCAACTGTACAGGATATCTTGATGTGCAGAGTGCCTACAACAGGAGTCCAAGAAATTGAGTATGATTATCAAGGAATAACTTTTAGGTAAAAGCCAAAACTCGTTCTCTGGAGATATAATAAACCTTCAGGATTTTTGACGTTGGTGGACAGAAGTCAGAAAGGCGTAAGTGGCTGAATCACTTCGACAATGTCACAGCCGTTCTATTCATTGCTGCCATTTCTGAATATGATCAGACGATGAGAGAAGTCGAAGGAAAGGTAAGAGAACATTTTTAAATAAAAAATGAAGGAAATGGAATTGGCTTTTAAAGAATTTCAAGCTGATTTTTGATACAGAATCTTTTCACTAAATGGCTCATCAAATTAGACCATTCCTTTTTCATGCCTAGTCACTTTGAAGCATACTTGTTTCCTAGTTTTTTTAGTTTTCAACGATCGCTTTTTGCGCAAAAGTGAAAAATACAAGGGAACGTAGTTTGCGGTCCCTACTTAGTATTTTTTCTATAAACGCATTGATCTCAAAAGAAATTATAAATTTCTGAAAATTCAATATTGATAAATTTTAGAATCGAATGATAGACACATTACGATTATTTGCTGACATCGTCAACTCGCAATTCTTCGTCAATTCATCAGTCATTCTCTTCCTCAACAAAAAGGACCTGTTTGAGGAGAAAATCAAACGAATCCCTCTGACTGTTTGCTTTAAGAAGTACAAAGGAGACAATAGTTTCGAAGCTACAACAAATTTCCTGCGAAGATGCTTCGAAAAATTGAAAAACGATGATGAAAAATTGATCTACACCCATCTTACATGGTAAGAATTCGGTTATTTTTGAGAAAACATGTGAAATCCTTTATTATAAACATAAATATATCGAATTAATAATTCTAAACTCGAATCTAAAATTTCTTTGGCAATAGCAATTCAAATTGATCGCAGATCACACTCAAAACTCGAAGTCTGAACTGTATGAAATGTTCTTAGCGAATAAGTAAATCACCAATTTCTAAATCCGTGCGATAAAATTTTAAAAGAAAACTAGAGTTATGAACGACTTATCAGGAGATTCAAACTATCCCAGGACAAAATTTTATAAAATATTTTTAGGGCGACACAAACAGATCAAGTCGAAAGGGTGCTCTCAAACAGTATCGATATGATCATTTCGGAGAATTTCAAGCAGGCTGGAGTTTTGTAAAAGATGAATTCATATGAAATTTGCCATTATCTCAGAATTTCGCTACCATAATAAAGTATGAAGATTATGGTTTGTTGTTTACTGATAGGCCTAGGCAGAGCTTAAGCCTGATCCTCGGTGTGGACCCCCTTAAGTTAAAATATTCTGCAAAAATATGTCTGCGGACCCCCCTATGTACCAGTTTTCTATAGGAAATTTTGGCTTTGCGGATCACCTCCCCTATAATTTTTCGTTCTGGCTAAAAATCTGCCTAGGTCGGGTCGTTGAATGAAATAATTTGTCTAAAATAATATTTTGAATTGTGAATGTCTTGTTTGCATCGCGTTGTAGTTATTGAAAGTTTGAAAATTGGCACTATAATTTGTAGTGTTTTCAATTCAATTCCGTTGTCTTGATCATTTAGCTGAATAGCAGTAAAAAATTTAAAGGGAAACAATACAAAATAAGAACAACATAGGATTGTTGAAGCGCTGTCTTTAAAATGCTCTTGCATATTTTTTACGAGCTTAAAAAATGATGTTTCAATTCAGTTTTCATTTTATAAAAATTTATGACATAAATTTTGCGCGACATTTCAATATCATTGTAACAAAATCAGCCAAAGCTATCTAACTCAAAAATTGATAAAAATCTAGACGAAAAGGTATTCTCATATGGCATAATTTGATGAAAATAAAACTTATATTTGTCGTTCCTTCTACCAAATTGTCTTCAAATTGACAATTTGCAAAACTGTCATCCACCTCCAATTTCGTCTAGCTTTGGAGATTATTCGACAACTCTGAAGTTTTCAATGAACAAAATTAACTTGTGAAAATTGTCAAATATATTTCATTGATAGTGAAACATTGCAAAAAAAACTTTAAAAAATCTAATAAAATTATTTATTTGAAAGCCCAAAGATAACACATTTTTCAATTGATCATACATTTTCTTAAATTTGAAACAAAGATTTAAAGATCCTCGTAAAATAAATGACGAATAAAAACCAGCTATAAGTAAAATGAAGATTCTCAATTTCAAGTAAAGATACTGGACTGGATGAACAACACGTATAAGTTTTAGGATAAATCAATGAAAACCAAAACAAATGATGAAGAAAAAGAAATAAAGTTAATTGTGTTTTGAGTAAAAAAGGATATGGTAGAATATGATAGATCTGTGACGTTTTGTGAATATATTTTGCACAAGAAACAAGAAATAAAATGTCACATAAATAACTGATTGGGCTATTGAACTTGAATGATGAATTATTGTCTTTAAATAAGCTACCAAATGATATTATAATAAAAGAATGATGATAGTGATGTATCATCCTAGTTTAACCTGATAGAATGAACTCTTAAACGCATGAAGCGGTACGTTGTAAAATATTTGAGTGTTGACTTGAACTGGAGAAATAGAGAAGTTGGGTCGATTGACTCGAATCGCGTCTGAAACGGTTTCATCATTACTTTAAAATACAAGATGGCGAAATTCGTCAAAAAACTGCAAGGAGTGGCGATTATCTCAGTCATCTTCGAGACAAATTACGACTTTAATTGAAGTTGATTTTGCATTATCAACCAGCACTAACCAGTTGAAGAAGCAGTTCAATTAGTTCATGCGACCGAACTTGGAGAAGCCCTGTTGTGCGGCAGGATTCGAAAACGCTGAAAATAGCGGCGATTGAATGGTTTTGCTTCATCATTCCTACAGGGTGGTTGATTCTGAAGCTGAGGTGGAACTGCAGCTGGAGTCGGTCCTCCGCCAAATCCGGGGTTCTTAGGGAGCGGGGCACGTGCAGGTGGAGCCGAGCTGCCGAAATGAGAAACTGAAATTCGGTCTAATTATTTGAAATTTCAAATAAGGGATGTTTCTTCGTTTTCTTGTTTGCAACGAAACAATGCAGATGTATTTTTCATTTCTCCAAAAATTTATTTTATAAGAAAATGAATGAGTTTCTTTGCAACTCACCGAATCCGCCAGAGAGAGTGGTAACGGGTGTATTGGCGCTGACTTTGGGCAGGGTGAAAGTGACGGGAGTCGTGAAAGGTAACTTGGAGCTGGCGCCAGTAGCTGTTTCAGAGGACGAGAAAGTGGACCCGAATGAGGGTTTGGCAGGGAGCTGCTGCTGCTGCTGAGACTGTTGTTGGGGGGTGCTCCTCGCGAAGTTCTGCCTGAATGCACTACTCTGCTGCTGCAACTGGCGAGATGGCTGCGATGTGTTGGAATTGCTCGACTGGATGGAGGCAGCTGAAAATGGTATGGGGAGGTACTGTGATACGATTAATTTTTCAAAATGACATACAAAAGAAGTATTTTCGAGAAATTTGTCAAAGCGACTTTATTCACGACTCACGCTGGGTGAAATGGCGCTTGACAGTCGTGTGCCGCTCTGTCCCCTGGCCATGTGTCTGTCTGTCACTGCTGCCACTCGATCTGACGTTCACTGCACTTGGCATCGACTGTCGCTGCTGATGTTGAGTCGATGCATTCCCCTCAGTCGCTTGCTGCTGCGGTCTGCCTGCATTCCATTCGAACACGTTGCCACTCTTCTGAATGGCCGTCTCCGTGATGACAAGTCGTTCTTTCTCGATGTTAGCGAGTGGCTGTTGCTGCTGCTGAGGCTGCGATTGTTCGACCAGAACAGACATCTGACGCGATTGGTTTGCTTCTGAAAATGCATGCTGCTTTCATGTGTCATTCATTGTTGAATTGGATTGGGCCTTTTGTAATCACACCCACTTCTTTAGGCGAGTAAGGGAGGTAGGGGAAAGAAAAAGGGGTGTCCGATACAAATGTGGGGTGTGTATCAAAGAAGGTCGCTGAGAATTGACCCAACCTTCAGGAACAGCAGATTGCTGCCGAATTTGAGTCTGCTGTTGCGGTCGGACAGGTGGCAGCTGAGAGGAGGCGCCTCCTGAAATATATGACTTTCCCGTCAAGTATTTTTTTTTATCAATTTTCACTCCACTCACCCTGTTGCTGTTGCTGCACTGGCTGTGTGAGAACCTCGTTCTGTGCGTGCTGCTGCTGCCGCCCGCCCACTGCCCCGTTCGTCTCATTGTTCTGTCCCTCGATCTGCATGTTCCTCAGTCTGTTCTCGTACTCGGTCATCAGCGACTGCGGCGTCACCGTGTAGTGGATTTCAAATCTGATACGTCTCTGCGCCTGGAAAATAAACTCATTGGTTTGTCTCGAATTGCAGTGAAGATAGACCAGGAACTCTGCGATCTCGTTAATGGAGCTCATTTCCTCGTACGCCACCAGCAAGTTGATCCGCGCGAATTCTCTCTCGACTGAAAAATTCGAGAAATTGATGAAATTTTGAGAGAAATCACCTGCCATTGTGAAGACATAGCCAAAGAATGAACCGTTTTTCAAACGCATGCAATGTCGGAAATTTTGCAAAGTGGTAGGCAGGAATCGATTTCTTTCCGTTTTTGTTTTCGTTCTTCATTTTCATTCTGTTTTGTTCCTTCGGAATCTTTAAATTTCATCCGCGTTCCGTTGGATTTGGTGTTCTTCATCTCTTCAGAATTAGAGCGGCGTAGTGGTGAGCTGAAACGATTCTACTTTTGACAAATAGTTCGTTTTTCTTTCCGTTTGATTTTTTTTGCTTTGCTTTATTTTCTGAATTTTTCACGATCTGCTCGATTACTAATCCTATTTGCCGTAAGTGAAGTTAGAATTCCAAAAATACATCTTTCATCACTTTTTTCTTCAATTGGAAACGAATTTTTCGAAATTTTAAAGATTGCAATTGTCAGTTCAACTTATTTTTTTCTGTTCGTGATTCAGAAAAAAAACTACGAAATATTTTTCGCCAAAGTCTGGATCTCAATCTTTTCATTCATTCGTAGATTCGTGTACGTGAATTGTCGTTGCCCTCTTGCCGCACATTTGCACACTCTTGTGTGTGTGCTGCCAACTGTTTGATTTGCCTTGTTGGATTGTTGAATTCTCAACTTGTTTCGCAGCAGCGGCACAGGCAGAAGCAGCGATGGGTGCGAAGGACGGCGATGAGAACGAGAATGTGAGTGGATTGATTAAATTAATGCTTCTGAGTCTGATTGACCTGTTCAGGCGAGTCCGATGCTGCTCAAGTGCATCGACAACAGCAGAATTGACGTCCTTTGTTCCATTCTAGCGCAACTCAGTAAAATTTGGATTCTTAAATTTTATTTTTCATTGGTCAAATTCATTCTTTCAGAGCAAAAACCCAATTTCCAAGAGACGCTCGATGTGATTTGCTGTGCAGAAGGCACTCTGCTTCACAGGGCTGTCCAACTTGGTAAATTTATCCCTCTTATTTTCATCAGATTGCTTTGAATTCCATAATTTTTGGAGATGAATTAATTTGGGATAGATAAATTTCTGTAACATAATAATCAGATCACTCATCTTCACATTTTGAGAACACTATCCATGCCAGTGCTAGGGATTCCTGCATTTATTATTGATTGGAGAGAACGTCAATATTTAAAGTTTTGCCATTCGTATCATTTCTCTTCTACGCAACTCACTATTTCGTTCTAAATTCGATTTCGAACTGCTGCATGAATATCGACTTTCTCTATTCAATCAACAATACATACGGTCGTATTTACAGGTGGATAAGGAGTATAGGAAAAGCGGAGAAATAAAAGAGTCACCTGTAAATACAACTGTATGCGAATACAGGAGACCCAGTATCGAGCACTGCTCATAAATCGATTTTGCTAAGAAAATCTTGTGGAATGTTTCAATTATTTTAATTATGTTCCAGATTCTGTGGATGCAACTTGTGCTCTTCTGGTGAACGGTAGCAATGCGTGCGTGCAAAACAACGAAGGGAAGACTCCATTCAACTGCTGCAAATCTGACGGAGTCCGGAATGCTTTCGTGCAGGAGGCACTCAGAGCCATCACTATGGGAAAGTAAGTATTTCTAGATTATTGGAAGCAGTTCTTTGTCTTTCTCGAACGATTTGTTGATTGAGATGGATGTGTTCTTGATTTCTGTTTTGTGTTCGGTCGGATTTTATGAACTGAATGGATTTATTGCGGAAGGCCTTCATGAGCAGTTTTGAGCTGACTGGCCTCGTACATCTGAATGCGGTGATGAGTGATCAATAGAGAGACAAGACAGAGGAACTAACGTGAGCAGGAGTGAGTCTGACGAAGTCGGGGTTGGTCTGGGCAGGGGGAGTGGCTGTAGGCAGAGAGGACGCAGAGGACAAGGGACGGGTGATTTCGGGAGGAGTCCCAGGACCTGGATACAGCATCTTCTGCAGGTGGATTGGCAGCTCACGGCGGCTGCGCAGAGTCGGTGGCGGGGTGAAGCCTGGAAGGAGAAGGAATCGGAGGAATTGGGTTGATGGAGGTTTTCATGTGGAGAGTGATAGCCTGTCAAGACAATCGAAAATGAATAGGCTTTCAGCATCATTATGGAAAGCTATGAAAAGGAAAAAGATGTCTTGAAAATGGACTAAATTCTGTTTATTTTTAATGACATATCCCGATGTCTCTAATGCTACTCACATTTTCCGCCATCTGCAGAATTGGTCCCAGCTTCAGGGAGAAATCTGTAGGGCGGTGCAGTGCTGGGTGCAGTCATGGTGGAGGCTATCTGATGGGGAGCTGCCTGCCCAGGCGGCAGACTAGCCACTCCTTCCGACTGCAGATTCTTACCAGACAGGTTGTCTATCGCAGAGCCCATCGGGGCTATCGTCGTGCTCGACTGAAGCCGTTCGTTATTCGTTCATTCTTGAGGAAATACCTGCGGATTCCCAATCATTGTTGGTTGTTGTCGTCAAGACGAACTTGGAAATGAGAGAGATTAAGTTTTCCTTGAATATGCCATTTAGATGTATGCTAACTCTCAAAATTTCATTTAAAAAAAAAATCATAAGCAAGATATCTTCAAACTTGCTTCATGATCAATTTATTCATTTTCAGCGTGAACCGTGTGTGTCAATTGATTTGGAGCGGGCTCCCAATAGATTCCGTAGACACAAAGGAATCTCATAACACACTCCTCAACTGGGCGGCTGATTTCTCGACTCCACAAGTTGTGCAGTAAGTCTGTTTTTTAATGAATGATTTGTAAAATATGTGGTGAATTACAAAAGCATCGAGAAATGAAAGATAGGAAAGAAATGGAGTATAATTAGTGGCATCTCTATCTAGCGAATTCTACAAGTTTTCTGTTTAATCAATTTTGAAGGATTGCTCATTTTCAGAGCTCTGTGTGAAAATGGAGCATCGGTGAATTTGGAGAACACCAAGGGAGAAACGCCTCTGATTACGGCTGTGAAGAAGGACAATGAAGAGGCTTGCAAGGTGCTACTCAACTCGGGGGCTGATCCGTACAAGAAGACTGCTAAGGTATTTCATTACAATCTTTCATTTATTCTGTTTCACAAATTTGTTGAGAAGTTGTATGAATTTTCGTTTTATAAAGTGAATTTGAAAATATCCATTTCAACAGTCATAATTTGCAGGGAGAAGACGCATTCACGATCGCGAAGAATCGAGGTGGAAAGCTGCTTGGCGTGCTGAGCATCGACCGAGTTGTGAAGGATCTGCAACGAACCAAATCGGTCGAGTCCATCGATGACAAACTCAGTCTTATCTCCAATGAAACTGCCACTGCGCAGCTATTCACGGAGAAGTAACAACAGTCGGATGAACATATCTTCGAAGAAGATGATTTTTAGATACGAGAGATACACAGATGGAACTCCTGAAAGCTGGACGGATCTGCTGTGGCCACAGCCAAAGCTGGTCAGATTGTTGTCTGGAAGTGGATTCGAGCTGCCCAAAGACAACAAGTGAGCATTGTCAAGTCTTATTGTCTTCGTTGTTGATCTAAATCGATAAACTCGGGTACACGACAACGTATCATGAGAGAGGAAATATTATATCATTTTTATCAGAAATTACGCAATCTTGTGTTTTCTAATCTTTTTTTCTCCTTTTTAGAAACTTTATGTTCAGGCTGAAAATCTACTTCGATGAGGCGTCTAACGCAGATCCAAGAAGATTGATGCAGATAATAGAAATGAGCAAAGTCATGCTGCAGACTGTCGGAATTGAAGTCGAATATAGAGGACATAAGGTTGGATTTCTTTCTTAAAACTGTACTCTTGTGATTCTTCAGACGAGTGACCATGACATTTCCCCTTCGAATGGCAAAGTCACCTGCGGAATTTTTAATGATGGAAGGCCTTCTGGTGCATACACGCTGACTATCGAGCCGAAGGGTAGGCTTTATTTATCATCTTTTACATTTTCATAAACGGAGAAAAAATCTTTGATAGCTCATAGAATTTTTCTTCTTTACTAACACTATTTTTAAAAGAGCACGAGCTTTCCAAGAAGCTGACAGAAGAGAATTTTCATATGCTCGTCCTTGAAACAATGATAAAATAGTTGATTATATGTACTTCGTTGTCTTTTAGGAGTGGAGATAATAGCGTCAGACTATGCAGGAGTGCGCTATGCATTCTCAACGTTCGTGCAAATCATCCGCCTGCACAGCTATGCTCTGCACCAAATTGGAGTAGCTCTGCCAGGCCACGCTTCTGTCCCCGTGGTTGATGCAAACAACTCCGTGAGGGCTGTGAATGGAGTCAATCATGCCACTGACAAGGCTGGTGGAGATCCACTCACTAATTCCAATCCCGTATTTCCGGATATTAATTTGGGTAAGCAGTCTTCTGTCATGAAATAATGATCAATTGACGAATCATTCTTACTTTTCTGCAAACATCCTTCATTTGTTGTTTTATTTCCCTAAAGAACGAATGAATTTTTGAAGTGAAAATGATTCAATGATGTATTAACGAAAAACGGTAAAAAATGGATCGTTATTTCAGACGGTACGATCTGTGCGCTGACAGTCCGCGACTCCCCTGATCGTTCCTTCAGAGCCGTCTTCCAGGACTTTTCCGGATGCCGAATTCTCAACAAGGAGACGGTTGGACTACTGAACTGTTAGAAGATGTTTACTTCGTATTTCAGGTAATGCAACTGGCGACCCGTTTGTCCTACTGCAAAGCCAACTACTTCTTCGTGAATTTCGAGGTGCGCACCACAGATCGCTATCAGTTGCCCTACACCAACAGAGAGCTCTTCCACATGCTTCAAGTCTGCGATGAGTTGTTCATGACGGTCAGTTTTTTTAAAAAAATATTTGTTCATAGAATATTCCATCACCTGAAAGTATTGATGTTTCGACCCGAAAATGTTCAAATTGAACTATGATTCTATCTCAATAGGCAACATTTTTCAGTTAGTGCCTTCACTTGACACCCAAACAAACTATCTCGAGCCGGTCACAGCCAAGGAGATCATCGAGCTGTTCCTCGACGACTTCCCACTCAGCAAAATCGCTCATTTCGGACCGAATCTGTCCAGCATTCTCATTGAAAACAGGAAAAGTTAGTCTTTTGGAATCGATTTTTATGATTTTTTAAATTTGCAGTTCTTGCTTCGATTCAGCGTCGCGTGCCTCGTATCTTCCTGTCTGTGTTCGTTGATGATAAGAATATTGCTGCCGTAAGTATTATTCTTCCTTTTCTTCTGAAAAGTCTTGTTCAGCTATCTTCCGTCCCTCCCTATGTGACTTTGTGCGTCGAGGGCAGTTTCCCCTTCGACATCGAGAAGAAAATCTCGCCTCGAGTCTCGTTGGTTCTCAAGTTCTCTTCTGGTAAGAAATTCTCAATTTCTTTTGAAAAATTCATTATTTTTCAGGAGATGATGGCTATCTGTGTGCCTCTCCTGAGTCTACAGCCAAGAAAGCGCTGCTTGCATCCAAACTCAGTGACCGGGCTCAAATTTTGGGTGAAAATTTATTCCATTTATTTTAGTCTTAGTTTCGTAAAAATTAAAAGTGAGAACTGCTATAAGATTCTCTAGTTATTCATCAAAGAAGGAATAAATATGAAAAAATTAGAATAATCTAAATCATTCTTTTTTCGCTTTCTATCTTCATTCGTGAAGATATTCTAACTTGACCATTTTTATCTTTCAGGATCAATGATCTGTGATCTGTCGACAGGCTGCGAAGCAATGCCGCCTTCCCTCTCCTACACGGCTCTTCTGGCATCGGTAATTTTCATCATTCGTTTTTGTTGTTATTTTTATCGTGATTTCTTACAGGTCGGTGTTGCTTGGAATAGAGACACGGACATGAAGAAATTCTCATTCCTGCTGCCTTCTATCACTGCTCATCACGTGCTCTTGGCAGGGTAAGATTTTATTTCTTTATGAAGTTAACTTTTTGCCATTTTGTTTTAGTCGTTCAAAGCTTCCTGGAATATTTAATTCAGAGAAAGAACGTAGAAAGAATAGTTCCGATAAAAGAAAAGTCATGGGCTTTTCAAGATTTATTCACCAATCAAGAGTTTTGTGTTTTCTCTTTCAGAAACATGGCAGGTCTGTTCGAGCAGGTGTCCACTCTTGGTCGAGTCGAACATCAAATCACCAAGTTTGCCTATGGAATGTGGAGGCCACAACCTGCAAACTCGCCTGGAATCGACCTCGACGATAAGGTCTATTTTTCAGTCTAATGAAGTCAGAAAGGTGAATGTTTTGCAGTTCAATTTCTGCGGTTCGTCCAAATCGATGCCGATTTCCGTGTTCGTCGAGATCATCCTCAACCCGGAAAATCTCAACCTCGAGAGACTCACTCCGGTTGTTTTCAAGGTTTGACTGATTCTCTTTTGGATGATTAATTTTTGATTTTCAGAAAGCCCGTATCGAGCTGCGTCGCAGTCTGCAGGCTCTGGACGAGGCGAGAAAGCTTCTGCCCTACAACTTCGAATTGGCACTCGTTCTGGCTGAGATCAAACTCGTCACTGAATTGATGGTTCTGGCTAGCAAGTAAGAAAATGTTGTCCTTATTTTCTATCGATTTGATAAAACTAGCAAAAATTTAGCCAAATAATTGAAGGCAAAGTTATTGATTTGAAAAGAATTACAGCTTTTAAACTTTCTAAAAATATCTTCTCGACGCGCTTATAGAAATTCTGAGAACGAATTGACAAACGACCCTTTATTTGATATTCTTACTCTTTCAGATTGGGCCAATCGATGTGCCTGTACGGTAACATGGCAGCTCAGCAGCAGAACGGGGATGCAGGGAGGAAGAACAGCTACATCGAGGGAATGCCCTACTCGCCTGGCAGAGTCGGGGTCGTCCAGCTGCCGCTCACTATCAGAACTGATCTCGCTAATAGGTGCAATTCATTCTTTCTTCACTCTAGTTAGCTTATTTCCTTTCAGCCTTCTGGAGATTCGCTCCCAATTCCAGCACGTGTGGCTGTCCCGCTCTATGGCCAGCACTCTCCCAAATGCGCTCAAGATGTTCGACAATCTCTTCAGGCAAACTATTCTTTTTCATTTTTATATCCTGAAGCTTATTTTTACAAGATTTTCTTTTCTGCGAATTTTCCGAGTAATTTTTGTTTAGTTCAAAATCAGGGGAAATATAATAATTTTTTGCACATTCTTTCAGTCGACTATTTGTCCTCCTTTATACTGCAGTTTAATGTACAAATTTCAGAGCTCTCTTGCCTCCTGATCTTCAAGAAATGGGCAGACAACTTCTCTAAATGAACGGATGAATGGAGTGGAGTGGAAAATGGATTATGATTTGCTTTAGTCATCAAAGATTAGATTAGACTATTTATTGGAATATTTATTTATTGAATTTCTGATGTAAATGCTTATAATCAGAAGAAAATATCAAAATGAAGAAGGTAAATTTCTTCTGTTTATGAAGCTCTGTAATGATAGGGATAATATTGATGCATGGAATTCCTCTATTTTTCAACAGCAATATCTGTGATATTACTCTCCTTTGATATCGATGAGCCAAATTTTTGCTGAAACAGCCTTAGGATGTTTTTCCTTACAAATTACACAAATTCTAGTAAATTCTCAGCTTCACGCTGAATACAAATGGAATTGTGATTTTTATGGAATACTAGATTCTTTTTTTTTTTTCTAAAAATCAAGTTTTATCCGTTACTCGACTGTGTTTTACCTTTGGTTTCCTTTCATCAAGAAGTGTCAAATTCTCCTCCTCTGCTTTGGGATTTTGGGTGATATCGCCTTGCTTCTTCTATCATCATTACTGGATTATGCGGGATTAATCTTATTTCTGAACTGTAATAAATTTTCGTTACCAATGTTTTGCCACAAAATAATTATTCGCACCTCATGCAACTGAATAATAACTTGCATATCTTTTTCTATCGAACGAATAGGTACACTAGATTTAGCAACGAATTGGGTGAAAAGGCGTAGTGGCGAAAGAAATTTCCCAGCACAAGTCGCTGAAACTTGGAGATATTTTATATTTTTGTCTGAATTTTACTTTCTAGGTGTTAAATTAATAATTACCAATTTTATAAAATCATCTAGGCATGTCATTCGAGACGCTTCGGGCCCAACTTCACGAGGCAATTCAAGGCGTAAATCGGTAGTTTGATTAATTCAAGAAAATATTATCTTTCTGAAAACCTACTACATTTTAGCTACAATCCCGAAAATGTGACAGAATTAGCGAAATGCGTCCACACGATGGTGGCCGAGAACAAATACGACAAGGACATTCTGCTTACGATTCTCAAACTCTATCAGCTCAATCCGGACAAGTAGACAGACATCATAATCTCCTAAATATCATTTATCGTCAGATTCGATGAGCCCCTTGTCCGTCTGGTTCTGCTCAAAACCCTGATGGTTCTGCCGAGCAGCGACTTTGCACTGGCCAAATGTCTCATCGATACGAACAGACTCGGATCGCAGGTTAGACAACCATATATACAGATTATTTTAGCAGACAGACATATACCAAGTTGATAAAATTGTTCAGGAGTAATTATTTGTATCCACTTTAAAAAATATTCTGACGGTTTCTAATCTCGAAATTAATAAAAATAAAGAACCCAACTAGAATCGTTTATTAGGAACTGAAGCGCGTCCTCGACCTCGGGGCTATTCTCGAGTCCTGCGATTTTTCACTCTTTTGGCAACTCATGAAGGGGACTTACAAGGTAGGAATAAAACTCGAGAAAGTAGTGGAAACGAAGATTATACTCCAGTCGAGTGGCGATGCGAACGAGAAGATCAAGCAGCCGGCTGAGATCCCGAAAATGGTGAAGAGCATAACTGGGTTCGAGGAGGCCATCCGCATCTATGCCTGCAGAGTCATCCACGTCACCTTCCAGAACATCGAAAAGGATCTCCTTTCCAGACTGCTCGGTGGAGCCAATGGTTAGACATTTCATTTGTATTATTATTTTATCATTGGCTGAAGACACTAAATTAAAAAAAAAAAAAAAAAAAAAAAAATCTTGAACTTCATCGTTAAACTATCATGCTATTCGCATCAAAATATTCGAATTAAGACGCCGAAATGGCAGCTTATGCCAAGCGTTTTGGATGGGAGTCCCGTGACAATGGATCTATGTATTTCATTGCAAATCACGAAGCCACAATCAGAACCAGAAACATCGATGAAAAGATTCAGTTCTCAAGTGAGATTGATTATTTTAATTAATGACGGAATAATTTATATTTTAGATGTGGCAGATATTCTCCGTTCCATCTCGAAACCTCTTACTACGCGGGAGTAAGGTATCGAGGACTACGTGTTTTTTTTTCTTTTAAATCTACAGAACCGAATAATTTTGTTGAAAGTTAACTGATTCATGATAGTAAGTATTTTCTAAATTTTACATCACAATCCATAATTTTATTTTTCGTTGTTACTGTTTATCTATTGGGCTGTTGTTAAACTCTTTGAATAAATTGTCATTATTCATATGCCGAATTTATTGAATTACAATTTCAGAGATATGTCAAGTCTTAGAAAGATTGAATGAAGAAAATACAATATAAAATTTGAAAGCACATAGACGAAGGAGCAGAGATAGAAACGAAAATGAAATGAGATGGACAAGAACAAAATCGAAACCCGAAGTTAAGAATATTGAAATGCTTTTGCTATAAAATAGAAAATGCTTCAGACTATTTGAGAGAATGAAATCAACGGATTTAGGGATTCCAGAAAGCTCAATATAAAGTCGGAGAAGAATACAATTCTATCAGATCATTGATATTTACATATAGGTATCTACCATTCATTAATGAATAATTGAATGGAAAATTACCTTATTCCCGATATTCGTTGTTTTTCGCACGCGGTAATTTGTAGTCGTTGGGGTTGCGGAGGAAATCGTCGATCCTGAACGAATATATTTCTCTAAATTTTATGTGAATTCCATACCAGCAATCTCCAAAAGCGACTCCAGATCCAGCCCTGCACTCCTTGATTTCAGCAACCGGACTCCATGTGTTCGTTTGCGGATTGTACTTTTCGACTGTCGAGAGATACTGAGATCCGTCATGGCCTCCGAGAGCGAATACGTATCCAGAAAGTGAAGCTACGCCAACACCTCCTTGAAATAAAAGATAAAAATGCTCAACGTGATAACTAAGAACATGGTTAGGGAAAGCAAGATAAACGATTTTATTTTTAGGATGTTGTGAATTTTCACTATGAGAAAAAGTATTGCACCTAATTAAAAAGAACGACTTGTAATTCACCTCTGGCACAACTCATGGATGCAATCGTAGTCCATTCATTCTTTTGCACATCGTATCTCTCGCAGGAATTTAGGGGAGAATTGTCATCGAATCCACCCACGACGTAAATGCTTCCATTCAGTTCACAGACACCTGCTCCCGCTCTGAAATTGAAATATTCTGCTTATACTATTGTCAGACGGCTATTTCTCAATTTGGAAATCAAATGAATGCAAAATGCTGACAGGAAAAAGAACCAAAATAATGACAAGCATTTTTATTACTATTTCTCATGTCAGTGTGTCAGTATAAAATATATATATTTTTTTAAATTTAACTCATGCCTTCTAGACTTCATAGACGCGACCAACGACCATTTGTCAGTGAAAGGGCAGTATTTCTCGCAAGAATCCAAACTCGAGCTGCCATCATTACCGCCCACTGCATAGAGGCAGTTGTCCAGCACAGCCAGTCCGACTCCTCCCCGTTTCACGTTCATCTCTGCAACCAATCGCCAGGTATCGCTTTCCACGTCATATCTCTCGACAGCGTTGAAGCACGTTGTATCGTCAAGTCCTACAAGGTGGATACAAATAAGTTTAGGAAAAAGTAATCAAAACATTGAACCGAAAATCTAAATTGAAAAAATAGCATTGTAAAATTGATCGTTCAGATTCTAGGTTATTGAAATTTCTAACTCATTCCTACCTCCCACAGCATAAATAGCATTTTGAATAGCAGCCACAGCAATTCCTCTTCTGTTGTAAGCCATTGGAGACACCATTTTCCAGCACCCGACTTCTGGGTCCAGTACCTAAAATAAACCATTTCATTTGGGAAATTATAAAGTAAATTTACCTCAGCAGTCGCAAGATGGTTAACTCCGTTATGTCCTCCGATTGCATACAATCTGCCTTTCGTGCAGGCCAATCCAACATGTCGTCTCTGAAACATGAATTTTATCATTTTTGAAAAATAACATAATATTTTCATAGCATACCATGCGTTATTTTTTCATTTCTCAACTTGTTACAACCCTATAAAATCACGAAATATCCAACCTGCTGAAGCATATCGGCAGCGCTGAACCATTGATTGAGTCGAAGAGAATAGGCTTCCACTGATTTGAAGGGATCTCCTGCCGTTCCTGAAAATGTAAAAGTTGTGAAAAGACTCAAAATATAATTTCCAAACCTCTTCCTCCAGCACAGAATATTGTCCCTGCAATGCTTGTTCGGGGCTCCAATTGGTTCAATCTGATTAGCGAATTCGAAGGAACATTTTCTCTGGTTGCCTGAAACGCAACTATATTTTCTAAAGAAAAATAATTATTTTGAATACCTTGTAAGAATCCGAATTCTCTAGCCCAGAACTCTTTGAACCAGAGAGAGAAATCTGAGATCCAAATGAGTTCTGAGGGGCAGAAAGTCGATCGAAAACGGCATCAGTGAGTTGCTGCGAACAGTCACTGCATTCGAGGACTAAGGGGTGAACGCGCACAACATCACACAGAAATGAAGTGGAGAGTTGGGAGAGACGGATCTGGAAAGTTTCGGCTTCGAAAAAATGGCAAAACATAATTGGAAAGAGTAATAAATAGGTGTCAGCATTTTTATCTCCATATTACTCGATTTGATTCATGAAAACCTTCATAATACTAAAATGCTGACCTGTGAGAAGAGTGTAGGGAAGTGGATTTGTCTGTTCTGTTTGTCCCTCTCAATCCAATTGACAATCGCTTCGAATGCCTCGTTTTCAGATCGAACGTTCAGATCGGACCTCTTTATCAAGTCGAGTAGATGATCGAAGGAAATATCGTAGAATTCCGGCAGTTTGTACATTTCCTGAAACAAGAATCAACTTTTCACAAATGGGTAAATAACAATGAAAATTATGCCATCGTTTTCATGCGTGGGAAAAATAAAGATTTTTAATTTACCCGGAAGTTATCGGCAGCGAACTTGTCGGCATCGTTCCTGAGCGTTTTGCACTCGTATCTCATGGAGAACGACCGTAACTGCAGACAGTTCTCGAGACTGAGCTGCTGAGACAAAAATGACTCGCAGCACGAAATCACATAGTCCATCTGAAAAAGAAGAATAATAAAAGGATTTAGAGTTAGCATGGCTTCAGATTAGGAAGGAACAGAATATTTTCAAGAATAATTTGAGATTTTCATCGGATTAAGGGGAATAGGGAAAATTATCTAATCCCAATTCAACAAGTTTTGAATTTAAAATATTTTTTTTATAGAAAACTTTATCTTACCTGAAGAAATGAAGCAGAATGCAGAAGATGCTGCACGTTTGCATTGCTGATTGCGATTCTGTTCGTGTAGACGAAGTCGATGAGTTGAGTCAGAGCTTCGTAGGAAATGTCCTGAAAATAAAATGACTGAAATTAACAAGAAATTTAGGGTCAAGATTATGAAAATTCTAAATGAAGAAGTCGGGTGAAATTTTCATTCCGATGAATAAAGCTGACATCCAATTCAAACCTTGCATTTCTAGTAAAATCTATTGGATAGTGAAACGATTTACACCAACCTGAATGCTAACCACTTCGTCCTTCGAATCCTTCCATTCTTTAGTGAACAGCGATTTGAAATAGGGAATTGTGGCAGCCAGAATCAGGCGATGTGCATGAACTGTTCTACCGTCATCCGTCTGAAATGCTATTATAAGTTTTGCAATCTCTTAATTCGTGATAAATAGAAGCACCCAAACGAAATATTGTATCGTTAGGTGACAATTGACCGTTAAATTTTCTAAATTCGCAAAACTATTCATAGTTCAAGATGGCACAATTGAGTTAATTTCAATGATATTCAATGTTTAGCACGTGATCATGCTCACATTTTTGCTTGAATTATGAAAAACTTTGCAGTAGCTAAACTATACCTGTAGATGAACATCGCAGAGCAGCAAATCCCTCCTGAACAGATCGAATTGTTCAAATGTGGCCACTGGCAGACTTGGATTAGAATACGTGACTGAATTTGCTGACGAACTGCTTGTTGCCTCCATTCCGTCCACAGTTCTGTTGCTCTGTAAAACATGCCCATAATCATAGTTCATTCAAGATGTAGGGTAAAGTTAAACCTAACCACAATATTATTAAATTTTGATATTTATATCAGAAAATAACTTTAAAGTTATATATTATGAATAAAAATAATAGTGCACCTGTTTGGACAGACAAATCACAGCCCAACTCTCCTTGTCTCCATTCATTATTGAGTCCCCCTCCGCATCTTCATCCATAAAACACTGAAACAAAATAATAAATCACGAAATTAATAAGGAAGCCATAAAAAGGTGAATAATCAGAGTGAAAAATGCAGTAGAAACAAAGTCGAAAGTCAGGAGGCAGCTCATAATCTGTGTTGTGCTGAAGACTGCAGTGCAGCAGTGCTTCCTTCCCTATTGACTAGAGCGAATGAAAGAGCGTGCAATGAGATAGAGGCAACAGAGAAAGAGACGAGGAGGAAAACGACCGGTTTGTGAAGGGAAAAATACGAGAAGCTGTTGTAGGAAACGGAAGAGGAGAGGATAAAACAAGGAATTTGAAGGTGAGAGGTAGGAATGGGGGATGAGAGGGTGGCAAATGAAGTGACAAAAACATAGACAATGGCAGATTTGCATAGACACTCGGAGATGATGTAATTATGCAAGAAGAATGAATGTCAATGACATTGAATATTAGGAAGGAAAAACTAGCGGAATATTTAGATGGCAAGATAAAAGAAGATCGCCATTAGGGGTGCGATAAAAATGTCATATGCGGAAGAAAGTATATATAATTATCTCCTATTCTAGAAATTTACCAATTATCGCTAATAAAACTAAGAAAATCTAAAAATTATATCAGGTTCAAAAGTTTACCTCATTTCGTTTAGATTAGGCTGGAAATTCTGCAAGAAAAATCGGATTTCCGCTCATTCATTCCCAAAATAATAATTAGTATGGTATGAGGAGCATAAAAAATCGAAATTCTTTTGCACATCTTATCTCAAAAACAATCTGAAAGTAACTGAACAAATTATGCGAGTCAGGCTTATCAACGGAAAAATAGGCCATAAGTTATAAAGTGACGATATGAAAATTGCGAATGATTGAAGATAGGAGGAACAGGAATTTGAGTTCTGATTGGGGTCCATTAACGGGGGAAGGCATTTCATAAAAATGATTATCAAAAAGCCATTAACTCGTTAAGACTACTTGTCATTTACTGCCTGCCTGCTTGGCTGCTTGGCTGTACCGATTCACAGAGGTTGGGGCGAGTTTCGAAGGGAAAGGGAATTACGGAGTCAGACAGATAAGGCAGAGGCAGAGAGTGGTGGGCTCGAGGCAGCTGAGCAGAGACCCTGTTTTCCTCGTCTTCACAAATATTTTCACAAGAAACAGCCCTTTACAGTCACTTCATCATGCACCAAACTGTACTACTTCTAGCACTCATTCTAACCTACTCAGTCCCAGTCATATCTCAAAATGCCACAATTACTGCGCCCAGCGGAGTCTTCTATTCACCTAATTATCCAAGCGATTACGATAACAATATCAAAATGACTTATAATATCACGGTAGGTTCCATATATGTTATTTTATTGACCTGCGATTTTATCAAAATCCAATTCCTGTTTGTTTGACCGAAATGTGCATATTTTCAAGAATTTTCAATATCATTTTGTCCTGAACTAATTTAATTGCCCAGTGAAAAACGATAAAATAAGGCGAATGGTCTGTGTTGATATGAGAAATGGAAATGGTAATAAAGAAATTAAGGACAATTAATGGTTGCTGATGATAGAATATGCCGAATTTGAGATAATAATTCAGGTACCAGAAGATCACTACATCTACATAACCTTGATGGATTTTGTGACAGAGGCGTATTTCGATGTATTGACAATCTATGACGGAGGCAATTCCACTCCCACCTACATTTTGTCAGGAGACTGCACGGGTCAAAACTACGCCCTCAGCAGTAACACGGCCATTTTCGAATTCACAACTGATCTAACTGGAACAGCCAAGGGATTCGCCATACAATTCGATGCCATTGAAAGTGAGTATTTTTAAATTTGTTATAACATTTCTTGTGAAATGTGATAAAATACAACAAATTGTGCTGAAATCAAACCAAGTCGAATTCAAAATCTTGTATGCATTTTTTCCATTAAAATTTGCAAAACTCTATTAGGTTACTGTAATGACTTTGGCTAGTTTTATGATTTCATGCAGATATCTTTTCCCGAAGGTCCCTTTAGCTGTAGGTTTGATAATGAAGAATTAGGGCTAGCACTCACTAAATTTTCAATTGCAACATAACATGGCCACGAACCATAACTTATTCTGAATTGGCAAAGGAAAATTATATTCTCACGAAGACCCACATGGATTCATTTGAAACCTCACAAAATTCTAATAAATTATGAGAACTCTATGAAAATTTCCCGAAACATTCTCATCTTTTTGACTTTAGTGAACGCCTCATACATTCTTTCCGATACCTGCCCTCCTCCTCTCTACAATTCCGACAAAGGTTTCGTCACGAGGTAAGCCCCAATCAACAGACAGACAATTTGATACACTAATGAATTGATGTGTTAACAATGATCAGAGCATTTCCAATCAATCGGCTAATCCATGCAAATGATTTTTATCAAACTCACAAGCTTAACGGATCAATAACATTGCATCAAAAAATCGGTTAATGATTGTTATTTTCTTTGTAGTCCAAACTGGCCTTATGATTACTACAATAGTTTGAACTGCACTTGGACAATTACGAGCACAAGCAAGCGAGTTCAACTTGATTTTGCCGCTTTCAACACAGGCAAGAAAATTCTCTATTAAAAATTTGAAGTAAAAAGTCACAACATCATTTTCTAAATAGTTCATTGAATTTGTTATTCATTAATCTTCCAAATATTTTCGATTAGCTTCACAAAATTAAATATTAATGATATTGGATGAAAGTTGACGATATAATTTCGTATTTCAGAAGCGTTATTTGACGTTGTTACAATTTATGATGGCGTAGGTGGACCGATAATTGCAACGTGAGTCATTTTAATAAAATATAAAATTTTATAATGCTGTGAGCCTCGGAAGGTTTTTGTATTACATCCTCATTTCTGTAGCTGTCTCATCCATACGTAGTTTAATAAGTTAATTCGAATTGACTTCGATAAAAATTTCATAACAAAGTCACCCCAAGATGTGTGCATAGTCTCAGTTGAGTTTATGTACTTAGGAGGGTCAATTACCAAAAGAATCATAGTGGTGATACAAAAGCTTTGCGCCTATTAGTCATTATTTGAACTGTTGAATATTTTAGGCTATCTGGCGACCCTTATAATTTGACGTCGATTGTAACGACAGGAAATGTGATGTACATCAATTTCGTGACGGATCTCGTCAACACTGCATCGGGATTCAGTGCATTTTACCAATCTATCCAATAATGTTTCGAACAATATATTATACAATTTTTAAGTTATTAATATTTTAAACTATTTGGCTCTTTATCAGAGAAGTGATGAAATTTTAACAGCAGAAATTCGCGATCTTATAATTGCACAGCTCTGATAATTGATACTTCATCAGCAGAACAATTGGGCTATCTATCAATGTCTCGTGATTGCATAATTTTATCTTATCACTATAGATCTACGAATTTGAAATAATTTGTAAAATTATGTATTCAGATTTTACTATTCAAATTTGTTAGATAAGCCCGCGCTTTGTGTGGATCACGGATTAGAATAATATGGGTTAATCAATTAAAGAATAAATCAAATGGATTTCCAACATTTTGTGACGTTTTCATGTTTAAAAATAAATAATCAGTGAATTTTACGATCTTTCAAAATAGCCTTTTCTGATAAAATCTCCAAAAAGTTACATCACAGAACGGGGCGTGATGAGAATTCGAAAAATTCGCTGAAAATCGTTTCCACTTCGCGTCTCTGATATGAGCCTCATAAATTATCACTGATCCTATGCCTGCTTCTCTCGGTTTTGCATTTTCTTTCCACGTTAATGTTATCTAAATCAGCTTACCTTTCAATCTGATAGCAAAGCCTCCGAATGTCAAGCAGAACGAGAAGGCAAGGAGGAAAATGGCCTGTTGCCTTTCAAATCGCCTTTTCGTCTCGATTCCACTTCTCACGCCCTTCAATTTTCGGCATTTTCTGACCAAATTTAGACATTTTGAGATTCTTCAATATTTGTTTAGTCTGTTTTGACAAGCACAATCTGCCCCATCCTCAGTTTCTCTACAATAATCACCAGATTATCTCCATTGTTACCTCTCCGTACCTGTCCGATCCCTTCTTTTCATTGTCTTCCCTATCTCATGACCTCTTAACTTCCAGATGTTTCCCCTACTTTCGTTGCTTCTCATTCTTCCGATCTCTGCATTCGTGAGGACCGAAAATCGATCCGTTTCCGACTCGAGCGGAGTTCTTTTCAGTCCCAATTATCCAGGTATCATCACAAAATACGAAAATATACAGAATTGTGAAACCATGAAGAAAAATCTAATGGCGAGCAAATATATGAAACTAAACGTGCCTATCAAGATGATTTAAAAACATCGTCCATAAAACAAACATAACTAAAAACGATCGACCTTTATGTCTAATAGTTTTTTTTTTATATGTATAACAAAATTTGGCATAATTCTTTCATGAAAAGTGTGATCACGCTTTTTGTCAAAGTCAGCGCTTGGTCTCTAATTTCTCTCGCCGCTGCAAAATGAAATAATTATTATATTCACTCATATTCAGCGTAAATTTTAGATAACTATGATGATAATCTGAACCAATTCACGACTATTACGGTAACTGAAATTCGAGATTATTAGGAGAAAGGAACTGTTTTCAGGTACCTGTTGGAAACTCAGTCATTCTGACGTTCCTGGATTTCTTCACAGAACAAGACTATGACCATGTGGATATCTACGATGGGGGAGATACGACGAAAAGTCCTGACTTCGTGTAAATTTACCAGCAAATATTTTGGCGAGATAATTCGCTATCTGCAGATTTTCTGGCGATGCAGCGGGATCTACACTGAATCTGACGAGCAATATCGTGGTCATCAGATTCTGCACGGACATGATTGGAGTTGCCAGAGGATTCGCAATTGAATGGGACCCTAATCCCAGTTAGTATTTCGAACAATTTTGTATCGACTTTGTTCACCTTATCAAATAATCTGCCAACTTCTATTGTTTGAAAACATGTTTACCAGATACTATAAAGGGTATTATCGAAAATTTCATTGTCTTAAATTTAGAAGATAAGCCGTTCCAAGTGAAAAACTCCTGTGAACCAGCACCGAAAAATTCGACCTTCGGATTAATCACTTCGCCAAATTTTCCCTACAACTACCCGAATAACATCCAATGCAACTATCTAATCACGACCACCAAGAGCAGGTTAGTCTCAAAATTGTTAAAGATGCAAGATAAATCGGCTTCAGAATATTCCTGCAGTTTGTTGCATTCGTAACAGAGGTAGAGATAATTTTGAATTTTCTTGTAAATATAAGCTGCATTTCAGGACGGATTCGATACCGTGACAGTTTACGATGGACCAAATATCACATATTTTAGCCTGGGAACGTAAGTTATAAACTTTCGTATCACTAGTATCCAATTAATTGAAACAATAAATGACGCGCAAATTTGAGTATATAATTTTTTCATTGCCTAATGTTGATATTGATGCCAGATTTTTGGCGTATAATCAAATCAGTATCTTATGAAGTGCTAATGTCTCGTTTGAAAATATGTGCCGTTTATTTTACTATTTTGATTCTTCGCCATTTTGCTACGGAAAAACTTTACCACGAGACTAAAGTGGGCAAAGATGGACATCTTCTCTCTGAGCTATTTCATAGAAAGCGATGATTTTTCACATGGCTAAGGAACCTAAACTGTCATTTATTCTGTCTCAAATACCCGATCTTCGACAATATTAATGCATCAAATATGAAATTTTGCCGAGTCAAGTTTTCATTTTAGATATTCTGGAACACCCGGTTTCTTTTCGGTTAATTCAACTGGCTCCAGCTTGTTCATTGTATTTTCTTCCGATCTACAGAACAACTATTCTGGATTCTCGGCCCTGTTCGAATCCATCGATTGAGTTATGCATTCAGACAATTACGTCACGATTTACCTAATAACCATGACTTGCTTTGATAGTCATTTAGTCGATGCACAATATATTTATTTGATGTTATTCATCGATTTTGTGATTTCTGTTCGAAAAGCTTCGACATGCGGATGGAATGTTCAAAGTGTGCATTTCGCCATGATTCTAGATACTTAAATTTTGCAGTCGAAGTTAAGCCGATAAGCAATTTTTCTTCGCTTTCCCATGACATTTGACTCCATTTTCATGTCGAAGCACACGGGTCTGAGGCTGCATAAACCTCGAATACGGGCAAATTAATGAAGTAGTTTCGTATTAGATTAACCATAATGTGTTGAAAAATGCGTAAATCATTGACTGTGCATTTCATAAGTGAGTTTTTCAATAGTAAAGCTTCATGATGGATATTTCGGAATTAATTTCCTTGTGAAATATTTTTTTATAATATATTGTGTTAAAATTCATATCAGTGTTGCACATAAATTATCACCATTTTCTTCGCTTATGAAATGCACAATAAATAGTTTGTGGCTAGCGAAAACAATGCTTTGCATGTCCTGTGGCAGAGACAATTTAGCTGTCATTTGTCTGAATCGTTGACTTGAAATTTGGAATGAAAACGGAAAATGAACATGAAAAAGGGGAAAAGGACCATTACAAAGAGAAATTGGAAGATCGAGCTCTGACCGAGATGAATAATGAAGATTGTCTGAGAATTGAAGGAAAAGTGAAATTGGAAAGAAAGGGAAATAGCAGAATCTATTGCAATTGTCAACTTGATATATTTGAGGTTTGAGAATTTGATGGTGAAGAGAAGGGGGACGGCAAATGTGAAGAGGTAAAATTGGAAAACCATAAATAAAGACTGGAAATGGGGTGGAAGGGCAACTCAATTGAAACTCGAAATCTCGAGAAAACTGCATGGTTTTGAATTGAGATAACGAACATTAATTTTATTCGTTGCATACAATGAATACATTTTAATTGAAATTTTCGAATAAAATGATATTGTAGCTATCAACGATAGGGCAGAAATTTCGTTAGCAGAAGTCTAAATTCTCCATCCAAAAATGGGTGAAATTTTATTACCGTGAAAGGATTTATCATGCTCAACACTTCTTTCTCATTAGAAAAATAAAATTTGATGATCCAAAAGTTCGTTTTTCGGTGACGAGTATACAAAATCAACAAAAATATATTTCGTTTCAGTTTTTTAATCACTACTTTCGTTCATCACTATCATTGAAACTATAAATCTGGTCTTTGTCGAAATTGAAACTTGTAGATAATTTCTCAGATCAGTAATTTTTACATGTTCATTCTCAGAATCATCAACCTTTCTGTTCAAAACTCCTCTCTCCATCCGAATGTGTTCGTCCTTGCATTCATGTTTCACAAACACAGCAGCCCTTTCCCTACAGCATTTTGCAGTTTTATCACCTTTCGTGATCGGTCGCTTTTGTGGCCCCGCGCCCGCACGGACGCGGCAAAAAACACACGCAAAATGTAAGAGAGAGGTTAGGTTGGATGACATCGTCAAGGTTAGCAAAAAATGGGTAGGGAGGGAAAGGAACGGCTCGGGAAGAAAGGGCAAGGGCAAGGGGGAACAAGCAGCAGACCGGGACGGGTCAAGTCGAATTCGATTCCCTCCTTTTTTCGTTCGACCATTCGATCATATTCGAATATGAGAATGAGAATATGCAGCAGGAAATGGCCACTGCTCTGCAAACACTGCAAATGGGTATGTGAATGTGATTTCTTCGATCTGACCGAGGATGGTCACTTTTTGGTCAAATCTTGAAGCCTTTGATAAAATTATTCAGAATTTTTCTTATAGAAAGCATGGAAAAGAATCAAAGAGCATAAAGATTGGATACGAACATATTTTAAATTGGAACGGAGTTCAGGTTAAAAATATTCAAAAGTCTAGTTTAGATTTAAAAAAAATTGAAACCGAAATGAAAGTTGCTAGCACATTTAAAGTGAAATTGTTTCAAAGTTGAAGTCCTGCATCATACAGAATTCAAATGCTTTGGGAAAGAACTTCATGAAATGATAAATGCATAAAAATTTTCCAACTTGAATTTTCGGATCTTCTTCCAAGAATGAATGTTATCGAATATTACCGATTTCGAATATCTATTCCAGTCAATCTGTCAGTCAGTCAGTGTGTCCTGTGTATGTTCATGCAAATGCAAACGCATTTCCCCTATCGACCCTCTCCCTGCCATGTGTGTGTGTGGCATTTTTCTCTTCATTTTTTGCATTTCGTTCGTTCAATTTTCCTCTCGTTTTATTTCGATCTGTGCAGTGTTTTTTTTTGCGTTTCTCCTGCTCGATTTATTGCTACGACAGCCCTTCCTCCCTCTTTCTTACAGATTCCTCTTCCCCTCCACTTCTCCTCCATCACTTACCCTCTTTACCCTTCCAGACACCAAGCCCTCCTTCATTCTCTCTGTGGTGGCCCATTCGGCGAATATTCTTGGAGCCACTTCATCTGATTGCTAGCATCAACTTATCCTTTAAGGTTACTTGTTTTAGATAGCCACTCTACTCCACCATCATTTTATCAATTATCACATTACATAGATTTAGTCATTCACAATTCTTGCATATTTATTGCAGTTCTTTCTCGAATCGCGAGCACTTACAGTCATGCTCATGCTCATGTGCATATGATTGATGAAAGTTGAAATGTGGCCAATTAGACGTGGCTGAGAGACTGAGGGGCGGAGCAAAGGCAACAAAAGGATGGAGACGCAGACACCGTACTTCTTGAACCGAAAGAGAAAGAAGAGCTCACAAGGTCTCATTCCTTTGCCTTCTCGCTCCACTTCTCATCACCATCAGCCACCTTCTGACACTCTCAAATCTAACGAGTTGCCTCCCTAATTGACTTTTCCGTTCACATTTCGTCCGAGATTCCCATTCGAATTCGAATTTTCATTTGAGAAAGTCGCTGCTCGAAACTCATCCATTCACATTCTTTCAAAGAAGAATTCTTTGAATCCGACCTTTCTTACTCTGTATTTTATTGAACTCTGGTCCTGTCTCTCATTTTTCTAGCTTCTCATTCGCTCTCTCGTTTGTGTGCTAAAATTTTCAAAAGTCTTTGAATAGAGGTAAGTCGTGACCGTTGCCAAATTGTATTTCTAAACTCGACATCTTACTATTGCGCTACAGTCGCTTCACTCTGTTCGCCCGTAGGAAGATAGATGTCTCGGAGGAAAGGAAGAGTGGGATAAGGTTTGAAAACTAAGAAAGCGAATGAGAGTATATCTTTCAGATACAAAAATCTATTTCTCTTCGCCATTAATTTCCATCTTTAGATGATATTTTATTCAAAATCGTTCTAGAAGTTTCAATAACATTCTGCTCTTACACACAATCGAGACTAGTTTAGCCCCAGGCTGTTTCCGTATATGAACATAGAAGATATTCTGCCAGAACTATTTGGGGAGAAGCGAGTTTATTACTGTCAGAGATGCGAAAACCACGGACTCAGGGAGAAACGCAAGAACCACAAACAGAACTGCCTCTACAGGGACTGCAGATGCAATGATTGCGAGGTGAGTTTGATAATAATAATTGGCAATAAAGTGACGATGAAACGAAATCTGATTATCCCTTTCATTTCTCATTCTGACGATTTTTAATCAAGTGTGTCACCTTAATTCAATGTAGTAAAAATTATATCATTTTGGTTCACAAAACATTAAAAATTAGAAATTTCTCACTTGGTTGATTCTGATGAGTAGGAATTTTAGCTAGTCGAAAGACGTCGTGAACTCAACAGTCGACTGTCACAGATGGATGGAGAAACAGATTCGACTGAAGGACCAAGCCAGTCTTCTGATGAATTTGTACAACTCAAAACTGTCGACGACAACTCTTTCAACAGTAAGATAAAAGGTGCATCTTTTTAAAATTATTTTAATTTTGTAAATTTCACTACATAAATACTTTAGAAAAATAGTGAATAGTTACTTTCTTCCGAAGAATGACAGTTGTCAAAATTATTTTTTAAATTCAATATTATCTTTCTCTAAGATACTCAACAATATTTTGCATGAATAGGACGAAGATCAGATCAAAATTCATTCAAAAATGTTCATACATTCAAACAGAAAGCAGAGAATCATCTTATCGATAAAAGAATTGTGATTTCGTGTGGTGTTCTGCAGCATCATTTTGTGGGTGGTCCATTCCCATTGCCTTCAAAAAACGTCTGCCTCTTCTCTCTATCCATTTCTCCCAAATGAATTGCCTCAACAGCTGTATCTCTTCAGTCTCCATTCGTCATTCTCTATGCGCAATGCGCATTATTCCAATCATCGAGTTTCTTTCCAAAGTGTCGCACCGAACGCATCGCTAACAGCACAGAACCAAGTGGCAGCGAAATTATCTTCCATCTCAAAGAGACGTCGCTTTATGACTGAAAACTGCACAGATGAAATCCTAGGAGCTGATGATAAAACGAGATGAAAAATAGCTAGCATAACTCATCGCAGGAAGGAGGATGGCATGAAAGAGAACTGAAGAAGCTAATATTTTAAGACAAAGTCAACTCGACTTTCAGAACGCCGCCCGAACTGCCAAAGATGTGCTCAGCACAACGTGGTCAACCGATTGAAAGGCCACAAGAGGATCTGTCCGTTCAAGGAATGTTTCTGTGCAAAGTGTCAGGTAATCATGCCGAAAAATATTCATAACACAGAAAGCCAAATTCGACGGATATTATATTTTGTAAAGTGATAAAATGATCAGAATCAGGATGATCTTCACATTATTTGTTAATTTGGACACTTTTCAAACGCAAATTCTCATCGAAACTTCATTTCATCATGCGATGAAATTCATAAATCATACGTCTCTTACGATCTCGTAAATCTCATTAGATTTTCTCATGTAAACGACCTACGAAGAAATCATTTTTATGACGAAAAGATTTCATAGAAAACTTTAAGCCGGGAAAAAATCTCATTCAATGTTTCATGAAGAGCATGAAGAAGCAATTCAATTACAATTATTTCAGGTAGTCGTCGAAAGACAGAAACTCATGGCTGATCAAATTAAACTTCGAAGGAAGCAGAAACGGGAGAAGGCGATGGTCGAGAGAACGCAGGAAACGAGCACGCCACAGAATGACAGCGATTCGGGTGAGATTATTATTATTGAAATATTCGATAAATTCATACATAGGAATCTAGTCTAACAGTTCTAATTGAACGTGTTGAGTGTCTAAAATGAAAAGGCTATCCTCGTTTGAGAATTTCTATTCCGAATACTTGACTTCAATGTCCGAAGCTGTGGATAAACTATCTTCAATCATAATAATCTTATTTCAGGCTCGATCTGTCTGAAATGCACTCAGCAGGCTCTGGGCTACCAGCAACTTCTATCACTCCTTGATCCTTCGGCTGCATCCTCAGCTCCACTTCTCACTCTTTCTGCCGTCTTATCTGCATGTCCTCACAAGGACTGACTTCTAATTTCCTGTGCAAATATCCGGTAGATTTATTCTATTCTGAATACTCATTCCCGTGTTCCCTTATCAAAATCATGATTATCTCCAAAGTGTGAGCTTATTCTGCTGGTTCAGCAGTGATTTTTCGGCGCCCCGCGCATATTGTTAAGGCTGAGAAATTGAAAAAGGAATAAATTTCAAATTTGATGAGGCAACTAGCGTATTGTGTTGCAATCAATTTTAATATTATGCAATGCAAGTGTTTTATTTGCAAATTTGGCATCATTTTTAGTTGATCAGTCCTTAGCAATACTCCTTATGTCGACTTCCAATTTTTTATTCTCTTCCCACCCATAGAGCTAAGCTCCATTCATCTTCATCCAGACCTATTCTCGTGTCTTTGAGGCACTCTAATTTATTGTGTCAGATATCATATATGTATTGGTTCAATTTCTTTGCAATAAACGTTTTCGTTTTGGTTTATGTCCGTAAGTTATTACCTTATTTCATTTGATTGCCATCCGTATTGCACACCACATTACAATAAACGTTTTGACAGCTATTTCATATATTTGTACAAAATTTGTGTTCTAAATTAATTTCCAATGAAGTAATTTTTCAATATATGAATTTTTAGATGATTATCACAAATTTGAAATTTTTGCTAAAACGTATAAGAATCCAAGACAATTAAATTGAAGCAGTTATTTTTTTCGATTCCCAAGAGAGCAATGCTGGAAAAGTTATTAGGCAAACAATGAAAGACGGCTCGAATTAGGCACCGTAGTCTGAGACAAAAGGATGAAATGGAAGGATAAGAAATGGATAAAGAGAATGAGGGGTTCATTCCAAATGCGAATCTGCAAAAAGTCTGCCATACGAAGCAGAAGGAAATGGCACAGATGAACGAGACAGAAAATGAAACGAGCATGGCTTGGAAAAGAATATTTGGAAAGAATATCAAAATTTACCATAATCAGCGTGAAAAACTGAACAATATATGTGAAAATCAGCTCGATTTACGGACCCCTGTTTATACTGACTTTGATCCTTACTGGCATTTGTTCTTAAACGGCGTTATTCAAATTTTAATTTTCCGACTTCACTCCATTTATTCGTTTGTGGATCGTATTCCTCGATTGAATTACAATACTTCTCATAGGGAGAGTTTTCAAATCTGTTAACAGATATTTTGTGTAAAGATATGCAAATCTTAGCTCACCCTCCAATTGCATACAATTTTCCATTAGAGACAATGAGCGAATGGTAATATCTTGCATAACTCATATCAGCGATTCGAGAAATTCGACTGTTAACTGGAGCTGAGGGGTCGAAACACAGGGAGGATTTTACTACATTAAAATCACTAAATATATAATGATACATTATTTATGATACAAAATTAACGACCTCACTCCTCCAGTTATATAAATTTTCCCATTTAGCGATGCAACTCCGAATGAACCTCGTATTTCTGGAATCTCTCCGATTTCAATCCATTCCCGTTCATCGTCTGATAATCGATATATTTTCTTATTATCGCATTGCTTAATAACTGAATATCCATAATTACAATAATGAATATGTCATAATATGACCGTATAAACGTTCATCGCATGTTATTGTTCGAATCCATCCAATTGGAAGAGAAAAAGCAGGGCCTGTTTGCCATTGTCCATTTATTAAAACCTGAATAAATTATTTCATGGGCTTTCATTCGATCTTCTTACATCAACCCGATTCGTATCTCCACCCAAATAATCCAACTTGTTTTTGAAATAGGCGACAGACGCATCTTCACGCCATTCAGGAGGATCTGGTCCTGCAAAGGATGCAATAAAACTAAACCAATCCACTGGCTTTTGTAATATTACCTCTAGTGATTTGTCGAGTATTCAGATCGAAAATTTCAAAGAGTTCTTTTTCACTGTCCAATGCAAGAATCTAAAATTTACAAAATTGGCAATGCCAAATAAATTAATCTACTTTATCTTTTGTAGTTGCTACTTCATATGTTAATAAATAATTAGTAAATCTCCCAATCTGCTTAACAGAATTAGTATGCGAATCAAACAGACAAATTCTCCCTTCTCTAACATAGTTGTTTTTATAAGATACTAAAATTAAAATTAACTTTCGAGAATACAACAAAACATTTTCCCACGATAGAATAAAGTTTTCCTCTCGAGCGCTGTCGGCAGATATTTCTTGATTATTTGCATCATTCGATTGCTAGTCCAGGCCAATTGTCCCAGATCTTTGAATTCGGGATATTTGCAGATCAACAATATAATTTCGACTGGTAAATTGGCTAGCATCTTTGTCAAGAGACCTAAACAATCAGCATAGTATTATTTCAAAGTGGAAATGGAAAATAGTAAAAGAGTTGATTGAATGAGAAAGTCTGCAATTAACGAGTTTGAAACTGATCACTGAAGAAAGGAGAATGAAACTACTAAATTGATGCTTTGCAATTTTTATCAAACTAAAAATCGATTCCTAACACTTGAAGATGCATGCTGAAATAAAACTATCCGCGTATTTACTTATCGATTGTAAACAACGCAAATGCACACCTCATATCTTACCTTTTAGTATTTTTGTTAGTGTTTGTCTGTCTGACTGTCTGTGCATGCTTAGTTCTCAGCACCTATCCACGATAACCCTTATAAACCATGTATGGCTGGAAAGGAAATTTTTGTTTAACGTGCAACGTAAAAACCCAATTGGTTTTGGCTTGATAATTGGGCACTTATACTCCAAAAAGCATGCAATTAAGAATATCTACTGTCAAATATCGCACGAAACTAGAAAATTAAAGCAGTCTTTCAAAGGATGTATAAAAGGCAGAATTTGACAGAAATTCGTGCATCTCGATGTCTAAAAGTTGGGATATTACAAGTCAATATATACAATTAAAGCGAGAATATGTTTTTGGCAAAATGGCTGGCGGTTCCAACTATAGCGATGAAGTCCAATTTCAACATGCAAGTGTTTATTATTCTGTTCTAAAGTTTTAACAAGCCCGTTGAACTAGAAGGATTTGTACAACATATAACATTCAAAATAAATTGCAAGATATCTACATGAGATAGGAATCTAGTGATCGTAGAAAGTGTTTTGGTGGGTGTTTCTAGATTGTGCAAAAAGTCAGGTTTTCGGTTAGGTGAAGATGGTTGTTGCAGTCATTCAACAAGAAGTCGGATGCCATTACACGTATCTGTAGGCGACTTGGAATTGGGTGATGTAGTATCTGTTGTAGGCGATGAGCGGAGTTGGATTGTTGGTCGACGAGATGACCTTGTTGAAGGTGTTGGTGCAGCAGTGTCTGAAACAGATCAATTTTGGAGCTATTTGAGAAACAATGAAGAAACTGAATATGCCTTTTAATGGACTCTTCAATAAACTGAAATGCTATCATCTACAGGTTTTCTTATTCTCCAAATTACAGCCAGACGTGGAAAGAATAAAGGAATTTTTTACCTTGGGCTAGCAGCCTTGAGGTCAGCCTTGTTCTTGATCTCGAGTCCTGGAATATCGATGATATTTGTATGCATTCTTTCAAACATTGTGTACCATTGAATGGGCATCCGTACTGGCACTGGGTGTTGAAGTTTCCAGTGATGTTGAATTGGAGAGTCTTGCCAGCTGGAGCAGAGACCCAGGAGGTGCAGAGAGTGAAGTCATTTCTGACGGTCTGAGAGTCGACTCCGACTTGGATGAGGGTTGTTTGCCAAGCAGTGGTGGCTGTGAGAGCCGATCCGCATCCAGCTGGTCTCTCGCTGCATGTGGTTCCACCTGCAAACAGTAGATTCTCATAAATCCATAGCTTGAGGCTACTGACCATAACCCATGGGGCACAGGCATTGGGCACAGTTCTTCGGGTTTCTCTCTCCTCCTGAAATAATCATTGCTTCTTTGAATGAACAAAGATGCGTGAATACCGTTGACGCAAGTAGCTCCGCTGGCACAAGTGCAGGCGTAGTGAGTGTTGACGAGCTTAATGTCGTAGAAGGAGACGATTCTGTTGCCCATGGTGAACACATAGTCTTGGTCGCTCGGCCAGATTGAGATGGCTCCGTCCTGAGAGACGAATGAGTTGGCAGCTGAAAACTCATTGTGCATAGTGGTATGTAAAACCAAAACTGTTATCAAGACTCTCAATATTCAACCTAAACTCGATATTTGACTAGTTACAGTAGTGGACAAAAGTAGTATCCTGCCATCGATAATGGTTGCGTGCATGATCTAGACACTCACGATGATGCAATTCGGATGAAATTTTGTACACACGATGTGGCCATTTATCATGCAATGAAAGATTGGCGGATTAGACTTTCACAAGTATAAAACTAGGCATTCAATTTAAAGTTTTCATGGGTAGCAAAATATTTGTGCCCCTTTCTGTATACCCATTATGTCTTGTCACGAGCATTTCCTCAAGTAATCGGCTTTTGAGAGAAAAACAGCGAAATAACATGATCTTCCCTGATAGCGCATGCTACCGTTTCGATCACTAAACCATGATTATTTATATTGCAAGAAAGGAATAGACCATTTCAAAGTCCTCTTATCTGCTGCTTATTCACTGAAAGTAACGAGAGTTTCTGAAAGAACATACAGTAGTGCATGGTGCTGCCATATTCGTATGGGGTGTAGTTGACGGTTTGAGTAGAGGTGTACTTGACGAAGTTGTTCTGTCTGTCAGCCTAAATTCATTTTAGAGTTGATTTGCGAGCATTTTTTTCCAAAAATGTTCACTTACTGGGACGTAGGTCATGTCGATGGAGACGTACGAATCACGGTCGTATCTGAAGGAATTCAACTCATATGTAGTGCATTGGCATTTTTACCTCGATTGGAAGTGGAAGACACCGAGAGCGTGCATCTGGAACATGCATTTTGAAAGACCAGATAAAAATGCTCGAAATCATTTCAATTATCATGTAGATTCACTGCGTAGAATGCAACATTATTTTAAATCGTTTTTCACTGAATTTCTGAATCTTTTTTTTCATTTTAATTTTGTCAGACTAAACTAATGAGCGTAAGATGGGTGCTTCAGTACCATCTTCGCTAGCATTTTAGCAAATAGTAATTTTCAAGTACATCCAGAATTCAAATACTCACCGTCTCGTGGACGACGGTTCCGATGACTTCGCATCCATTGCCGATCGAGACATCCTGGACTCCACCGATCATACCAATGTTCCTGAAGAGAGGAAGAATAATTTTTATCCACCATTGACAGAAATGACATCAATACAGTGTCGTTGAAAACTTGCTACAAGGTAGTGATCACTGACATCTAAGAATGAGTAGATTGCTTTTCACAATATGCTCATAGCCATCCATTCATCCATTTCTAGCAGGACAAAATACCATTCGCTCTTTGTTAATCACACAGAAAATGCTCACGAGTAGCATCCAGCTCCGTTGATGAAGCGGATTCTGTTGGTGGCAGTGGCGCTCTCGACGAATTTGAGGCAGGTGCGGGCGGCGAGATAGTTGATTCCAGCGACGATGGCGGCCTTCTTGGTGGCATCGATCGAGGCATCGTAGGTGTAGTAGACAGTGTTGGAAGCCCACTTGTTGTAGATCTTGGTAACCTGTCTCTTCTCTCTGGCTCCATCAGATTCCTCGGTCTCCCTCTCGTAATCCTCGAATTGCTCGTCAGTCAAGTTCATGTCCTCTGAAATACGAGTATCATAGCATGTATTTGACACTCTTATCTCAAACTAATTAGTTCTGCACAAAGAAGTGTAAAATAACGGATGTTTGTAAGTGACGGAGAGATTGAGCGTGCGACGTGATTTTTTGTTATTATCTAAGTGGCTTTTTGTCCAATGATAGTGTTTCTTATCTATATTTTTCCAGAAAGACTGCATTGTTTGACAAAAAATCACTCCGGCATTTACAATAAATTACTCTGACTCTTCACCATTTACTAATTGTGGAAAAATTTCCACCCGTAGATCAACTTTGTGCGAAAAAGACGATAAGCTCCAATATAAGCCAGTTTTAGCAGTCGCATATTCTTTTTTTATGATTGTTCTTCTATTTGAACTAACCTTCAACGAAGAGACCGGCAACTCCGCTTTCTTCGTTGATCTTGGACAGATCGACGACGTTCTCTTCACCCTCCTTGGTCAGTGGCCTCTCCTGTCTGACCTCTCCGATCTCCTTATTGAATTTCTCCCTTCTCGCAGCGGCCTCCTTGTTGTTATTGTTCTGCTTGCGGGCTCTAGCAGCTTGCTTGGCACGGAGTCTGTTCATCCTGGCTTGATTCTTGCGAGGGTTGAATCCATTTTTCTAAAAATTTGCGTTAACTTTTTCAAACAAGACGTCTAGCTTGATTTTCGATAGATCAAACATATTTGAATGGAGAGTTTGTGAAGATTTTTATCGCATTTAAAGGTTCCTAATTTTTAGGACGGACCTTCTCGAATTCCTCTCCCTCTGCATCTGTCATGGCATCGGGATCGACTCGTTTGCGTCCTGCGGCTTTATCACTTCCTGGACCGGCTCTGGCGACGACCACAGCCAGGAGAGCTGCGAGAGCGATGAGGGTGAGGGTGCGCATCGTGACGATGGAGCTGAGCTGGAAGCTGTTCCTGGCCCGAAGTTGTTCGGATGGAGGTCGGGAGAGGGGTGAGCAGTTGACTGCTACACTGCTGCGGATGGATGCCGCTCATTTGCCGGACTTACCTTTTATAGGGTGTTGGAAGACCAAACATAGTCTGGTTGGATGAAGAATTTTCAGAGGAAGAAGAGGTCGATGTGTCAGATCATAGGATTTTGTGAGGCCAGAGCGGCTCGAAGAACAAACAAGTGGGCAGAAGGGTATTCGAGGCAGTTTTCAGCATATCATTTTTCATTCCACAATTGAAACTTGTTGCAATGTCTTGCTAGGAAGTGGATGTCGAAGTATATTAGTTCAGCTTCCAGATAGTCAGGCCATCCGAACATGGTTGAAGGACCGAAAAAACTCCCATTTCAAACAGAGACAACGTGCTTCGACACGAAAATTAATCGAATGCAACGTGGCGTCCGTGCAATGCAAATAGAAGTTTGATTGGAAAGTTAGTCGAAATTTGATTTTTTCGATCCGAAAAATGATATGAAATTCGAAAATGGGAATCGCTAGACTTTCCCCATTGTTTGTCCAAATCCCACTTTTCCTTATTTGCAACAGAAAATTCGAAAAGGTTAAAGAACAATGAGATTTTTGAAACTTTTTCGGATTCGATTCAAACCGGAAGTGTTTCTTCCGTGTTGGATTGTTGAATTTCGGATCTGCTGATTTTCGATTTTTGCAACAATATTCCTGATAAGGAATTTATTAGGTCGATTAAATAGAAGTTTGAAACTTCTTCAGAATCGAAAGTATGGCGAATTTTCTTGATAATAAAGTGCGACGAAGTTTCAGACTCTCTTAAACTTTGGATTTTATTCAAGGGAATAAAAGTGCAGAATATAAAAATGAGTATCCGAGTTTCAATTCCCAAATCCAACCGAAATTTGATTTAGAGAAGTACACTATTTCATCGTGAAAAGCCATTTACAAAACTTCTAATATCTTTTATTATTGATAGAGTCCCCAAGTGGGTTTCGGGATTAAAAGTATGGTAGTCGAGTTGGGTATGAAAACGTCCATGGCAAAGTACCTTAGACGATGGCAATAATAAAAAAAATCAAAAAAATACTTAAAACCCGAAAAATGCAAATTTGTAACAGTCAAAATGAACAGAGTTTGTAAGGGAACGCGTGGAGGGGCGGAGCCTAATGCATCTCAATGCATAAGCGTGCGGGGGCATTGCAACTTCTCGTTTCAAAGGGATTTCGTCGATTTTCAGGTTAATTTTTCTACGTATTTTTTGTTTTTTCGACTTCTAAATGCTCGATAATCATCCCTCGAACTTCAGGTCTTCAGATGCCGCGACGACGACCACGGAAGTGCGGCCACCTGCTCGGAGAAGGTCAGTAAATAATTCACAGAAAATGACTTATTTAATTTCATTGTTTTTATTTCTAGAAATTCTTTCTGCTTGAAATAATTATTCTGAATCACGAGCTAGAACATGCACTTGCACGTTTATCAACCCGTTCAACTTTTTCAATGTAAATGCATGATTTTACACTTGAAATGGAATTTTACGATTTTTTCAGATTCACTGCTGAAATTTTGTTAATTTTCCAAGATTATTTTCAGAGCAGCAGCAGCAGCAGAGGGAGACAGTCAAGCTGGGTGGAGCAGTCGATCGATTAGAAGATGAAAATGTGAGTCCACTTATGATTTTTTCGGAAGAAATTTTTAATCCTTAATGATCACAAATGGAAATGAAGACCTTTCATTTGTTGAAGAATGAAATTTGAGTGGAGTTTGCTGTCATTAAAACCAAAAACTGAACATTTCATAAACATTCTCGAAAATTGTATAATAATGATTGAAAAGATCGTCCACACCATAATTTTATTATTTTCACCGAATTATTTCAGAATTCGACAACAGCAGCGGAGCGACAAAGAAGAGATGAACGAGGGGTCACGACGACGACTTTTTTAAACTCTAATGTATATTTCTGTTTGTAATTTTCTTTTTAATAAATTTCTTAGTCAGGAAATTCTTTTGATTGTTTGCAAACAACGAAATTATCAAAACAGCATCTTACAATATGAAAATATTTTATTTACACAGAAAAAAACAATAAAAACTTTCTTTTTGGAAAAAAAAATCTTTAAACGTCTTGCCGACTGCTGTAGAGGATCTTCTTTGCTTGGAGACGTCCGTGAAAGTCTGAAAATATTCCTACAAGCAAAGCAAACTGCTCCCTAATACATTCATTTCAAATGGCAGTCTGCTGCAATTAGTCAAAAATTCATCTTTTCCAAAAAACAATCAAGAACTTCATCCACATGTTGACGTGCAGATTTTGATATGAAACGACATGCCACGATAGGGATAAAATGTAGCATTCTAGCAAAACTTTAACAATATCAGACAGCCTAGTGCATGTTGATTTGAAATTTCACTAACCTTCGATCCTGCTGCCTGTCTCGGCTTCCTGTTGCTGCTAGTCGACGTCACCCTGAAGCATTACAGATCATTTTCGAGAAAATTACGATGGAAAACAAGCGAAAAATTACGATAATTGGACCAATTATGAAAAAATTTGAACGTAAATGTTCACTTTCAGAGGGCATAAACACCGGACAGACTGAACGATTTGACGTCGATCGGAAAATCGCCGCGAAGGCGCGTGTAGGCAAAAATTATTGATTAATTTCCTTTCAGGGATCAAGATTGACAAAATCCTCGTCGAATTAACCTAGGTTTTTCGTGACATTCCGCCTGTGGGCAATACAGGAGCAGAAATACGAAATTTTTTTGCTTGTTTTTGGGATTTCAGCTCATTTCCGCGAACTTCTTGGGTAACTTCCAACTATAAATATCATTTTTTATCGACAATCCATATGGCCAGCGAAAAAAAATGGTAAAAAATAACCCAGAACTCGAAATAAGCCCGACTACCACACTTTTCTTAACATTGGCAGAAACTGCAAAGGGGGCGGAGCTTGGGGACTCTAATTATTGATCAAGATGAGTACTTCCGCTTGAAAATTTTCGTATGTTCACAAAAACCTTTTCGTATTGAATCATAATCACTGGTTAATTTTTCTCAGAAATGATGACAATCATGACTAATTCACTATTAATGAGCCAAATGCAATCATTTCCTGAGCATTAAATTTATCGTTGATTGTGCTCAAATTGCACAAGAATATTTCGACTACAAAGAGAACGAATTGATTCGAAATAAGAAAGAAAAGTGGATCAAGCAAACAGTCACCGCAGACGATTACCGTTTTATCATTTTTTTCTCGACTTTATGAGCTCTCAAATTTGCAATAAAAATGCGGCCTTATAAATGTTGGCTGGGAATGATTAGATTCAATTTCGAATGTCGACATAAATTTTCATTAAGAATTTCTTTAGTTTTGAAAAAAATTGAATATATTTTAGAAAATATGAAGTTCTGCTTGCTTCTTAGTTTGCAATTTTCATTATGCACGATTTCTTATGCTTGGACAGGGTTAGCTGTGGATTTAGTCGGTCCTACCACGAAAGATCAAGTCGAATGTCTGAGAGTGAATAATTATACCGCTATTTTTTCGAGGTACCTAATGAAATTATGCGAAAATAGTAAAGAATATTTTAGAGTGTATTACGACAATACGTTCGATATGGACTCATTAACGACGATAAATAATGCTGCTGCAAGTAATTTTCTTGGTCGTACTTTATCGTAATTTTACCCATAAGAATTTTAGCCGGAATCGGTTTGGAACCTCTGTTCATACCGGATATCTTATCGAAAATCCCAGCAAAAACTCAAATCATGAATCTCTATAATGCACTCAATGATTACAACATTAAGATACAACGATTGTGGGTTCAGGTGAACTAATTTTGAAATTCCATTTTGCTAATTGAGAATATTTAGGTCAGAGATCAGAATCAATGGATGGCGACTCCGTTTGGATTGCAACAGAACGTCGACTTTTTCAATGAGACTATCTACACTGCAAGGGTAAGATAACGATTTCGTTTGTTAGAAATTATTAGATGTATTAGAATTTGACGTGGAAAATTGGTGTTTTCACTACGAAACAGGACTGGCAAACAATCATGGGAAATTGGGCCGGTCAAGATTTCTATCAAAGCGCTGCCAACTTGTGGTAGATTTGGTATTTTGAAAAAGTTGTGAAATGAGACTGTACAGGTACACCAACACAACGGGAAATGGCACATCTGGGGAAACTACACAGGACTTCAGTGATTTCACGAACTTCGGAATTTGGTCTACGAGTGGAAACACCATGCCTAACGTCAAGCAGTTCGGCGTCAATGAAAATGTGTGCAATCTAACCGTGAATAGGCAAGAAATTAGTCTTAAAAAATGAAGGAAAGTAAAATTTTAGGAATTTCTATTACTTCCCCGATAATTTGCCATTCTACAGTGTCAGGATTGGTGAAAATAGCGAAAATCTGAATATGGTAGGTGGAAACTAGGTGCTTCAAGCAAAACTAATTTTAGATCAACCACGCTAGGCACTTTAAAGCTAGAATCGTCAAGCCAAAAGCATGATCATAGTTTAACTTCAAGTTATTCAAACTTTGAATAAATGATTTTATTTCATGTTTGGAGACCATAAATCACTGGTAAAAATTTGAAAATTGATTGCAAAAGTGAAAGATGCCAAGAGTTTGATTGAATGACTAAAGTAAGGTCATTTGAATGAAGCGAAATAATTTTCCTGGTCGGAATAGGAAAAAAGAAAAGTTGGGAAAAAATGACTACAAAGCAAATTTCGAGAGGCACCAATATCTACTTGAAAGTTTTCAAGAATTTTTTGAGTAAATTATGACAAAAATTGGAGCAGTAAAGTTATCAATGTTGAAATTCCCGTAATGATCGAAATTGAGTTAATGTCCACCGAAGTTGTTCGTGTTTCAATAATCAGCACCTAGTATTTAGGGTTATCAATAATTGACTATTTTGATCCAGAATATGAGCAATAGGTCGCATATTTGTAGCCATATAAATATCGAATAATAGCACTGCCATAGGCTAGTTCTCAATAGTTATTTAGACACCTTCCATACTAATTTTTGGCATCGAATATATTCAGCCAAATGCAGTGTTATCTAAATTCTCCCTTGTCAAAAATCAGTCATCAAAAGTTTGTCAACCTGATCGATCTCTTGTTTCGGCATACTGAAAGTTATCCTCTCCTTGGGAGTTTCTTCTGGATGTCTTTCGTCAGACAGAGGTCGATCAATCGTGAGCATGAAGTCGGAGTGGAATTCACCGAACGAAGACAATCGAGAATATGGACAGGTGCGGATCAGATCCTGTAAACATTTTGGATAAATTTCGAAGATGCACACAAGTACTCTAGTCAGAATTGCATCGAAAGCCTGATCTCTATGGATAATGTTGAAATGAAAATATGATTCTTTCCGAATCAACACAATTCGCATCATTGAATTTGCAAATTTTTTAAATACTGGTTTCCAACGTGAATGAATAATACAATTTTCTAAGTTTATAAGATAAAAATTTACTCACAAAGTGACGATGGTCGAGAACGTGAACTGCAGTATCCGACAGAGCCAAGAAGACCTTCTTGTCGTTCGAAGTGCGCATTCCTGCCTCGTGGAGAGAGCAGCCGAAGAATGGCCATTTTCGGAGAACCTAAATTCCCCGTTTTGAATGAATGACTTGATGAAAATATCATCATTTGTACCTGTAGAACAACTCTCCTGGCTTCATTCTCAGTCATTCCCTGCAGCTGCAGCCAGTTCGAGTGAATCGAGTCCCGCAGCGATTTGATGCAGGTCACTTGCAGCATTTTGGCGGGGAAACAGCGATTCGTCACAAACGCAAATTGGTCCTCTTCTAGTTGAGAGCCTGCATCGCCGAACGACATCTAAAATATAAGGGGTTGAACTTCGATCAATTTGGTTTTCAATTTTCAATTGTAACGAATGAACGTCAAAAACTGATCATCAAACATCAGCGTCATAAAAGGACACAAGTTGCTTATCCATCATCATTCATTTCAGGTAAACGCTATGACCATGAAATGAAGATTCATGAAAAGTTGTGCAACTTCGATTTTCCTTGATCCCAACGAATCGCGCATTTTACCTGCGCAAAAAGTGCCGCCAAACTGTCAGCCAACTGGCTGCTGATAGGCATCCGTCCAGCGACCAATTCGTCGGCCATTCTCCAGACGAGGAACGATCTCTCGATGGGCGTCTCGAGTGCAGTCAGATGTCTCCAGTAGTGCCGCATGTGGAGGGACAGCAGAGGTGCGCAGTCCGTGTGAATGCGGCCACGCTGCGTGTCGCGTTGCTGATATTCCCAAGCTGCTAGGGTGTCACAGATCTGGAATAAAAACACATTTCATTTGTAGAAAAGCATCACTTTAATGGAAGTTTTTCTTCAATTAATTGCAGAAAGAAATGCAACGGAAATCGAAACCAAGAATTTTTGAACCCAATTCATTTTTGAAAATCAATTTTTTGAATAAAAAATGGCAAACATTTTGAATGCTCACCTTCTGCTTTCCTTTGAGCAATACCAGACTCTTGGTCGCAGGATTTTCGATGTACAAGGCATATCCGGACAATAAAGCAGGTCGCAAGCCGAGCTTTAGACAGAGAGAAGACAAACATTGACCGACTTCTGTAGAGCCGTCGAATTCGACAACCTGATACTCATCGTTTGGAAGTCGAACGGAGATTGAATGTGGGAATTTGGTGGCTGTCACATCCCTGAAATTATTTCACTTCAGTAGGTTTTGAAAGATTTGGCATGGAGTGAACTCATCAAACGAGTAAAATAGGCGAATATCAGATCATTTACTCATTCATCATAATGTGTGAAATGCAATTAAGGTTTTTATTTTCGTAAATTATCCTCATACCTAGTAAGCACACTAGTAGCTTCCAATCTACTGGGTCCCTCCAATCTGCCACTGACCCTCAGCGATCTGCCGAGTGCAGCCTCGCAGTAGCCGGCCATATTCGCTTCGTCTCCACTGAAAGCGATTCATTCATCATCCCTCTCTCCCAACAAATGCATGCATGTTTTCATCAGCAATCTCACCTCATTTCTGCCCAACGCGAAACGTGTCGTTTGAGCAGCCAGAGCAGGGCGTACTGCTTCGGAACGAACAGTGGCAAGGACAAGGCCAATAATTTCCAGCCCTAAAACAATTATTTAGTTATTCTTTGCAGAGATTTTCATTAGCACGTCTTGTTTATAAAAGGCGAATTTTATCCAAAAAAAATCGGCCTCCTCTAAATGATGATTCCTACCTGAAGTCCGAAAGGCATCGACCCATTTGTGAGTCTGATGAGTTGAGCGTACAATTCATTCTTCAGGAAATCGTGCTGAATTGAAGTCGAGAGAATATTCTGTGCCAAGTCGATGTGATATTGAGCTCCTTGAGGTCGCATCAGAACGGAGACGAATAGGTAACAGGCCTGAATATGAAAGATCTTCATGAATGATCGACGAGTGATTTTTCAAGTCTACACGAAATCATTGAGAAACTGAATTAAGATTTTTTCGCCATTTGTCGAAAATGAAGTAAATTCGAAATGGTAGCTTGCAAAAATCTACACAAATCATCGCAAATGAGTAATTTAGAGAAAAAAATATTATGATATAATACCTTGACGATTTCCATGGCCTTCTTCTTATCCTTTTCTGCCATACTTGTCAATGGCTCCGTGGGAGATTCGTCCACAGTCGTTAGAAGAATGTCTTTCCAAAGGGGCGAGTCTGAAGAATAAAACAAATTGAAAGAGGAAATCATAGAAAAAGATGAGAGAAAGTGTTCAAAAGCTGTACCTGACTGTGCATCCTCGGCCATCATCCGATTGATGAGAATCTCAAATGGAGTACCTTTCATAGCTGCATCGTCACTCGCTGTCTTCAAATAGAACAGCCATTTCTCCTTCTCTTCAGCAGTTCGAAGGACCAAATATACTGGGTCTTCATTCGCTATCTGAAAAATAAATTCTCAAACCTCTTGTGAAAGTTGAGCAGAATCTGGATGGAGACAGAGTTGAGTTTTGAAAATTTAGATCAGGAATCTGTTTCGTTAAAAAAAATTAGCAGTAAACTTAGAAGTTTTAATTCTTCAAACAAAAAATGCAACTGCATCCGCAATATCAATAGAATCAAGATATCGCATTATGATCAACAAATGCACAAGTTTCATTATTCTAGCTATGCAGAATAGAGTCCAACCTGTATGCAAATGCTGTGGAGACTTCTCTTTCCATTCGGAATGTGCATGCTTCCATCCAATTGTTCATCACTGCTTCCACTGTACTCTTCCACGTCCTGCTTATCTGAGACACGAGCCCCTTGAATGTGCAAGAAACAGTGCGGAACCTGAATAGCATCGCCAATTGTATGAATGTCAGTGATAGAAAAACTTTATCCTATCTATTTTTCTGCTGGCTCTGACAGTGAAATCTTTGTCTTTGTTTTTTTTTTTTTATTAACTCATTTATTACTTCTGATTCACCTAATGTTTTTTTCAATCATTCATTGCAGATAAATCAAATATAATACTTACGATATCGTCCTGATGCCTGAAGAACATCAGTTTCGAGTTGACGAGAGCAGCGAAGAGTCGTTTGGAGTGGCCGCAGCGAACTCGCGACAGCCAGCCGGAAATCGACGCATCGATCGGGGCGATGCGGTTCGCCATTTCTCGCAGAGTTGCACCTGGAACAGGACTTTTTTGTGCTAAATCCAAACAAATCAAGTCAAACCTTTAATTGCAGCGGACAATAGAGTAACCCATTCGTGAGTTGTTTTCTCGCTGTCAGTCATGAAATTCATTTTTGCCGCTGGAGTGACAACCTGAAATCTTTGCATAAATAAATAAATACTTCGAATATCAATTATGCCCCTAAATAGTAGAAGGGTAAAAGTGTTTATGACTTCTCGTAATTGTTAAATTTCAATATCACTCGAAATAGAAATTGAAAAATCTTAGTGCCCAATACTCCGGCTACCAAAGTGTTCGTTACCTGAAAAGCATAAGCAGCTCCCTGTTGGTGTATTTTGGTGACAGTCTTGATGTCAGCAATGCTCCACTTCATCAGCGGATCTTCCTCTCGAGTATGATTCTTCTAAAGTTCAACCAAATTAATGCCGTCTTTAGCAAAACAATTCTCACCATGGTCCGATAGAAACTGAGCTGCCCATTTTTCAGGATGACAAATCGCCGTTTCAGGGATTTCAATCGGGAATCCGACATTTGCGTCCAGTAGCCGCTTTTCTCCATCTGAAAACAAATTCGTTAAAATGGCAAGGACATTCATACAACATTTCCCACTAAAAAATTTAATCTGGCATCACAAATAAGTGATTGTGTATGCTTTACTCTCATAAATAAGTACAATTTTCGCATATATTTTTCTCTTCTCCTTTTTCCAGCGTATATGAAATAGTCAACAAAAGTTATGTGAAGGTTAATAATTTGATTTTAAAATATATATGTTTAAAAAGACACTTACCGATTCACAGCTCGGCACAAGGGATGTCCGAATGTCACTTGCTGCAGCAGCGTAGATGCAACCAGATGGTTCTGCTGAGTCTGCAGAGCCACAGGCCAATTCACGAACTGCATAGTGACCGCCAGTGTCCAGCGGGGAGGAGCAGGCTGTGCGGTGGGGGAATCGAGACGAGGAACTACAGCTGCCTGATTGAGGACGGGCTGACGAGACCGAGTCCGTCTGAAAGATGAAACTGTTCAAAATCACGACTTCGAATTTCCTTCAAAATTAATCAGTAGTGCCAATAGGCTTTTCTTCAAATACTGTGAAAGTTGAAAATTCTAGCGCAGTTTAATAACACAAATTGCTCACCCTTGTATTAGATAGTCTTGCAATTCTGTAAGGCGATGGCGCTCCAGAATGTGAGGCTTCATCTTCAAAATTCTCTGCCAAAGAAAGACACTTTTCCGCCGTGCTGAACAGACGAGTTTCCTGAAAACCAAGATGTCGCGAGTTTTGAAAAGAAAAGTGTTCAACCGACCCATTGTCTGGGTTTGTGATCGGGCGGAGGTGGAGCGGCATTGGCGTAGTCGATCGGCTTGATGATGTCGCTGTACAGGTTGTTGTCATCTCGAATCGACACAAACTCTGCCAGATTCACGTAATCAGCGGTATACTTCGAAGAGCTTCTGAAAAATAAGAACGGTAATCCGTAAAGTTGTTTTAAGAAAAGTTTCAAAAATGAGACCGAATTTTTATAATTCGAAAAAAATACGAATAAAGATTTTAATTTTCACTTACCCATGACAATTGGATGCTTCGACCTCATCGAAAATCTCATCTTCGACATCGAATTCGTACTCGTCTGCATACGAGTTCAGACTGTCTCGTTCCAGCTAAACATTGAAAAATGATTGTTAAACGAAACATTTCAAAGTCCTTGCCAGTTGATGATTATTGTTGTTGATGGTGTTTGTGACTTTTCTCGGCACGGGAATCGGTTTGCTCTTTTCTTCATAGGGCGAGGAGTCGCTTGTCGAGGATCGTTTGTCTTCGGACTCCTTCTTACTCCTACCTGCAAATCGTCATTTATTTGATGAATCAGAGAGAAAAGTACGTGTGAGACTATCTTCATCTTTCATCTAAATTGATTTTCTTTGAATCAAAAATTACGATCTCTAGGAAAAGTCATACAATTTGGATACAAAAAAGAATAAACAAAAAACTGAGAGAACATTCGAAGAATCGAGAATTTACTCACCCCCTTTCCTTTGTATCCTAGGCGTATTCTCATTGCACGAGTTGCTCATCCCACTTAAGATCATGCCCGTGCCCTTCTCGTTCTGTCCACTTCCCCTCCTCTTCGCCTCACTCGACGTCTCGTCAGAAGTCAGCCCGCTGTCGTCAGACGTGCGATTATCGCTGTCACGGCCCAGAGGCAGAGAACCCTGAAATAGCGCGATGACGGTCCTCAAAGCAGTATTCTTTTGATTCAACTGGCCATCACAGTAAAATGTGTATTTTACGGCTAACACATTCCGTTTCTACATATCATTTGCAAGAATTTTGACAAACAAATGATGAGAAGCCCTCTAGTACCCCAATTCTATTCTTCTGTTTAGTGTTAGTCTTGAAAGAAACTATTGATAGAAACGATATTCTATTAAAAAAAAGTAGTAAAATTTGAAATTTTTGAGAAACATTGATCTCATCAATATCGAAGGGAATTTTTTTTTTAATAAATTTTTCATTCAACGATAAATGAAAATGCATACCGTAACACTCCTGCTCATGGCCATTTCCGCCTTGAGTTGCTGGCTCTTCTCCGTGAAGCTACGAAGCATCTGCAACTGGTTGGTGACGCGCAGATTCTGCAGCCGAAGTCGCTCGTTCTGGTCCTCCAACTGAAAACGCACGAATGAGTGGTGAGAGTGTAGAGACAGAGGAAGGTGGAATTGAACACCTGAGACAGGGAAAAAACGAGGTGGAGATAAAGGGTAGGGGATATAAAATGTAAGGGGGGTACTCGGGTGAACGAGGAAAGGAAAGAAAAGGAAGGGGGAGCTGTGATAAATGACTTCGACAAAGCGGAGAGGGGAGATGCATTGCAAATGTCAGAGGAAAGAGGAATTTGTGAGGCAAAAAACAGTAGCCGGCCAAAAACACACGATCCCAAGACAGGAGAGATCGAACGAACTGATGAAAATGGGAAATGAGAGGAAAAATGCAATTGATCTAAATTCGTTGAAATCGAACGGAAATTTGACAAAAGTTATTGGAGCAGAATGACAACTATCAGGGCTTCTAAATGAACGCCGGAAAAGGAATGGAAGAGGATGTCACCAACAGAAAAGAGCGGGGAATCGAGAGAAGACGCAGAGAAAGGTCAGCGAAATGAATCCCATTCCTTAATCGAATAAGACAGAAGAAGAGGGAGAGATGAAGCTGACATGGACAGAGCAGAGAAGGGGAAGAGCAAATGAGTATTGGAGATGAATGGAAGAAAGAGGATGGCCACAACAACGGAATAACAGGAAGAATATTGCAAACAGACTAGACATGAGAAGGAAAAATTATTGAGTTATGAGGAATTTCCAAATCCAATCTGTGTAAGCGAGATTTTCGTTTGCAAAAGTTTCGAATAATTTATACAAAGAGGGCAAATTTCGCAGGAATAACGAAATCTAGATGCATGTTCACCTTGCTATAACCAAAGATTTAGAATAATGGGTGTTTTTTTCCAAAAGTCTCAAATTATGCAAACTAACTGAACTGCCTAAAATGGAGAATATCAATCAATCTTCTAAAATGCTCTAGAATAATTCAGATTTGTTGTCAGCTGAAACAAGTTGATCTATGACATTCAAATTGCATAGTGATTTGATGTGATCGAAAGAGACGAAATCGAAGACGAAAAATCGAGAATTCATCCAATCTGTCAGTCAAAAATGTAGATGTCTGATGGAATAATGAAAAGATGCAAAATGCAGGAAATTATGCATGCACAAATGCAAAAATCAAGAGAAGTGATTTTTCGTTTTCAATCAAACCGAACACTCTTTCTCTCGCTCTACCTCCCTCTTTCCTTATTTCGATTTCGCAATGGTTCAGAAATGGAAAAAAAGTAATTTAGATTCCGGGTGGATTTAGAAATATTCTTGAAGGGAAAATCTAATAATGCAGAAGCAGATCGTTTTGAATTGCAGGGGAAAGTGACTCTTTCAGGCCGTAATCAGATCAGAACGAGTCAGAGAGCTGTGCGTTAGCCATTAAAACAGCCAGAGAAACAGAAACTCAAAACTCTAGATCCGGGATCAAGTCAGAGAAAGCGGGGATTCGTAAAAACAAAAATACCTGACACGAGAAAGAATAGATCAAATTGCAGGAAACGTCATTCACAAAGGGAAACAAGGAGGAAATGTAGAGGAGTAGCCAGAAAGCTGATTTTGAGATTGATGAAGAAATGCGACTTAGAGACCAAGATAAACAGAGAAGTTGAGATGAAAGTGCATGCAAAAAGATGAAATATGGAATATTTGAGTGGAATAGACTGAAATTCGGAACGGGATGGGAGGAGGAATGGAACAGAAGATGGAAGAGTTCTTCTGGAGCGATTGACTTTGACTAACTGCAGGGCAAATCTCGAGGGAGGCGACTAAACTCCACGAGCAAGCAAGGCAAGCACTGAATTGACGATGCCGAAATGGAAGTGAACTCTAAATAAGACAGGGACAGGGGATGATGCAGGCAAGGAGTAATGAGGGAGTAAGACAATTCCCTCTTCTCATCTCCCCTCTTATTTCAATGCCCTTTCAGCTTTTGCTCTTCCATTCTCTTTCCTTATTCATCGATCCTTCCCCTTCTCTTCATGGGCACATTCGAGCGAAATAAATGCGAACGGCAAGGGTAAAGGGAGGGAATGAAGTCAAATGGTCGAATGAATGAAACATGAGAGCAAAACTGCAAAACTGACAGAATTGCGGAATGCGCGAGAATGAAGGAAGAAAGTCGAGATGGGGTTGACCAATGTGACGCAATTAGGAAGAAGTCCAGTAAAGTCAACTACTCTGAAGTATTTAGACGTGCATGAAATTCTAGTTCGATTTTGAGAAATACAACATCGAACGTGGAAGAAAGCAATTGATTTCAGGAGACCAAACTATTCCAAAGTGTGATAATTATGAAGCAGAGAGAAACTCGTGAAGTTTTGTTGAATTTCAATAAAGTTGATAGTAACAACAAAGAAGTTCAATAAATTGGTACCTAAACAAGATAGTGAAAAACTGATTATCGTCAAGTTCAAGAGTAAATTTTGAATAAAAATAATAACGAAACTGAAGCAACAGATTGAAAGTGACCATTGTTATGAAAATTTAGGAAAGGTTCAGGAAAATAAAGACACTATTCTGAAGTAAGTTAATTTGGTAGCTGCAGTATTCTTATGCAGTTTTTGTCCAATCTAAAAGAAATGCTGGAACAAAACTTATAAAATGAACATGAACGCATAATGCTTGAGTGCTGACAATATGCAAGAAAATATCTGATGAAGAATACTCTGTGCTTTGTAATCTCTGTAGAAAAAAGAACTCAAATCACTGAATCTTAGTTATTTGTGAGCTTTGGGAAAAAGTTAATTTTGCAAAGCAAACTGGAATGGAGATTAAAAAATTGAATCGCAAAATGAATGAATTGGAAGAATGAAGGAATGAAAGAATACAGGTTGGCGGTAAAAAGGTGACAAAGACTGGCATATTACGCATGCAGATGCAGAGAGGGGAAGAGAAAGATGATGCAGATTGGAAGATTGGAAATTGAAGATGAAAAAGAGGAAGAAAGTGATGCTTTGCATGCAATTGCTGAGGAAATGCATCGCTTGACTGCGCAAAGCGAGAGAAATCAGGCATATTGTCTCAGGGAATTATGCGACTTATCACAAGCAAGAGCATGAAGAAGCTGAACACTTTTCGAGAAATTGTAGAATAAAAATGTGAAGGAAAATGAAATAATACAAAGCTCGAATATAATTTTTGCGAGATTCAAGATAAAAAAAAGTCCAGGAAACAGTATTTTCATCTAAGTAAAGCAATTAATGCTCAATTTGAATATTACCTTTCCCGAAAAATATTCTTATCAATGTTATTACATAGAAGCTGTGAGATGATACTATTACAAATATGAAATTCCGAGGAAATTTACGAGGTGCGCTATGGAAATTCGCGACAAAAACGTCAACAGATGGGCAGGGCGAAGGAAAGGGAAACGAAACGAGAAGAGAGGAGAGGAGAGAAGAGGGAAAGGAAGATACTGACAGAGAAATAGAAAAGGACTGCAGCCGGAGGGCAAAAAATTAGATCAAAAGAAGAATTTGGATTCGCTGAGTGAAATGAGAACATTCCAAACATGGAATTGGAATGAGTTTAGGAATTCAAGGGCAAATCTGCTAATCTGACTGACCACTAGCCGCTCCCTTCACTCCTTTGTTTTTGCTGCCTTTGACTTGGGCGGGATAGCTGACAATGAGAAGGAAGAATGCAGTTGGAAGTGGTAATGGACAAAGTGAGAAAATAGAAGAAGGAGTAAAAGCGAATTGGGGGCAGGTTTTTGAGATCGGTCATGATTTCGGGTGGATTAGAAGTTTTTTTAAAGATTGAGGTTACGCAATCAATTTTTAGGGGAAAAGGTCAACAGTAGCTTGAATCATTGGTTGATCAGCAAGTTCTTGTCATTTGATTATCGCTTCTTCATAAACTCTACGAACATTTAGGCGAATTCAATCAATTTTTACTGACTAATGTGGTCTAATAACATCGCCATCTTTGACACATTATCAGACCTAGAGAGCATTTAAGCCAGACTCAACAAAATATACGAGGAGGGTAGATCGCACGATCATTCTAACTTAAACCCTCCCTAAGTCTGCACGTTATGTACGCTTTTGATAATGAATTTTGTGAAGATCAAGCACTTTCAAAAAGATTAAATTGACGAGAATTTTCGGGTCATGCCAATAAATTAAAAAAAAAAAATCATAATTTACACTGAAAATACCCTCAAAGTTTCGATAAAGAAGTTTAGTGCAGTGAGATAATAATGGGTGAAATTGTCCGAAATAGAAAAGCCCAAATGATAATGGAATTTAGAAGATGACACCAGCGTGAGGTCATTCAGAATAGAGGAATCAGGTGTCAAATTGCAGTGAAATGCAGCCGAGCAGCTGATGGATGACGAAAACTGAAATTTTGCCGAAAGGGACAGAAAGGATGAGACCGAAAAAGGAGCTGCTGCAGTTGGGAAGGACCAAAAAGGATGATAGATGCTTGCGAGTGAGAAAGTAAAGAAGAAGCTCAAATGGGAAGGAAGGAAAGTGAGAGAAGGGTAATGTGGGAAAGAAAGGGATGAGCTGGGACTGAAATGGGGGAAAGATATGCCAATGAGTGGCTCAGTGGCTCTCTATGAATATGAAATTGGGAGAAAACTGGCAGAGAGTCGGTCAAAACAAGACAAGTGCAGGCAGGCATAGCCAAACAGCAAAGAGGAAAGGGAATATAATCCGATCAAATGAAATTGCAATAGCCAAAACTGCCAGCCAGAGCTATGTCATTCGAGTAGAGGGAAACATGAAATAAGCAAACCTAGACAAAGAAGAAGTAGACAACAAGGTTTGATTATTGGACGAGAGAAAAAATGGCTTGGATTCAATCTCAATGGTCTTCAGAGTCGAAATTCCAGAAAGATCGCAAAATTGAAAGAAAATGATGCTTGGAAATTATTGTTACAAGATTGGTAAAATTCGAATCTGCAAGAACAAGCCAAGTTTAGAATCTCGAAAAAGAACATTTGGAAGAAGGTGACAAAAATACGCACAGTTCTTATCGGAATTGCGGTGAAATGACCAATAGGCCAATACTCCTCATCCTGTCTGCAGTCCTGTACTTTTCTCATTTTCATATAAACGATGCAGCTGCGCGCAAATCGGCTGGCACGAGCGCATTTGGTCTGCAGAGGGAGAAAAAAACTGGGTAGCCAAAAACTGTGCAGGGTTGAAATTGGGGAAGGGAGACTTCGAGCAAAAATGAACAAAAAATCAAAATATTGCAAAATCGGTAAACAGGCAGAATTATTGCGATTTTGAAACCGGGAATGTCACGGAGTTTATATTCCATATAGAGTATAAGAACCATTTTTGAATACCCCGCAGCCATGTAGTTAAATTTTTCAAAATCAGTAAAATGGATATGAAAAGAGTAGGGTAAATTTAGTATCAAAACGATCAGCACATTTTAGTACCATATTTGACATATTCCCAGCCCTATCTCCTTGTCATGTTATAAACTTTTTTGATCTACGGAGTATTCGAAAAACCTATAAAACAGTTGAAAATAACTAAAATTATCAAAATTAAGACTCGTAACATCTCTGACTTGAAAATGTTTCAGAATTCAATTGAATTCTGTCTGACCACCGACTACAATGTCCTTATCTGCTCGAGAACAAGAGGGAGGATTAACCGGGATTTGTCCGGTTATGATTTATGCGATAAATTGCACGATATCCTGGCTGAAGAATGAGACAAATGAGCTTGGACATCGATAGCATCTAGGCAAGTCGAAGTGGAAATAAGACAAGGGGAAGGGGAGGGAAAGGGAGAGAAGCACCGCGAATGGGCCCGGGGGAATTGCGGCAAAAGCAGGCAGAAACAGGGAGATATTGGGCAGGACGACTACGCAATTTTAGAGAAATGACAAAAAGGAGATGGAAGATAGGGCTGACCTCTTTCATGCGATTCTTGACCCACTGCTTGACTTTGGCCGACTTCTCGATGATCTGCTCGTATTCGGGCGACCGCAGCGACGAGGTCGAGGGAGACGTCGACATCTGAAGCCGAAGAATTTAGGAAAATAACGAGAAAAATATCGGTTGTTGCGAAAAAGAATGAATGGATGAAAACAAACGGCTCGGCAATTAATAAATGAGTGGATTCAGGATGTAAGGTCCAGAAATGGCAAAGATCTTCGACACCCTTTCGCTCGGAAGGAAATTATGAATGAAAACGCGACAGAAATTATGGATGAATGGGGAATCTCGATCGGAGATAAGCAAGTCTGCCAACCGATCGAAGGAAAAAGAAGAGGGAAATTGCGACAAAATAGGAATTAGAAGAAGAAGAAGAAGACACTTGACTGCGGGCTGAGGATGGAACGAAAGTGAAGCAGAAACAAGCAGAAGAACAAGGACAGAAGAAGCAAGAGCAGTGAGCTGGGCTGGATTAAAATGGAAAACACGGAAGAAGCAGGGAAGGCAAGGGAATCTGGGAAGAAGACAGGGCAATTCAAGGCAATTCCACAATTGCATGAATTGGCAGGGAGGCAGGGGGCTTATCAGAGAGGAAAATCGCAACATGAAGGAGTGGAAGCGGAATCGGGATATATCGAAATGGAGAGGAGGCAGGGAAAGTGACAGCTAAATGCGAGAGGGTATGCAGATGACCGGTAGAGCTGACCACAGGCAGGTTAATTTTGACATTGTCAAAGCGCATTATTGTCACATTTGAATGGAGAAAGCAGAAATTAATATGAAAATTCCGAGAAAAGAAACATTTCTTGCGAAAGGATTGTAAAAAAACCATGCAGGTTCAAGACGAGCTGAAAACGAATGGATGAATTTCTTGATAGTTGAAGAGCTCTTTGCACTGGTGCTCGATTTCGATCGCGCATTTGAGCTCTGCCCGCTCTCCATAATTAGCTCTCAAGCATTAATCAAGCGTGTAAGAGAGTGGCAGAGTGGCTGTGTCTGTCTCGATTGCGAAATATCCCTTATCCATTAGAGACTGACTGACTGACTAACTGACCACCAGTCCTTCAATCCAGGACCATCTTTCTCTATCCTGTCATCCCTCTTCTCAAACATCCGCCCGCTTTCCTGCTTATGCAAAATGCACTCTTCTTGCCTGCTTGCTGCCAGCTTAGAGCCACAAGCTTATAATCAAATCGGACAAGCTAATGAGAATCAAGGAATGGAAGAGAAATGAGAGAAAAAGAGTGACAGATGGTAGAGAAACAGAGACAGAGAAGGGCAAGGAATGAGGCAATGACACGCGAACTGACAGGGGAAGTGTGAGAAATAAAACCGAATTCGGGCCTGACACATTTCTCAGGACTGTCAGCAAGTGAAAAAAATGAGAAATGGATTTTGAAGCAGAAAAAATTCGAGAAATTGCGGTAAATTTGAGATAAGAACTATTTATGGAAGATGCACCAATTATTGCATCATCGAAACATCATGAACACAGCGAAAATTGCAATAATTATCATAGAATGTGGAAGAATAAAAAATCGTGGAAAAGCAAGGGTAAAGAGGAGAAATACGAATAAAGAGTGACGAAGAGGAGGAAATGACCGAATGACCGCTTGCAGTCAGTGAGTTTAGAGCAGAGTCTCGTCTGCATGGTGCGTAATTCGTGGGCTTGCGGCAGATTGAATTTGGAATTGGGAGGGACAAGAAAAGGAAGAAAGATGGAGAGAATTGAAGAGAGAGAAGAGATAGAGATAAAAACGACCAAGTATGATTCAGGAAGGATGCGCTGCAGAAGCCGTAGAACAGAAAATAAACAAAAAATCTGGAAGAGGATTTATCAGATCTTGTTGGCTACTTTCTAGGGAAAATAGTGCGATAAATAGACTTCATGCATGTCATCTTCAAAATTTGCAACCATAATCGATTTTTCTTTGCCGGTATAATAAAATTCTTTCTCGCGACTAAATGATATTAGAAATTGTGATGATGTCAACTTGGTTACAAATGAGGTAGGAACTGAAAAATATGATCGACTTCGAAATAAGTTTGGGATTGTGCCAGATTTGGAACATCGCTGCTCTTTTTCGGCACACAACAATAGTAATAGTGGAAGAAGTCATTTGGACTAGTGAAATGCAGAGCTGCATGACTTGGAGGGAAGTAGAAAGCCCTAGCAAACGGCAATGGCATCAATGGCCCTCTTTAAGTAGGCAGCACAGAAATTGGCAAGCAAAATGGCAGAGGGAGGGAAGGGACGTTGCTAATGAATTATACGGGAATGGAGGCACAGAGTATCAGACACAAGCAGAAGCAAACAGATACAAAATGGAAATGTAGCTGAACGGAAAAGGAAAAATGATTAAATACACGGAAAACTGCGTTTCTAGGTAATTTTCATTGGACAAATAATCAATTTCATAGCAACTTTCTATTATTCGAATAGAATATGTTAAATTCAAATTATGGTGAAGATCAATCCGATTTCTAAAGAATTCAAGGCGATACTAACCAAAAATGAAGGAAACCCTTGAGAATGACCAGTTATGCAATGGAAATCCATCATCCGAAATGACCAACTCATAATTCTCAGGGCATTTACGCTGGACCTCAGATGATATTCGGAAATTCAGAGACTGGAATAATGGTTATCAGGCTGGGGGGAATGGAGTCTGGGAGGAATGACGATTCGTTTTCTCGAAAAGAACTCCGCATTGGCACATTTGCATTTGTCATCTGCTTGCAGAGGCAGCAATAGCGAATGAATGCAGAGCAGAGTGCAGATGCAGTTGCTATGGATAACTCTTCTGGATGCATTGCTGAATTGCTGAATGTGCACATTCTATTCTCATTCATCGACTCCAGTATTTCTGTATTTTTTGAGTTCTTTGATTCTGTTCATATCATGTAAACATGAATATTCTTCATAAGGAACTAAGAATATCTCAGTGGTGGTATTTTTTAGTCTGTTAGCACAAACTTTTAAGTCGGGCTAGAGCTTATGCTTTAGCATGAATTTTGTTAGTAAAAAATGCTACCACAGGTTTTATTTTAAGTGTCAGTTCAAAAGCCATAGAGCTTTGTGATAACTAATTGTAGACATGGATTGACAAAGAAATTATTGTATAGAGAAGGTTTGTCAAGGGAAGAGGAATCTATGCAAAAAGTCGCATTCTTTCTGGAATGTTTCAGAATCTTAAAAGGAAAAATCTTTAATTTGTTTATCTTTGTATGTTTTTTTCTACCACATGTTTCTTGTTCTCGAACTACTACACATCCGCAATTAGAATCATTCTCTTCCTCTGTCAATACTACTCACTTCTTTCTTCGATGCAGCTCTCTAATCTATCTTCCATTATGCAAATCGTTCTTGCGCAATAGCTGACCGCTCCCCTTCCCTTCTCATTTTACTCCTCCTCCTCATTCTGACCAGTCAACTGCTAATAATTCTCCAATTCTGCTGTTCTGCAATCGTCAATCAAACTCATTCATTGCTCAAAAATTCGTTTATATCGAAAAAGTAAACATTAAACCGAGATCAATAATAAGTGAACAGTCATGCAAGCTTGAGGATGGAAGAAGTCGAATCGATGGAATGGAGAATGGAGAGGGGCGCAGATCAGAGGAGCCGGACACGATCGTTTTCGAGGTGGTCACGGATTGGAGCGAACGGAATCAGGTGGATCGAATCGCGTTCCAGGCTCACGATTATCTGAAATAAAAAATACCAAAGTTGAGATCAAAATATCCGCTTCAGTATTCAATATTTCGATCAGATAAAATCTGGTGACCATTTGAACTAGGAGAGAAAATGATAATGAAATATTATGCACACACCTCTTCAATAGCATTGCATGTGCTATGATAAAAAGAAATTTTCTAAATTGCGGAAAGATCCTATTGAGTTTCGGTGGTTCAGTAACAATTAAAGATGACAAAACTATGATACGAAAATGGTTTACCTCAGCAGTGGGGTCAGTGTAATCAGGGAGAGGAACATTCTCAACGTTGTCCTCGAGGACTTGCAGGTAGACACTCGACAGGTCTGCGTCCTCCTCGGGATGGGGGATTTTCTGTACTGGTGTTGGCAGGAAACCTAAACTTTCGACTTCGAAACAATTTTTTCCGTTAAAACAAAGTAATAAACTGTTGGTTTTTTTATCAGATTTGTTCCTATCATAAATTTTAAGATAAAACTCAGGTAATCATTACGCATAAAAAATAAAATTCATACCTAGAACGCTCTTTCCCAGCAGTTGCGCTTCAGCTTTCGCGTATTTCTCTGCGAAACGCAGTTCTTGCTCTGACAGAAGAGGGGGTTTTCCTGGAATTAGAAGCATAAAATTTATGAATTCACAAGATACTCGTTACCTTGTCGTAGCCTCTCATTGTGCTGCGTCATGATTCTCCTCACGTTTCCTTCGATCTTCTTCAGTCGAATTCGCATGTAGTCAGAAGTCAGGTAGTTGATTCTCTGCAGCTCGGCTCGATGAATCGACACTTTCAATTGGGTCTGAAGAATTCTCGTTTCTTTCCAATTAATTCCTATCAATCTCCATCCGTAAATTCTAACTTTCGATCAAGAAAGGGAATTTGGTACATAGGAATGAAATTTGTTAGAAGTACAAAGGTAGATACAATGACTTTTTCTAAAAAAAAAATCTTCCAACCTTATCCTTAACTCGAGCGAGATTCTCATCCATTCCATCGATTTGATCGACCAGAATCTCGAGAATTTCGTATTGATGCGGCAAAATGCAGGGCGCTGCTGCCTCGTTCTGCCAGGCTCGCTTCATTTTCAGCAGCACCTGAGCAATGTACCTTGCATTTTGAATTGGAAAATTCTCTATCAAAGAGACAAATTATTTTTCCGAAACTACGAAAAGATGAGCGAGACAGTTTTAATCACACTAACGATAAAATAATAATAAAAAATTATAAAAATTTCCATATCATAAGCTCTTCATATTTTTAAAAGTATATAAAATTATTATACCTCAGCCGGAGTGATGAGTTCCTCGTCTTCCTCTTCATTTCCAATTTCCTCTGCAGCTTCTCCACTCGAAGAGGCTGCATTCAGAAGCGCATCTGGCTGGAATGAATCGTCCATTGGAAAGAGCAAAATGGAGGATTACTGTAAGCAGAAATGATTAGAAAAATACATGATTAACCGAATTAGGTATTTGCATGGAGTTCACCACCACGTCACTTCACCAAAAACATACCAAGTATCGAAGAGACACTGTAGCCGTTTATTGTAGAATTCAATCTTCGTTAAACAGGAAATTGAATCGAATTATCGCTACGAAAACACAACAAAAATAATCATAAAAGAGGTTAAATTAGGGAAAAAGAATAGTTTAGAGCAGAACCATGAAGATTTTTTTATGTTGCAAAGAAAATGACTTCATAGATTCTTAAAAAAAACGAATAATTTAGGAAATTGAAACGAGAAAATATGGAGAGTGATAAATAGTAATGAGTACAGAACAAGGGGGTTTTTGGGGATAAATGAGTATGGTGATAAAAGTAAGGAGAAGAGAGACCATTGGAGGATTACCAGGGAAGGGAAAATATGGAGAACAGTGTGGGAGAAAGGACTCGTTATTGTCCCGATTTGATAAAAAAAAATCAAATGGATGAAGAATGAAAATTTGGAAGAATTGAAAAATATCAAAGCTTAAAAATAGTGGAGATTGCTGTTACAGGAAAAGATGTTTCAAATCTTCTACATTGTCTTACAAAAGGAGTTGAATTTCAACAATAACTGGTCAAAGAGTGAAATGGATTGAAAACACAGGAAAAAGAGAAATTAAGTTAGCTCACAACTCAGCAGTCCTCTCAATCAGTCGCCTGCACATTTGTCCTTGTCGTCCTTCCCACTTCAGCTCACATTCATTCCATCTTTTGTTCGGGAGGGAAGCCAGGCTGACCTAAAACAACTCACTCAGATAAAACTGCTACAAAATCAACGTTTCAATCATTTTATGATGTAATGCCGCCGTGCAAAAATTGAGAAGGGGAAAATTGAAAATGTTGGCAGAAATGAGAATAATAAAATTTGCAATATTTACTGAGAAATCTCATACCCTGATGCATGGGAGGAGTGGCAGCGTCGGCGGAATCGACAGCATTCGTAGGAGGCGGAGCTGCAGGAGACGCCGAGGGCTGCTGCTGAGCGACTGCCTGAGCGGGAGGAGCTGCCGAGGTGTGAGGGGGATAGCCGCTGCCGTACTGACTTGGGGGGTAGCCGTGATGAGGAGCTGAAAAATAGTCTCATCGTCAGGTTCGGAGAAAATCATTAAACGAATTCGCTGCATTGTATGCCACGAGAAAGAAATCAGGAATGCGACTAGACTGAGTATTGAATTTGAAAATTCCGGAGTTGGTAACAGTCGGCTGTTACTAATTCCTGTAATTCGATGCGTAAATAAATTCCTGTAAAGCTTTTCGCCGGCATATTATTTTCTCCTACACTCAGCGTGCTCCCCTTATCTCTTCACCGTAATACAGTAATCAACGGGACTTATGTTCGCCGACATTTAGAATCAGTAGAACTACCAGATAATTCTTTGAAATTTGCAAACTCCATTCTGTACTAATTCAAAAGAAAAAAGCTGCGTTTTTTTTCAAACTTAATAAAAAAAACCAAGACTCACGCTGCTGGTAGTTGGCATAAGCGGCTCTGGGCGGAGGCTGTCCCTGATAGGGCGGCTGTGCCGGCTGGTACGGAGGACGCTGTTGGCCCTGCGGAGGATAGCCGGCTGGAGGAGGGCCCTGAGAGGCGGGGGGAGGATAGGCAGATCTCTGGGGCGGCTGCTGATAGTACTGACCACTAGGGGGAGGGGCTCCCTGGTAGTTATGGCCTGAAGACGAATCAAATTGATATTCCAAGTTTCTTGTTATGGAATTGCGGGGCGCATCACAAGTTATGCTATTTTTTGAGCATAAGCTGTCTATGAAATTGAAATCATGGCTGTGAAGGTCTGAGATTCTTTCCCAATATGTCTAAATAAAAATGTCTGTCGAGATAAAGCTAATAACATATGTTAGGTTGATTAGTAAATGACCTACCCTGCTGTGGCGGATATCCCTGATAATTTGCGGGCTGAGGCTGCCCTGCGGAGTACGGCTGAGAGGGCGGGTAGCCGGGCTGATAAGCGGATGGAGGCGGAGCTGAGCCAGAAGAGCCGAACGCCGGCTGTTGGGGAGGAGGGCCTGAGGCAGCGCGATCTGCAGGAGGCGGCGGACCGGAAATGTGAGGTGGCTGCGAGTTGGCCAGCGGAGGACCCGACGCGTGGTGAGCAGGGCCACGAGTCGATGGAGGCTCGGAGCTGTCCATCTTCTCGGTTGTCGTCGCTGAAACATTGATTGGAAATAAAAAAAAGCGTCTTTCTAGAAATGAATGAAATGCCTCCATGGAAATTTCGTACAATTTGTAAAAAAAAAATAGTGTCAATAGGAGACGAAATACACGAACCTTTGAAATCGAATGAAATGAATTTGAGTCATTAGTGAAAATAGAATAAAGTCAAATTATAAAGAATAATAATAATAATAAGTAATGCAAAACCCACATTCTTGGCTGGGCGGCATAGCGACCTGGACTTGTGGAGTTGGCTGAGGAGGACCTGTCAATTCGAAGCCAGGGGGCAGTCCAGCAGGCAGCTGAATTTCAATGTGTTTCCAGAATTTTGCTATCCTGATTTTACCTGTCCAGCAGTGACCAATCTGTTGTGCGCCTCGTGTTTGGCCCTGTTCTCGAGATATTTCAACTGGTCCATGTGGAAGGCCTGACGCTCCAATATCAGCTGCTGTCTTTGATATTCCAACTGAAAATATTTCCATTATCAAAAAAAAACTGGGATTAAAGAGCAGCATAATTCTGTTGAATCATTTGGAAAAGGATGATCTCATTGAGGAGAGTTGGGTTTCATAAGGAATTCAGAAAATACGAGCAAGTCGTAGAAGGACAACTTATACAAATACTGTTAGTGGAATTTGAAACTCTGAAGAATTTCAATGATATGATAAAATACGAAACGCTTGAAACTACAAAAACTATGCACTCATTTTTTTCAAATTTTGCATTTACTCACCCCTTCCCTCTCTTTGTCCATGATCTGTTCCAATTCATCGAAATGTCGCAGTTTCATTTCTAGCTTCTTGAGCTGAGTCTCGACGAGTTGAGCCACGAGAGATTTGATGCGTCGCTCTTCGATCGTCGCCAGATGCTGAAACAGCATTTTTGATAGCGTTCCTTCACAAATTGAGGGTTGAGAAGAATATTCGAGAGAACTTTTCATTTGAACATTGATAAAAAGCAATAAGTTCATCTATGTTATTGATATGATTATTTTAAAAAAATAAATTAACCCACCTTAGCCTTAACAGCAGCGGCAGAGAGAGCAGCTGCAGCAGCAGTCTGGACTGCTTCACCGATGGCCTTCTTGGCCCCTTCCTTCTGCGTGTCTGCCTCGTCTCCCTCCTTCTCGCCAGTGTCCATCTTCTCGTCTTCCTGTTCCTTTTCGTCCTTCTTCTCCATTGCGATGCCAGACTTCTCCAGTCCGTAACTCCCATCGATTGTGCCCGTCTTCTCGTAGTGGGCCTGCACATTCTTCGTGTGCGCCTCCAACATCAGGGGAGGAACCTCAAAGGTAAATTTATTAAAACCCATATCTTTTGGAAAATGAAAATGGCGTGAATATCTTTGGATCGGAATGCGCGAATTCTTTAATTGGAATATTTTCAAAGTTTGCAGATTCTTGCATGCTTTGAAATTAAACTAATTCAGAAAACTCTTGTAGACTGCTAATAAGGGAGAAAAGTTCGAAAATAGTGTTAAAAAATCCTCACTTCGTCCTTGAGCTTGCCGAATTCTTCAATGGCAGCCTTGGTTGCAGCTGCGGCGATCTTTGGGTCGACAACAGAAGCGAGGAAGGCGACGGTCGACATGACGGGGTTGCCTGTGTTGGAGAACGGAACTGGCTGGTAAGCGAGAGGGCCTGAAATAAGAAAAGTGAGATTTCCCAAATTTAGAATGTGTTCAATAGTTATATGGAATCGAAATTCTCAATCTACCACTGCTACATTTTAGGAAGGAGATCAAGAATGAAACCATAGTGCACGTTAAGATTACACAAAGTGAATCTTTCAAAAATACGAAAACTGCTGTCCTCGTCATTCCTCTTTTTGGAATGCCGAAGTAGAATAGTTCTCCAAATCACTCACCCAGCACTCCAGTGGCGGCATCTCCATTTGCACTTGCCTTTTCGGGATCTTCCGGGGCCAAATAGGGGTCTTGAATGGGTAGCTGCAGGAACTTGAGGATGCATTCGTCCTGAGTGCGAGAGCCGACGTGGTCGGACACCTACAAGAAGAAAAGTTTGATTTCTCAGTGGTCTCGAAAGTGAAGCATTGTCCACAACGATATTTAGGTTATCGTATTTCTGCTTCAAATGGGAAAAAACGATGATGAAAATAGCGCGGAGAAATGTGCTTAGAAGAGTTTGCGTATAATATCATTTTGCTTGTTGATTTTCATCAGATTGACAATCCATCAAAGTATTGAAGAGCTCCTATTTGTGAAAAGTTTACCATAAAGAGGTAGGGGATATCGATGAGATTCCAAGAAGTCGCATAATTTTGTTTGCAGATTGCTATACCTTATTCCAGTCATCCTTGAACATCTCGAGAGCCTCTAGCAGGAGCAGCGTTTCCTGATCAGACCACTCCCTGCCAGGTACGGCCCCCTTCGTCTTCATCGCAGCCAACTGCCTTGCATACTGGTCTGTCTTCAGCCCTACTTCCGTCAGCGATTTCGCATCCTTCTTCTTGTCCTTGTCTTCACCATCCCCTGCAGCGGCTGCTGCTTCCTGCAAGAATGCAAACTTCATAAGTGATCAGAAAAGTGAAACAAGAAAATAAGGCAATTTCATATCGTCGTTTTGCTGCTTGTGTGTTGATGTAAAATTTATTTTTAAAATTGAATGTATGCGCACATGGACTTCATACGATTTACAATTATTCGCTTCAGGAGTAATGAGTTCTCTAGAATGTTTATATTCACAAACCTTGTCTTTTTCAGTGAACGTGGCCGGCAACGGATTGATGGGCTGCACGCCAGTTGGGGTGTCTGCCAGAACCATGAAATGGCTGGTTGGAGGAGGGGCCACGGGGGCGGGACGATATTCCGAGTCCACCTGGTAGTTGATCAGACCCCATTGCTGCAGGAATTCGTGCAGACTGAAAGGAGAAGCGTCGTTTGGGCAATTTAAAAATTAGAAACTCTCCATTATCCTCGAGGTTCAACTTGCATGTGCATTAAAGTGATAGACGCAGTGTGGGACAAGTTAAGAGAAGAGGGGGAAAGCGTACTGTTCGTTCGCAAGTCATAGATGCCGAGTGGCACATGCGAGATTCATCTCGGGGACAACGACGAGTAAACGGAATAAAATTTTCTCTACCGAAGAATGGAGCAGACATCTCCAGCCAGATTCCTTCTGCAGGCCGTGGCCGAGAGGTATTCAGATGGGTTCAGTCGGTAAGTGTCGATCATGAAGTTGCGATACGACACGTACACTTCTGGCGTCTTGCTCTTGTTTTTGCCGTTGAAGAATTCCGGCAGAGCTCTCTTCTCGATCTGCAACCATAAACATAAAAATGACGAGATGATTCAATAGATATGACTGTTGCTGAATCCCGGGTGCAAAGGTAGTACTACTTTCCTCTATCTTTACCTCGCCTCTGGTCTTTTTCACTGGAATTCAGAATCAATCATAAATATTGAGTACGAAAAGGCATCGTTAAAATTGATGACTGGAACCAAGACTCGAAGATCCAACTGTCTCGATTCAAAACTTTTGAAACTGCACGATATCTTATTTCAATAAGTGCTGTTTGCAAAATGAATTGCATTAAAGTTTGCGCGGTTTTAATCTTCAGGTTTACCTGATGAACAGAGTTGTAGTCGAACCAGGCCGAGTAGGAAGGCACGACGATGTAGTGTGTCTGCTCGATCACATTTTCGTCCGATTCCTGAACCAGTCCATTTAATCAGTCTCATTTTCAATCCCCGTACCTTAGCAGCTCCATTAGTGTGAGTTTCCTCATCGAGATCAGCCAGAGTCTTGGGTCCTTTAGGAGCTGTGAATTCGGGATCTTTCTCCTTGCCTGAAATTGTTTTTAAGACTTTATGGGGTTTCTTCAGGTAACGTGGCTTTCTGTAAAAGCCACTAGCAGGCACCACCACAATTTGTAACATTCACTGAATTATGGCTATGGAATCCAGGTAAATTAAGAGCATGAATTAAAATGTGTGATAAATAGTTATTTGTAAAGGAAAAACTCTGGATGAAAAATGCTCGCGGTTATTATAACGCTGCAAAGCAGTGAGTTTATTTGAATTTCCTGCGTACCTTTGGGCGGTTCAACCTTGACAGCGGGTGCACTTCTGCTGTCCTCGTCATCCCCGCCCATCGACGCATCTCCGTCGTCGTCCTCCCGCTTCCTCTTCCCGGCTCTGCAATTCCACTCATTTATAAATCATCATGCTACATTCATCCTGATTACAGCAATTACTATTTGGCGGACTCGTTTCCACGCTATTCCACCACTCGAGTTCTAACTATCGAGTCAGTCACTTCAAAAGTTCATTGCGAGTAGTCAAATAGTAACGGTCTCTTGCCACCCCTCGCACTCTTTTATACTTATCATCATCATCATCTTTCCCATTTGATATTTTCCAGAAAAAGAGTGAAAAATGCAATCGTCCTCATTTATCGATTAGCTCTTCTCCTAGTCAATACCCTCCAAACTCACCCTTTTTTCATTTTGGTCGAAATGGTTGCAGGCGTATAGAAAACGTTTACCCTGAAATTCACGATTTGACAAATCCGACAAAAAATAGGCGAAAATTGAAAGAAGCGATAATTCAAAAACGGAGTAGAGGCCAAAACGCAAATGGAGAACATTGGGCATAGAGTGGGTGAACGCGAAGTGGGAAGGGAGGAGAAAGAGGAGAGGGCTAGAGAGTAGAGAAGAAAGGGCAGAGAAGCATAGTGGTCGGATGGAGAGACGGAGAAGGAGCAGACAGATGCAAGTGGAAGGGTTTTGGGGGAAAGGACGCGAATCGACCCACACACCGCAAATTCAAAGGTATTTCAACGATTTCACGTTTTCTTCCCTCTTCATAATCACTTTTTTTTTTTTTTGTAGGATAAAACTTTATTTTCTCGACATGCAAACCATATCCAACTAGACTTTAACCCAGTGACTAGAATACATAAGTGAATCGGGAACAGGACGAAGGCATGAATAATGGAATTCTCATAAGGCTAATTGAAAGACAAGCCCAATCACAATCATTCTCTATGAACTCGGTAAAAAGATAAAAATTTCATCAAATTTCTAAGACTACAAGAATCAAAGATAGAATCATTTTCTTCTGGTCTACTTGCTGCCTGCATGCTGCTTGACGAGCTGAACGACCTCATCCCCAATCTGCTTCACGACTTCCATAGAGTCTGCCTCCACGTAGACACGCACTATCTGCTCCGTTCCCGAGGGTCTACAAGCCAAATAAAATATAGAAGTTTTCTTCGAGATATTGTCTTTGAAATGTGATTTCAGTCACTTCTAATTGAAGACAATTTTAAAATCACAGAGAAAATGGCAATCGAAAAACCTTCGGGTTTTATATGTAAGGTTTCATACGAATTCGAGAGGATAGGCAGCAATTTTGAGGACTATTTTGCTAAAACAATTCCCTTTTTTAACTGACCTGACAAAGCATCTGGCCTGATGGGCAGCCTGTTTTCCGACGATTTCATCCATTTTGCTCTGCAGCTGCTTCGGCTCGACGAGTCTATCTTCACGATGCTCCTCCGTCTGGAATACTTCGCGATCCGTCACCTGCAACTTTCTCAATTTCATTTCTTTTCCGTCATATAGCTCTGCCATCGAATATTAGAAAAATGTATGTGTATGTTCTTGTTAGAGAAACATCTTAGGCCTTACAAGAATCCAGAATTTGCAAGATATGCGAAATAGCATATGGAAAGGTCAAATCAAATATTTTTCTTTCTCATATGTTCTAATGACGATAGTTCAAAGTATAAAGTTATCTTTCTGACTCACAGGCACTTTCCACTGCATGTTTGGAAGGTCGATGTAGAGCTGCTGAGCCCAATCCTGTGTAGTCCAGTTGTAGTGCTTGAGAATGGCCTCCACAGCCAACAGATCGGACATCGCATCGCCAACTGTTTCGTTGATCAGAAGCCGGAATAGATGAAGACGGCGGATCGAGGAATTCGACGAAGTCAGCTGGCTTCTGGAAACAGACAAGCAGTGATTTTTATATTCACTTTTAGAACAGAAGTTGAGATTTGGAAAATAGAAAAATCGAAAGTTGTAATTCGTCAAACTTCCGAGTCAAACTTTTCTGAAAATCGCTCTGCAATTGAAAAAAGATATTCTTCGACCTCTATCACATCATCAAAGTCTTAAATTTCAAAATTCAGTTTTTTCCGAGAGCAAAATGACTTACTTCTTGAAGAGTTTGGTGACATTAGGACTGAAATAGACGGTTCCATGTCCGTTAGCCTCGAAGTAGATGCCGATGTCGAAGAGCTTGGCCCGTTCGTGCAGATGCTTGATGCCCGTTTTCACACACGCCACGTTGTGCGAGCCCTAAAAGTTAAATTAAGAAACTGAGAAGTGAGTTCTTCTGTCTTTCTATAAGTGTGCATTGACTTCTGACAGAATATGTTCTGCGTTCTTGAAAAGCATATCCGCTAAAGTTTGAAAATTATGCGATTTTTCTTGACAATAATACCAATTGAAAATTACACGATAATTCCAAAATCTCCACTTTTGTGTAGATTACTCCCCATCATTTTCTAAATCATTCGGAAATAGACATACCAGGAGTTGTTGGAGGAATTTGGTGGATGCCCCATTCGCATAGGCAGTCTGCACGACGCCGATCTCGGGCGACTGGTCGAGTCCGCTCTGCTGCAGCTCGTCCACTAGGAACTTCGCCAACAGAGCTGCGATTTTGTCTCCGTCCAGCAGACGAATCGAACCGTCCTGCGAGACGCTGAAAAATTACAAATGAAAATGATTATAAACGCACTGGATGATTCTATTTGTTGTGACTTCGAACAATCTAAATGTGAGAGAATTTTTGAAGATCGAAAAATTCAAATCGGCAATAGAAAATTTCATATTTTGATCGACTGTCATTCAAAATTGCGAGATTCCAAACTAATTTCGCGAAGAAGAGAAATGACCAACTCGAAGTAGATGAGTCTGTCGGCGTCTCCATCGAAGCTGGCACATCTCTGCCCGACTGCGTTTGCCAGACCGCGCGGAGACGTAGCCTGGATCTTCACGTAGTCTGCACCACACTGCAAACATTCAGTATTCTCTTATTGAATTTCCTTTCAAAATCAATAATCTCACATTCTCATTGAGTTTGTCTTCTTGTCCGCTGCCGTCATTGACAATCTTGGCGTTCCACACCTCGTCTCCCCTGTTGATCACGTCCATCAGCTCGCGCAGCTTCCACGCACCGACTCCATTCGCACAGTCCACATGAACGAGTGGAGAAAAAGCAGGGTTTGTCGAGTCGGGAATCATCTGAAAATAAATCCACAATTCAGTAGATTGACAGTTGATTCTCTTTCAAAAATTTACAAAACAAATCTCATCAAGATCGTGAGTTCCTATGTGGGAAATTCTCTCGTTTTATTGCTATTTTCTTGATTTCTGCATGCAAATTTCGAAGATTTTACTCGCATACCCGATAGAGGGACCTGAAAGCGTGTCCGATTCGCTCATAGTAGCCGTTGACTTTTGTAGGGCCGAACTGTGGGTCGTTCTTGCAGCGAATGATGTAGTGGAGCATGGGGGTGGTGAGCAGACCGAAGTTCCTGGCAGGCACTTTGACGAGCTCTGCCCCGGCAACGGCTGCAGCTGCCAGATACGGACTCGAGATGCGTGTGTCGTAGCCCACGTACAGACCAATGTTGTCTTTGGTCTGCAAACAAGACATGAATTATCCTTCAGCAAATTATGTAATGTATTGAAATGTTTTAAATGGAAAGGATTTTTATTTATAGTGATGTTACTCACTTTTTCTCTGACAATTATCTACATTGCAAACTGAGAAATGCATGACTTTCGTTTCGATAGACTCCTTTATTTATTTTCTGTCTTTACTATTTGCTTTGAGTCGTGTACGTTCAAGAATTTCTTGTCTGGCTTACCATGTTGCGGAGTTCCCGGAATTTGTGGAGTTCCTTCTGGAAGTCTTTATCGCTGAGTGCGACGAGCCTGCCGAGTCTCTCCTCGTCCTCAGGAGGAACCATCTCGCCCATCGGTCCGATCACCTTCACTCCGTTGTCAGCCTCCTTGTTGTGCGACGCTGTGATCATCACTCCGTAAACACGGTCCATTTCCCTGAAAGTATAGCATTGGATTTTAAGAATTCTCTGCATGATTTTGCTCAAACAAAAATTAATCTAGGATTTCTGATTCATGAAATTCTTAATCCCGAAATGGACGAAATTTAAATCCTGACTCAAAAACTTTTGAATTAATTCTGGATAAAACTTCGAAGGTTCTGGGCTATCATTCAAATTTATAGTCGTACTTTTCAAGATCACAATTTTGTTGTTTCACTTTTTTTTCTTCGAAGTCCTTAATCTACCGTCTTCTTTTCTTCTCACCTAGACTTGAGTGCAGCGAAGACACCCGTCCTGAAAACGACGTAGGTGAGTTGCCGCGCATTGGTGCGGAATCCCGCAGTACCGTAAGTGATCGAGAAGTCGTCAGCCTTGGGATTCTCCTGCCCTCCATAGTCCAGGTTGGAGGTTTTTGTGAAGCGATGCAGATAGGGCAAGGAGTCCTCTTGCAGGTGGGCGGCAGGCACAGTCATTCAGATGGAGAATTGAGATCTGAAAGTTAGGAAACTAGTCAAAATAAGGAGAATATTTTTCATAAAACTCCTGTCGAAGTGGGAATTTTCCACATGATTAGTACGTTTCTAAAGGGAATTGATAAAGAGCTGAGTGACCAAAATAGATGGAAACAAGACAGAAGTGGAGTCCAGAGTCTAAATGCTGGCTGATAAGAAATAATTGGAATAGTTATGCTTCCATCCGCTAAACAAGGGAGCTAGAGAACGAATGAGATTTTGGAGGATTATTTGGGGTTGAGATGTGTAATGAGATCCAGGAAATAAGAAATCAAAGAAAGACACCCAAAGAGGTAGATCAAGAAAAGCTTTTTTCTTCCGTCAAAATGAACAAGTCAGCGAGAAATCACGACTCTGGGAATTGATTCCGAACAAGAACAAACACAATTGAATCAGGAAAGATGAGAAATTTGTTGAGAATCCCAAAAAATTACGGAAAATAAAAGAGAAAACCGACGGCAAAATTCCAAAGTTTGAAAGTGAAAAAGTTACGCCGGAAACAAGTGTTCATTGCCGATAGACACTCGGCGTTCTGCATTTATCGTTTCGTTCGCATTTTTTTTGTTTTTCCTATTTTCGAGGTAATTATCGCAATTTTGGCTAATTATGCTAATTTTCAGATGTTAACTGGCCAGTAGAAGAGTGAATTTTGTGTTCAGCAGAGCGGCAAATATCTTCCTGCTCAGCGACCATTCATTTCATCTGTCTCTTCGTCTGTTAACTGCAGGGAAAAACCAATTATGGTGAGCGAGGTTTTTTCTCAAAAATTCGACTAATTATTTTCTGAAAGATACACCCTAATATCTCAAAAACAATAAACGTTCTGAAAATTTATGTATTCGGCATCTTTCTTCGCGTCTTTCTCCGAGGAAAAGGGCACAAATGTGGCTTTTGAATATTCGAGCAGGTGTTTTCTGGTGCAGTAACTAGGCTCTTCCTCTTCCCTCTGCAATTCAGCCGTAAATTCCTGTTTATGCATTTCCTTGCACGACAACAGATGTCACAATTGGCACGAATGACATGTGGTTGCAGTGCAAATCATAACTTTCTTGAGTTGTACCAGGCCTTAGGAAGTTCTCTTTCTCATCCTAAAGCAGTTTTCTGGATTTCTCCTTTCCATTATGAATTTCCACGATAGTCCACGTCAGCTACTTTTTCCTTCTAATTGTGTAAATAATGGGTTATCGAAAGAAAAAGCAGAACAGGTTTCACATGAATTCTTTCTCTGACCGTACTATTTTCATAATTTGAAAAGTGCAAATATTTTGGAATTTAGTGAATTAGTGTTATTTATGTTTAGAAATCCAAGTCCATTTTATGATTCATTCATTTTTCAGATGCCGTGTACGTTCGGTCGGACGTTCCTGCTTCTAGCAGGCACGACCTCTTTCTTCTTTCTCAACATCTACCTCATCTTCACCTACATCCAAATGCAGCACCATGCCACTTTCCAAGAGAAACCTGTTCAGCAGCCTATTATGCAAGAGGTTATCTTTTCTTCAGAATAATAATTTGAAAACAGAATTGATGATTTCCCCCATTTTTCGAGTGACTAGAAGGCAAAACCTCAGAATTTTGCAAATCGATTCTCCATTTTATCGAAGATATCAATTGCAGCCTGAAGTGAAGCTCTGCAACCCGACTGATTCGCTGGCTCAAAGTGCTCTGAAGAGAGCGAAAGTTGAAAGCTGCAAAGCTAGGGTAATTTTCTTTATATTTTTGAAAAAAAAATCTTTTCTTCATTCAGATTCGCGAAGCAGCCTGTCAATTGGAAGAGGGCACTTTCCACGATGTCTTTCCTGAAAGCAACTGCTCAAACCATGGTTCGTCTATATTATTATTCCCAAGAGTGCCTTTTTTCATTTACAGACCATCTCCTAGTGAATCTGCGAGTGGGCTGCTTTGCAGACTCTGTCAACAGCAGAACTCTGTCTGGGTTCACTTATCAACTCAAAGAGGACAATTCGCATGAGCGATGCAGGAATCTCTGCTACAAAACTGGACATCTGTATTACGGTATGTCTTATTTCGATTTTGTATATGTGAAAATGAGGAGTGAATGTTGATGTTTATTGTGAACAATGAACTAAAGTATCTCTCTTTTCTCCTAATTCATGAAATAGCCCAAATGAATTAGAACTTTCTGCTAGTGGAGAGAATAGAGACATTTCCTCCTTGAAAAGAATAGCTGCATTTATTTTCGTTACTGTTTCTTCTTTTCCGTAATTTGATATTTCAGTTCATTTACTTACAATATTTATTTGAAATATTTTAAGGAAATTAATATTGTTTCATTCAATCAGTTTCCATCTTACATTTGCAGGCCTAGAATACAAGCAAGAATGTTTCTGCGGTGATTCCATCAATGCAGTGCCCACCTTGCCAGACACGAACTGCACCACGTATTCCTGTCCTGGAAATCCGCAGCAGTTCTGTGGAGGATACAATGCCATCGAAGTATTCAGGACTGGGCTCAAAGGTTTGATTTTTCTTTAAAAGGAAATGAAAATGTTAAGCTGCGAGTACTTATGAGTGAGACACAAGTATTTGCAGTCAAAACGCTATATTTCAGAGAAGTACACTTGGCCAAAGGCGAAATACGTGCACAGAAATGAATCGACTCCAAATGGTCCGGTCAAGATATTCTTCCTGCTGCAACTAAATGGAAGGAATGATAGACAGGTTGGCAAAATTTAAAAAATTATCCTCAATCTTATATTCCTTTCATCTTGCTTCTTCATCTAATGATAAAATCATTAATTAACGAAAACGATATTTTCAGGTGAAAAGAATGCTGCGAAACATCTATTCTCCCAACCACATCTACTACATTCACGTGGACAAGAGGCAGAAATACATGCAGTATCGTATGTGTTCAAAGGATGATTCTTATCTTTCGATATTCCTTTCCAGAAATGCGAAAAGTTGCTGCTCAACTTCCCAACGTGTTCATGGCTCCATTCGCTCACAGCACAATTTGGGGAGGAGCTTCTCTGCTCACTATGGTTCAAGGTGATTTTTGTAGTTTTTTTTTCGAACAATTAAAAAGCACGTTGGTTCCGAAAAATGATATTTATAATTTCCCTTTCATCGGACTTTACAAAATGGCCAATTAAATGCAGTCACTCAGTGTTATCTTTCAGAAGCCATGCGAGATGCCCTGTCTCGAGACGACATCGGCAGCTGGGACTACTTCATCAATCTGTCCGAGAGCGATTTCTCCGTCATGCCACTCAGTGAGTTGGAGGATCAGCTCAAGAGGTTTTAATATGCTTTCATCTTTTTTCTAATCTGTTGGTTCTCAGCAACATGGGCAAGTCATTTCTCGCGAGCCACGGCTATAATGTAGGCAATTTCGTGAAGAAGCAGGGATTTGACTTCGTGTTTGTCGAATGCGAAGAGCACATGTGGAGAATTGGAAAGAGGTAAGAGGTTTTGGAAATGTAATTGGAACACGATATTTTGTAAATGAGAGTAAAAATGAATGAAGCCAAGGAGACTATTTTATCAGGTATAGAAATTATTCTGATTCTCTGAGGTTTCTATTTCCAGACCTGAATTCCCCGCGAATTTGCGCATCGACGGAGGCAGTGATTGGCTGGTGCTGCATCGCGATCTGGTCGAGTATTCCCTGTCCTCCGATGAGCTGCCCGCAAAACTTAGGAAGCTCTTTGAGTCCATAATTCTTCCCGTCGAAAGCTTCTATCACACGGTATGCTAATTCATCCACTTTTTCTTTTAGAATTTGTCGCCAATTTGAAAATTTCTAGCAATTTTGAGGTGACGAGATGACGAGGCCTATAATTAGGAATAGGCGAGGGGGAGAAAGTAAAGCGAAATAGCATGGGAAAAGAGAGGTCTTATAATCTCGTCATCTCGTCATTTCTAAGTTGTAAAAATCTTCTGATCACAGACTTTTCTTTTCAAGATTGCTCTTATCATTTATCTTCATTTATCTTATTGCACCTTGTTCTTTTGCTCTCTCTCTCTTTTCTTCTAATTTACACCTCGAAATTTTATGCCTCGGTGTAAGTATTTATTTCAATGAAGCTGATAATAAGTCCGTTTCCATTTCCAGTTGGCCTACAATTCGCACTTCTGCCATCGAGTTCTGACAGGCAATTTGCGTATGACGAACTGGATGCGGAAGCAGGGCTGCAGGTGCGAGAAGCTCAAGAAGATCGTCGACTGGTGCGGCTGCTCCCCACTCGTCATTAGGAAGGACACTACCACCAAATTCACTAAACAGGTCGGTAAATTATTCTTATTTTTATCTTTGCACCCAAAATCTTTGGACAATTCTTGACTGAAATGTCGTTTCTATGTGGAAATTGATCATTTTCCTCACGTTAAGCTTCTAGCGATTTAAAGCAATGATTTTCGTCCCAATCTATTTATGGTTTGTTGATTTCAGAAGGCCCACGAAAGACCATTTTATTTTGCGCGGAAATTCGAGAGTCTGATTGACATCGACGCGATCGCGAAGGCTGAGGAGCAGTCAATGGGGGAGGGAAAGGAATTGGAAAAACTCAAATCGCATCCCTCGTACAATTCTGCATTTGTCAATGTGTTCAGCAAGGAAACAGACGGAGAAGGTTATTGTATTGTTTATTTTTTCTTTTTCTTGACAGAAATTGAAAGAAATGGGATTTTTGTAAAATTTGAAATCGAAATTATTTTCCATCTCAGATTCTCGAGAGACTTATGCTCAATGGTGGATAATGAGGAAAATTTCCAGTGTTGAAGAATTACATTCATCTTTTCTAGCTTGAACATTTAGCAGGGTTGTAATAATCACTGATGCTTTGTGGTTAAAATACGCGATGAGCAAGGTCTGTAATTTGAGATATTCGTAGGAGAAATGCAGAAAGAAGGACAAACAACAAGATTTGAGGGATTTATAGATCTTCCTTACAAAAATGTTATTGCAGATGAAAATGTGCAGAAATTGGTCAAATCGCTGCTTTCCATCGGCAAACTGGATCAGTTCAAATCTGCGTCGATCGAATCGGTGGATTTGTATAAATCGGATTCTACTGCCACTCCTCAACTCGTCTTCAGTTTGCAGGTTATTTTCCCTTCTGATTCTGAAATATTCCATTCTTTCAGAATTCTCCCTCTGACGTCGTTCAACTTCTCGTGGATCACATTGACATCTCTTCCAAAATCGACTCTCCAATCATTAATGGGTATAAGTTGGAAGTAAGTTAGCAGAATGTTAATTTCTTCTCAAATTTATCTTCGAATGATGGAAACACTCTTCACTCTTTTAATCTGTAAGCTTTAAGTCATTACGACACGATGCTTTGAAGAAATGTAGTGGAAGAGATTGAAAATTTCTTAAGCGTCGTGTGTTTGACGCCTTGCTGCCTTTGATATTTCTTCTAAATCCTCACCCTCTGTATCAATTCATCAGAATACAGTTCTCAAAATTTCAGTCAGCAGCGTTCGGAATGAGTATCGATCACAAAGAGGAGATCTTCCGCGATCATCTAGGATATTCTAATGCGGTATCTCGTTCAACCTTACATTTATTGACACTTTTCTGGTCTATCATTTTTGTCAGCGTACCTTTTCCCGCCAATCACATTTTTGGGAAGGGCTTTGAGAGAGATCAAATGAGGGGAAAGGCACACTGCCATAGCTTTTTTTTTTAAATTGAATTAACACAAATGTAGTAACTTGTTATTTACGTTTTACAAGAAAAAAGACTCGTCACACGAGATCTAAAATTAAATGTTCCAATTTTATTTTGCAGAAATCAACGGGCACAATCCGCCTGAAATGGCATCGAGTGCCCGATTTGCCGACTTCTGTGGATTCGAATTGGACGAGTCCCCAGTCGAGTGTCAGCTGGAGGAATGCAAAGGGAGAGGAGAAGGCCACGCAGCAGATCAAACCATACAATTCCATCTGGGAAACACAGTTCACTGATGTGAGTTTTTTAATCGGTTTTATTTTAACTAGTGACGAGGCAAAATTTCTTATTACGATGCCAAATTTCATGAAATCCAATGTTATTTCTTCTTTGCTTATTTCCTGTCTTGATATTTATTTGGAGATTTCTTGAGCTCACAAAGTACGACTTTCAGCTGGACCTAACCACTCTGAGTTTGAAAGATGCATCCGATTTTGGCATTTGGACTGTGGTCGCTCTGGGCGAAGGCAAAGAAGAGCTTGCAACTGTGCAATTTCCCGTCTTTCCCAATGGTTTGTTTATTTGCTCGTTTACAGAATAGTAGATTTTACTTAGTTTTCGAATGATCATTCTTCAGAAGTGAACGAACTGCACGATGATTTGACTGACAAATTCTATAAGATCGCAGATTTGTGCATCGGAATCGAGGCCTGCCTGCAAGCCAAATGGTCCACTTTCTTCCCCGATCTGAAGTCGGACATTTCTCAGCTCAAATAAGTCGGTATTCTTAGTCAATCAGAGTTATTTATTCTCCTTGCTACTGCTCAAAATTACAAGATTTTATCAGGTAGAATTGCTTTAATTTTTTACTTCCCCTTCAATTTTATTGATTTTTTTTCTAAAGAATGATTCTCAGATGAATTTTGAATGGAACAAATTTCTATATTGCATTTTTTCCACAATTCCCAAAGCCTCTTTTATCCCAAATCTATTTATCAATTGTTGTGATATGATAAGATTGTGATAGTTACTTAATTACCATCGAACTCGAGCCATAATTGTGATAATCCTGAGCAGCTGATTACTTGTACTTGTATGTATATTTTGACCGGTTTTTACTTAATTTTACCATCGACATAATTCCCAATTTTTGACCATACAAATTGCATAATTTGACAGTTCCTACTTATTATTCCCAGATACGGTAGTTTTATCCTCGTGATTTCAGCATTTCGACCACTTTATACGGGAGATGATTTTATCGCAATAATAAAGTTTCAATTTTATTTTAATTTCACCTCTTTAAATAATAGCTGTTTGATTCAGCTTCAGCCTATTTTCATGTGGTTTTCTATTAGTTGTTCTGGTTTACACATTGTCATGTCACAGAATAATTCTAATTTTCTTTCCTCGAGTACAAAAGAGAAGATGATAAAAATTGTTCTGTGATATGATATTTTTCCGTCCCTTAAACACTTCATTTCTCAGATCTTCAAATTGGAATGATGCCAGCGATCGACCGTCCAGAACTGCGCGGTCTGCTCAAAACGATGTCTTCCTGGGCAAAGAGACTCGATCGCAAATCGCCTGACAAAACTGCGCTAATCGAGTTCGCCTCTCTCGTCTCACAAATCAACGCTAACAATCTAGGTTATTTTTTAAATTTAAACAATTTTTTAAAGTCTTTGTAACAATGAAAGAAGAATTTCCACGCTAAAATTATGAACGAAGATTTTTGTATTTCGTCCCAAGGTCAGAGCTGTACGGAATATTCCGTTCCACATTTCGCATTCTGAAAATGCCATTCCGTACAGCTCTGCTCAAGACGAATAACGTCTTGTGCATTTGAAATGTTTAGTTTTTGTATCGACGGGATTTTTTTTATCGACTATTTATCAGCTATTCAAAAATTCTCTCCAGAATTTGCTGAAGCCCTCAACAATCAGCCTCTCTTCTCGTTGCGTCGTCATCTCGCCCCACTGCTGTATGCAGACGTGTACAGAGACAATCGCATCGACACCGGAATCTTCGGGTTTCGTCGTGAGGGAGCAGCCATTCCTCTTCACAATCACCCGCAAATGAGTGGATTTCTCAGGGTTATCAGAGGAAGTATCAAGGTAACCATCAAATTAGACTCCTTGCAAAGGAAGTCGGTTTCTTTATTTTGCAGATAGCTTCATTCTCCTTTGTCGACCAGTCAGCATCAATTCAACATCCAAGCACTCCAGTCAGATTTGAAGGGGAGAAAATTCTCACGCCAGAAGATTTCGCTGTATTTCTTGATCCTGTTCAAGGTTGGTATCTTCTTAAGAATATGTAAAATGAAACGATATTATTCTTCTGAATTCAAAGTAGATTTATAAGAGGATTTTTTTAATCTAAAGTGTTTATTCATTTCCCTTATTGAAAGATGAAGTTATCATAGTGGAATGAATGGTCTTTTGAAAACGCGAAAAAATAACTTGTGAATAATAGGAATGCATTTTCAGATAATTTTCATTCCGTAACAGCGCTGGAAGACGGGAGTTTCTTCTTCGACGCGCTCGTGCCCGGCTATCTCGACAATGAATGCAAATACTTCCAGCCGCACAAATCGGTTCAGGTGAGCAAATAAGATAGTTTTTATCTTGTAGAAATGAACGTCCATTTTTCAACTCGATATTTTACAATTAAAAATGAAGTCATTTTTAGGATCTATCAGTTGGCGAAGTGATCCAATTGACCGAGATCACCTACTCCGATTACTGCTGCGACAGATTCTATTACGTTCCCATTTTGTCGCTCGAAAATGAAGAGCCCGATAGAGGAGATTTTTGAATCAAAACTGAGGTTCTATGAATTTTATAATCTATAGTAAAACTGATAGGTCGAATTTATCATTTTTGCTTCTCTTACATGTTTCATTTACGGGTATCTATGAAAGGCCTGATTAGATATGTGCTTATTTATTTCTCGCATTTGTCATATTTCGTGGTCGTCGTTTTTTATGTGATGATTTTGTGCAATTTTCGAGTTGTATCGAAGTAAAATTAAATTCTCATAAGCTCTTCATAGTTAAATCCATAATCGTGGTTTTTAACCCGGAAATTTATCTCGGAGATTTTTCTTAGATCGTCAATCATGCCTTGTTTTCAGCATCAGAATCAAAATGGACGTTGGTTGGCATCTCAACGAGTCTCTGCTGCCTTCGCTCCTCAAAAATGTGCCTTCTGACAAAAAGAAGCTCTATGCTGAATTGTGTGATGTAAGAGTTTAACCAGAGCTGCTGGCGGTGCGGAAAATCGCGCACCGCAAGAAAAATTTACCGTACACACCGCAAACAGCTCCGAATTTATTTCGTTTTGAATAAGAAAATGACAAAATTTCAGTTGGACATGCGTTCCTATGGTCTGCCGTGCATTTCGGATGCAACCAATAAGGAGAAGGGAATCTTCGAAGGGCCTGTCGTGCTGCAGCTCGTCAGATACAGGTACGTTTCAAAAGTTTAGTAGGTTTTAGAAAAAAAATTGCACTTTTCTTTGACAAGAAGGAAAAATATTTTCCCTATCATTTCAACATGATACTCGTGCTCTGAGTGCACTTGTTTCAACTTGCAGAAACGCCTCTGTGCCGAAGATCAAAGACGGTTCGACCTCGGCCCGCGACTGCGTTATTCGAGTGCACCTCACTGATGGACAACAGGCCATTTCTGGACTGTTCTTCGGAGAAAACTGTCCTATCAGGTTGGGCATTTTGGTATTCATCGAACGATCTTTCTTGAATCTACTGAAAATGTTCAAACAGTTCCATTAGCATCTCTATCCTGTGTTTTAGTTTCCGGTTTCTAATTGCGTTCTTTAGATAAGCATATATTTCATTTTCAGTGCTGACACTCCTCCCGGCACGAAGCTGCTACTGAACGGCAAAATTCAACTGGAGAGTTCCATCCTGCTGCTCAATCGATCGAACTGCACTGTTTTGGGAGGAAAGGTGCCGCAGCTAATCGAGAAATGGAACATTGAAAATGTGAGAGCAATTCCCGAATACATGGCAACCTGTAAATGACGAGATATAATAGGAGTTGGTAGAAAAAGGAGACACCCCGTCATTTAGCGTTGCAATTTTCAGTTCATTGCATCATTCACCGACTAGCGAATATGTAAATTTCAGAGTGCATTTCGCGAATCGATGGGACCCCGAAAAGCGGAAAACACGGCACCGAAATGGATCTCGTTCGGCAAGCGAATCGACCCTGGAGGAGCACAGACGCCTAGGAATTTCAAGGCCAACGACGTCATCAAATCTGCTATCAACAAGGAGAAGGTGAGAATTTTTTTTGCCTTTTCTACGTTGGAAAAGCGTTCACGATTTTCTATCATTTCATCTTGTATCTTTAAAAAGTGATACAACTCAAGGGAATGAGACTCTTCAAAATTGCGTTTGTTTAGGAGCCCGGAGAATCGGACGATTTCGACAAGGCTCGGAAGGAGACGATTAACGCAGCCAAAGAGGAGGCTGCAGGCAAGAAGACTTTCGCTGCTCCCAACGTCAACATTCCACAGCCCGTCAAGGTTTGAAGGTGGAAGAATTTTTTACTTCAATTTGAATTTTCAGAAGGAAGAACCGAGACCAGCTCGAGTTGAAAAGCCTGCTCCTACAACTGAACAGAATGAAAGGAAGGGCAAATTTGGCAGAAGAGGGAGGCGAGGAGATGACGAGGATGACAGACCTGTGAGTTGTTTTTCATTCAAAGATTTTTTCAAAAAATTTTTCAATAGGACGTATTATTTGAATTCCTCAATAGTGTATTTCAACCATTATCTCTTCTATCTTTCATTGTCTATTTATCACACATCTTTACCATTTGATCAACAAATACAAGTATTAAATAGACCCTGAATAACGGAAAGGTAAATAAGTGAAATCAGCCAAGACAAATAACATTTTCATTCGCTCATTTTGAATTTTTATGTTCAGGTGCCAGCCGAATTCGCCCGTCCTTCAGGTCCAACCACTCTGTTCGACTTCATCGCTCCTTCCGTCGGAGAATCTTTCCCTCAAAACTCAGCTCCAGCTCCTGCTGCACCTTCATATAATCAGGTGAGAAGACGTTATTTTTCAACAGAATATAAAATGCCGAATTTCACAAGGTACGCTAAAGTTTGGAAACGCTTTAAGGTTTTAGGGAATTCGTAAGTGTTTTCCTGAATGAAATTCGAGTTTATCTTGGATAGTTTTTTATCATACAAGCTCAAGATATCTAGTTTATCAATGAAAGTCAGAAATCAAAATCATTCACTTCCATTTCAATGCAAATTATAATAGCAATAGTTTCCAAATATTTGTCTAACCGTGTATTTTGTTTGATTTTTTATTTCGAAAACTTGTGCATTTTTTGCCTAAATTTTCAGAACCAGAACTACACTGGACGAAACAACTCGTACCAGAACAACAGACAGCCACCACAGTCAGGAGGTCAAAGACAGGGATATTCGGGAAGGGGAGGCAGGCAGCAGGGTGAGAGGCATTCTTTAGAAGTAGTAAATGAACAAGAGAAGTGATTGCAGACGGAGGAGGCAGACAGGGAGGACCAGGCAATCAGGGACACCAGGGTGGATTCCAGCAGAGGGACAACAGACGAGGAGGTAGACAGGATACTGCAGTCAGAGAGGGAAATGCAGGAAATACAGGAGGCAGATACAGGAACATGCAATTTGAAAGTAGGGTTTTCGGGAAATTTAGAAAAGTATTTGCATTGTAGCATCATTGCATGCAAAATAGTATAGGATTTGTTAGGGAAAATATTCTCTTCTTTACTATTTTGAATGCATCGGATGCAACTAATGCGACTACTTTTCCAGGTTGCCTGTTTCCTTTTCTAAATTTCAATTAAAGAAGTGAGAAAATAAGTTTCCAAATACTATCGGATTTTCGATAAAGTTACTCCAGTAATTCTGTAGCAAGTATGAAACGGAATTCCTAATCCAATTTTTCAATGAAAATTCTTATTTAGAAATATCATTGTCTATATTTCTGCGCTGTGAAATTATCTTACGTGCAAATTTCAGACAGTAATCGCCGCCAGCAGAATTACTCCCAGAACCAAGGCCAGTCGCAGTCGCAGTACCGAGCTCCTCCACCTGCACTCATGGCTTCCGATTTCCCCTCAGTGAACGAAACAACAAATGGTGAATACCTCATTTCTTTGATTTACCAAAACGTAGTTATTCTTCAGCGCTTTCTCAAATGTCAGTGGGAGGACAAGGACAGGGCAGAGGAAGAAATCAGACTCCCAGATGGAAGGTCGGCGATCGATGCAAAGCGCCTTGGGACGATGGAGCGGTGAGGGTTTTTTTGTTTTAAATTATTTTTTATCCTATATTTGAGGATTAATTCTTCTTGGTATTCTCCGTTTTATTTTGCATACTTATTTCTATTTTTATGAAACACTAAGAAAACTTATCCTTGCAAACTGAAATCATTATACAATTATTATCTTCTAGATTTTCCATTCTACCATTTAATTAAACTTTTCAAGTGCTAGGAATATCTCCCTAAAAGCTATGCAAATTAGTTAATTTATAAGTGCTTGTCTTCTTTTGATCAATGCTTCAATTTTCAGTACTACCTAGCTCGCATCATCCGCCTCGGTCCCCAGGAAATGTGCTCTGTCGAATTCGACGGCTACGGAAATGTCTCCACTTTGCCGATCGCGGTTCTCGTCTACAATTAGCTATCTTTGCACAATATGTGTTTGTTGAGTTGATTTGAACTGTTTATGATTCCATATTTATGCGAGGGTTGTTGCTAACTACCTGACTCTAGGAAGGTTTTATCGACATGAATAAATACTTTTAGGCTTATGACTGATTATGACCTGTCCTAATTTACAGAGAGATGTAATAACACATGAAAAGTATCTAACCTATTTTCCTAGCAATTTCTCCGTCAAAATAAAGCTGACCTTCAGGAGTTGTATGTCAAAAATCGCCGGCGCTGCTAGAGTCGTCAAAGGAGTCGGGAAAATTCAAGCTACTAAGTAAGCAATGGCTTATGAATTTCATCATTGACGAAAAAACTAACCATCGTTTTAGAATTTACCTTTCATGATGGAGTTAATTATTTTGATAAAAATATTTTCATTTCAGAGCCGCACTGACACTTACTCCAGCTGCAGTGAACCGGGTGAAGAAACTCCTCGAATCCGACAAACAGGCCAAAGCGCTAAAGGTAATAGTCCGGAAGTTTTACCTTCGTTTTCATATTTGGTTGCATGATTTTTCAGATCGGCATTCAACAAAAAGGCTGCAGTGGACTGACTTACACACTCAATTTTGCTACCGAGAAACAAAAATTCGATGAGGAAGTTGAACAGGTATTACTTGAAAACGATATTCATTAACCAAGTTTAGATGAAAATTGCAACTTCATTGTTTCTGACTAAACGTTTCAAAAGCGATAGATATTTAGGACGGGGCGAAGATCTGGGTCGACCCCAAAGCGCAGCTGAGTTTGCTCGGATCCGAGATGGACTTCGTCGAAAGCCGACTCTCAGCCGAATTCCTCTTCAGAAATCCAAACATCAAAGGAACTTGTGGTTGTGGAGAATCTTTCAGTTTGTAGTAGTATATTTGCTGGATGAAACTCATTCGTTCACTTACTAATTATCGCCAGTGAAATAACAAAAGCATAATTGCAAAAATCAGATTATTCTCCTTTATTTCAACTACTTTTGCGATTAAATTATTTTGCATTTTTCATCTGAATTATCGTTTAGATGCGGCAAAATTTCAGATTTAGTAGAGTTTTGAAAGAAAAATTGTCCGCATCATTTCTCTGGAGAAAATATTTATTTGCCTTTTTCTTTTATGGAAATGTACTATAAAGTTCAGAAGAAAATAAAGTACTACTGAAAAAATGTATCTTATTCAAAGTTTTCATCAAAATTTTTTTTCAAACTTCCTTTCTTCTTTTCATTTTCGTTATTTTTCGCGCTCTTTCTCCTTTCCTCCTGTGTTTTCTTTTCGCCCTCCTCCCCTCTCGCTGCATATTGAGAATTGGAGGGAGAAAAGCGACGCGCATGCTGCATTTCTCCTCCCCCTCTTATATAGGCGAGTTGCGAAAGGCCCGCACTCGGTAGCGAGCCCCCTCTCTGTCTGATTCGTTGGATTCTGATCGCGCTTTCGCAGTGAACCACTTGATTCCCAAAGCCCGCTGATCTCCCACGACAAACTGCGGTGACTCACGCTGGCCACTGCTCCCCCAGGCATGTGCTGCCCCGTTCGAGTCGCCACCCAATGTCCATGCGCCGAACCTAGCTCCTCCTAGTTGATCGCCAGCTCTCTCTCAGTCTCGCTACCAATCAGGGGTCTCATCCTCATTTTTGCACTACCTTACGGTAGCTAATCTCAACACATGAAAATACCTACTACTACTCACCAGGGTTAGACTGAATTGAGGTTTGACAGATCAGAATTTTATCTCGCCCTTGCTTTCGTTTTCTATTGCCTCGGAGTCTTTTGAGACATTCCACGAATAAACAGAACAGCTGTCAAAGGGAGTCCGGACAATTGCAAAAGTGTCCTGGAGCCTTTTTTTCAACGATCATCCCATCCTATCTTCCATGTTTGCCTTTCTATAAATATTTCTTCTAAGTAAATCTCTTAAGCGGCAATCGTTTCTTCTATTTCCTACCCTAAGATCGATTTTCGATATGCTATCAATTATTTATTGTTTTTCTTGAATTTATTCGACCGCATTTAAAACAAAAATTGAATTTTCTGGTAATGACATTACCATAAACAATGGAAAGCAAATGACAGGATCAGGGATGTCTGAATTGCGGAAAAATTGAACTTGAACTGAACTGAACTTCCAGACAATTCGAAGTTCAGTTCAGTTCGTACAATCCTGATTAAAAGAAATATTTATTTCAGTTACAATTATTCCTCATCATTACTGGATGTTTTCGAAAGTTGTCTATATCATTTTTGTTGAAATTTTGAATAATAGTCCAATAAAAATAATATTCATAAAATATAATATGCCAAATAAAAGAGCTATATCAGGGCTGTAACGGAATTCCGTTCCGTTTGAACATTTAAAATTTTTTAAATTCCGTTCCGAAAATTTTCAAAATTTGATTCCGTTAACAGCCCTGGGCTATATGATATTAAACGGCATTATTCAAATTCTAACTCTCCACTTTTCGCCATTCATTCGTTTGTGGATCGTATTCCTCGATTGAATTATAAAACTTTCCACTAATAAATCTGAAATCCAAGTTAGTAAATAATTCGTATAAAGACATGCAAAATTTCAGCTCACCCTCCGATTGCATACAATTTTCCATCCGCAGCACTACTAAGCGAATGTTTATTTCTTTCATAATTCATATCAGCGATTTGATAAATTCGACTACCAACTGGAGCTGAGGGATCGAAGCACAGACAGGCTTTTAATTCTTTCCAACTAAATATATAATGATACATTATTTATTATACAAAATTTACGACTTGTGTCCTCCAGTTATGTAAATTTTTCTATTCAGCGATGCAACTCCGGAATAAATTCGTTTTTCTGGAATCTCTCCTACTTCAACCCATTCCCGTTCATCGTCTGATAATCGAAATATCTTTTGACTCCACCATCCGTCAATAACTGAATATCCATAATTACGATAATGAATATTCTATAATGTGACCGTATAAAATCTCATCGCATGTTATTGTTTGAGGACGACTAATCGGACGAGGAAAATCAAGTCCAGTTTCCCATTTTTCATCTATTAACACCTGGATAAATCATTTCATGGATTTTTATTCGATCTTCTTACATCAACTCGATTCGTTTCTTCCCATGTGTTAGGATCCAACCCACCCAAATAATAAATTTTATCTTTGAAATAAGCCACAGATGCATATTTACGCCATTCAGGAGGATCTGGGCCTGTAAAATTCTTTGAATTGATCATTCACGGATTTGTTGAGCAGACCTCTTGAAATTTGTCGATTATTCGAGTCAAATATTTCAAATGATTTTTTTCCGTCGCTAATTCCAAAAATCTGAAATTTGAGAAATTATTCAAAATAACGAACATAAGAATTTACTTTATTCTGTGTCGTTGCTACTTGGTATGGCCAATACCAATTGTGGAATTTTGCAGTCTCTTCTACTGAGCAGGTAAATGAGTTGAATAAGCATATTCTCCCTTCATCTTCATCATTACTTCGATAATAAACTAAATTATTACGAATAGCTTCAAAGTGCCTTACTTAGCTTTCAATATAATTTCTTACGATAGAATAAAGTTTTCCTCCTGAACGCTGTCGGCAGATATATCCTGATTATTTGCATCATCCATTTATTAGTCCAGGTCAACTGTTCTAGGTCTTTCAATTCGGGATATTTGCAGATCAACAATATAATTTCGACTGGTAAGTTGGCTAGCATCTTTGTTAAGAGACCTAAACAATCACCATAGCATTATTTCGAAATGGAAATAGTAAAAGAGTATTGATTGAATGAGAAAGTCTGCAATTAATGAGTTTGAAACTGATCACTGAAGAAAGGAGAATGAAACTACTAAATTGATGCTTCGCAGTTTTTATCAGACTAAAAATCGATTCCTAACACTTGAAGATGCATGCTGAAATAAAACTATCCGCGTATTTACTTATCGATTGTAAACAACGCAAATGCACACCTCATATCTTACCTTTTAGTATTTTTGTTAGTGTTTGTCTGTCTGTCTGTCTGTGCATGCTTAGTTCTCCGCACCCATCCACGATAACCCTTATAAATCATATATGGCTGAAAAAGAAATTTTTGCCTGATGTGCAACATAAAAACCCAACTGGTTTTGGCTTAATAATTGGGCACTTATACCCGAAAAAGCATTTCTTATACAATCAAGAATGTCAACTGTCAAATACCTCACGAAACTAGCAAATTAGCAGTCTTTCAAAGAATGTATAAGAGGCAGAATTTGACAGAAATTCGTGCATCTCGATGTCTAAAAGTTGGGATATTACAAGTCAATATATACAATTAAAGCGAGAATATGTTTTTGGCAAAATGGCTGGCGGTTCCAACTATAGCGATGAAGTCCAATTTCAACATGCAAGTGTTTATTATTCTGTTCTAAAGTTTTAACAGTCCCGTTGAGCTAGAAGAATTTGTACAACATATAACATTCAAAATAAATTACAAGATATCTACATGGGAAGGAATCTAGTGATCGTAGAAAGTGTTTTGGTGGATGTTTCTAGATTGTGCAAAAAGTCAGGTTTTCGGTTAGGTGAAGATGGTTGTTGCAGTCATTCAACAAGAAGTCGGATGCCATTACACGTATCTGTAGGCGACTTGGAATTGGGTGATGTAGTATCTGTTGTAGGCGATGAGTGGAGTTGGATTGTTGGTCGACGAGATGACCTTGTTGAAGGTGTTGGTGCAGCAGTGTCTGAAACAGATCAATTTTGGAGCTATTTGAGAAACAATGAAGAAACTGAATATGCCTTTTAATGGACTCTTCAATAAACTGAAATGCTATCATCTACAGGTTTTCTTATTCTCCAAATTACAGCCAGACGTGGAAAGAATAAAGGAATTTTTTACCTTGGGCTAGCAGCCTTGAGGTCAGCCTTGTTCTTGATCTCGAGTCCTGGAATATCGATGATATTTGTATGCATTCTTTCAAACATTGTGTACCATTGAATGGGCATCCGTACTGGCACTGGGTGTTGAAGTTTCCAGTGATGTTGAATTGGAGAGTCTTGCCAGCTGGAGCAGAGACCCAGGAGGTGCAGAGAGTGAAGTCATTTCTGACGGTCTGCGAGTCGACTCCGACTTGGATGAGGGTTGTTTGCCAAGCAGTGGTGGCTGTGAGAGCCGATCCGCATCCAGCTGGTCTCTCGCTGCACGTGGTTCCACCTGCAAACAGTAGATTCTCATGAATTCATAGCTTGAAGCTACTGACCATAACCCATGGGGCACAGGCATTGGGCACAGTTCTTCGGATTTCTCTCTCCTCCTGAAATAATCATTGCTTCTTTGAATGGATGGAGTCGTGTGAATACCGTTGACGCAAGTAGCTCCGCTGGCACAAGTGCAGGCGTAGTGAGTGTTGACGAGCTTAATGTCGTAGAAGGAGACGATTCTGTTGCCCATGGTGAACACATAGTCTTGGTCGCTCGGCCAGATTGAGATGGCTCCGTCCTGAGAGACGAATGAGTTGGCAGCTGAAAACTCATTGTGCATAGTGGTATGTAAAACCAAAACTGTTATCAAGACTCTCAATATTCAACCTAAACTCGATATTTGACTAGTTACAGTAGTGGACAAAAGTAGTATCCTGCCATCGATAATGGTTGCGTGCATGATCTAGACACTCACGATGATGCAATTCGGATGAAATTTTGTACACACGATGTGGCCATTTATCATGCAATGAAAGATTGGCGGATTAGACTTTCACAAGTATAAAACTAGGTATTCAATTTAAAGTTTTCATGGGTAGCAAAATATTTGTGTCCGCTTCTGTATATCCATTATGTTTTATCGCGATCATTTCCTTAAAGTAATTGGCTTTTGAGAAAAAAACAGCGAAAGAATATGATCTTCCCTGATAGCGCATGCTACCGTTTCGATCACTAAACCATGATTATTTATATTGCAAGAAAGGAATAGACCATTTCAAAGTCCTCTTATCTGCTGCTTATTCACTGAAAGTAACGAGAGTTTCTGAAAGAACATACAGTAGTGCATGGTGCTGCCATATTCGTATGGAGTGTAGTTGACGGTTTGAGTAGAGGTGTACTTGACGAAGTTGTTCTGTCTGTCAGCCTAAATTCATTTTAGAGTTGATTTGCGAGCAATTTTTTTCCAAAAATGTTCACTTACTGGGACGTAGGTCATGTCGATGGAGACGTACGAATCACGGTCGTATCTGAAGGAATTCAACTCATATGTAGTGCATTGGCATTTTTACCTCGATTGGAAGTGGAAGACACCGAGAGCGTGCATCTGGAACATGCATTTTGAAAGACAAGATACAAATGCTCGAAATCATTTCAATTATCATGTAGATTCACTGCGTAGAATGCAACGTTATTTTAGATCGTTTTTTTCAGTGAATTTTCGAATTTAAAAAAAAAATTGTCAGACTAAACTAATGAGCGTAAGATAGGTACTTCAGTTCCATCTTCGCTAGCATTTTAGCAAATAGTAATTTTCAAGCACATCCAGAATTCAAATACTCACCGTCTCGTGGACGACGGTTCCGATGACTTCGCATCCATTGCCGATCGAGACATCCTGGACTCCGCCGATCATACCAATGTTCCTGAAGAGAGGAAGAATAATTTTTATCCACCATTGACAGAAACGACATCAATACAGTGTCGTTGAAAACTTGCTACAAGGTAGTGATCACTGACATCTAAGAATGAGTAGATTGCTTTTCACAATATGCTCATAGCCATCCATTCATCCATTTCTAGCAGGACAAAATACCATTCGCTCTTTGTTAATCACACAGAAAATGCTCACGAGTAGCATCCAGCTCCGTTGATGAAGCGGATTCTGTTGGTGGCAGTGGCGCTCTCGACGAATTTGAGGCAGGTGCGGGCGGCGAGATAGTTGATTCCAGAGACGATGGCAGCCTTCTTGGTGGCATCGATCGAGGCATCGTAGGTGTAGTAGACAGTGTTGGAAGCCCACTTGTTGTAGATCTTGGTAACCTGTCTCTTCTCTCTGGCTCCATCAGATTCCTCGGTCTCCCTCTCGTAATCTTCGAATTGCTCGTCAGTCAAGTTCATGTCTTCTGAAATACGAGTATCATAGCATGTATTTGACACTCTTATCTCAAACTATTTAGTTCTGCACAAAAGAGTGTAAAATAACGGATGTTTGTAAGTGACGGAGAGATTGAGCGTGCGACGTGATTTTTTGTTCTTGCCTAAGTGGCTTTTTGTCCAATGATAGTGTTTCTTATCTATATTTTTCCAGAAAGACTGCATTGTTTGACAAAAAATCACTCCGGTATTTATAAGAAATCACTCTGACTCTTCGTCATTTACTAGTTGCGGAGAAATTTCTACCCGTATATCAACTCTGTGCGAAAAAGACTAGTCAATTTTAGAAGAATCGCATATTCTTTTTTATGATTGTTCTTCTATTTGAACTAACCTTCAACGAAGAGACCGGCAACTCCGCTTTCTTCGTTGATCTTGGACAGATCGACGACGTTCTCTTCACCCTCCTTGGTCAGTGGCCTCTCCTGTCTGACCTCTCCGATCTCCTTGTTGAATTTCTCCCTTCTCGCAGCGGCCTCCTTGTTGTTATTGTTCTGCTTGCGGGCTCTAGCAGCTTGCTTGGCACGGAGTCTGTTCATCCTGGCTTGATTCTTGCGAGGGTTGAATCCATTTTTCTAAAAATTTGCGTTAACTTTTTCAAACAAGACGTCTAGCTTGATTTTCGATAGATCAAACATATTTGAATGGAGAGTTTGTGAAGATTTTTATCGCATTTAAAGGTTCCTAATTTTTAGGACGGACCTTCTCGAATTCCTCTCCCTCTGCATCTGTCATGGCATCGGGATCGACTCGTTTGCGTCCTGCGGCTTTATCTCTTCCTGGACCGGCTCTGGCGACGACCACAGCCAGGAGAGCTGCGAGAGCGATGAGGGTGAGGGTGCGCATCGTGACGATGGAGCTGAGCTGGAAGCTGTTCCTGGCCCGAAGTTGTTCGGATGGAGGTCGGGAGAGGGGTGAGCAGTTGACTGCTACACTGCTGCGGATGGATGCCGCTCATTTGCCGGACTTACCTTTTATAGGGTGTTGGAAGACCAAACATAGTCTGGTTGGATGAAGAATTTTCAGAGGAAGAAGAGGTCGATGTGTCAGATCATAGGATTTTGTGAGGCCAGAGCGGCTCGAAGAACAAACAAGTGGGCAGAAGGGTATTCGAGGCAGTTTTCAGCATATCATTTTTCATTCCACAATTGAAACTTGTTGCAATGTCTTGCTAGGAAGTGGATGTCGAAGTATATTAGTTCAGCTTCCAGATAGTCAGGCCATCCGAACATGGCTGAAGGACCGAAAAAACTCCCATTTCAAACAGAGACAACGTGCTTCGACACGAAAATTAATCGAATGCAACGTGGCGTCCGTGCAATGCAAATAGAAGTTTGATTGGAAAGTTAGTCGAAATTTGATTTTTTCGATCCGAAAAATGATATGAAATTCGAAAATGGGAATCGCTAGACTTTCCCCATTGTTTGTCCAAATCCCACTTTTCCTTATTTGCAACAGAAAATTCGAAAAGGTTAAAGAACAATGAGATTTTTGAAACTTTTTCGGATTCGATTCAAACCGGAAGTGTTTCTTCCGTGTTGGATTGTTGAATTTCGGATCTGCTGATTTTCGATTTTTGCAACAATATTCCTGATAAGGAATTTATTAGGTCGATTAAATAGAAGTTTGAAACTTCTTCAGAATCGAAAGTATGGCGAATTTTCTTGATAATAAAGTGCGACGAAGTTTCAGACTCTCTTAAACTTTGGATTTTATTCAAGGGAATAAAAGTGCAGAATATAAAAATGGGCATCCGAGTTTCAATTCCCAAATCCAACCGAAATTTGATTTAGAGAAGTACATTATTTCATCGTGAAAAGTCATTTACAAAACTTCTAATATCTTTTATTATTGATCAAGATGAGTACTTCCGCTTGAAAATTTTCGGAACGGAATTAAAAAAATTTTAAATGTTCAAACGGAACGGAATTCCTTTACAGCCCTGATATAGCTCTTTTATTTGGCATATTATATTTTATGAATATTATTTTTATTGGACTATTATTCAAAATTTCAACAAAAATGATATAGGCAACTTTCGAAAACATCCAGTAATGATGAGGAATAATTGTAACTGAAATAAATATTTCTTTTAATCGAGGTTGTACGAATTGAACTGAACTTCGAACTGTTTGGAAGTTCAGCTCAAGTTCGATTTTTTTTAACTTCAGACATCCCTAATCCTGTCATTTGCTTTCCATTGTTTATGGTAATGTCATTACCAGAAAATTCAATTTTATTTTAAATGCAGTCGAATAAATTCAAGAAAAACAATAAATAATTGATAGCATATCGAAAATCGATCTCAGTGTAGGAAATAGAAGAAACGATTGCCGCTTAAGAGATTTACTTAGAAGAAATGTTTATAGAAAGGCAAACATGGAAGATAGGATGGGATGATCGTTGAAAAAAAGGATCCAGGACACTTTTGCAATTGTCCGGACCCCCTTTGACAGCTGTTCTGTTTATTCGTGGAATGACTCTTAAATAAACGTAAATTTTAACTTATAACCTCATTTGAAGGAATCAATCTATATAATTAACACTAGAACTTCATTGCCTCTATTAATATTTTAACTTTAATTTTTGTATTATTTGTATTTTCCGTTTTATTAATAAAAGTTGAGTTACCCAAATTTGAGAGGCAACTATCAATACACTATTGTGAATCATTGTCTGACAACCCCCTACATCTATATTTTCAACCATATTTGTTACATATTTCAACATCCATCTTCAAGTGTTAGGACTCTTAAATGATAAGCCATATGTTAGGAATCGATTTTAGTCTGATAAAAATTGTGAAGCATCAATTTAGTGGTTTCATTCTCCTTTCTTCAATGATCAATTTCAAACTCATTAATTCTAGACTTTCATTCAATCAATGCTCCTACTATTTCCATTTCAAAATAATACTATGGTGATTGTTTAGGTCTCTTAACAAAAGATGTTAGCCAATTTATCAGTCGAAATTATATTGTTGATCTGCCAATATCCCGAATCCAAAGAGCTGAAACAATTGGCCCGGACTAGCAATCGAATGATGCAAATAATCAGGAAATATCTGCCGACAGCGCTCGAGAAGGAAATTTTATTCTATCGTAGGAAAATATTGTTGTATGAGCGAAAATTAATTTTAGTATCTAGTGCCTTATACAAACGGCATAACTTGGGAAGGAAGAATTTATCTGTTTGATTCGCATACTAATTATGTTAAGCAGATCACGAAGTTTACTAATTATTTACAATCATATGAAGTAACAACGACAAAAGATAAAGTAGATTATTTTATTTGGCATTACCAATTTTGTAAATTTTAGATTTTTGCAATTAGCTCTGATAACAAACTGTTTGAAATTTTCGATCTGAATATTCGACAAATCACTAGAGGTAATATTACAAAAGCCAGTGGATTGGTTTAGTTTTATTGCACTTTTTGCAGGACCGGATCCTCCTGAATGGCGTTTTAGTGCATCTGTGGCTTATTTCAAAGACAGATTGTATTATTTGGGTGGATTGGATCCTAACACATGGGAAGAAACGAATCGAGTTGATGTAAGAAGATCGAATAAAAATTCATGTAATGATTTATCCAGGTTTTAATAGATGGAAAATGGCAAACAGGACCTGCTTTTCCTCTTCCAATTGGATGGGTTCGAACAATAACATGCGATGAACGTTTATACGGTCACATTATAGCATATTCATTAGTATAATTATGAATATTCAGTTATTGATCAAGCAAATAGTAATAAGATATATCGATTATCAGACGATGAACGGGAATGGGTTGAAGTAGGAGAGATTCCAGAAAAACGGGGTTCATTTGGAGTTGCATCATTAAATAGAAAAATTTACATAACTGGAGGAGTGAGGTCGTTAATTTTGTATGATAAATAATATATCATTATATATTTAGTCCTGGCTATTATGTATTCAAATCCTGTCTGTGTTTCGACCCCTCAGCTCCAATTAGTAGTCGATTTTCTAAAATCGCAGATATGAAGTATGGAAGATTTGATCATTCGCTTATTGTCGCTAATGGGAAATCGTATGCAATCGGAGGGTGAGCTGAGATTTTCCATATCTTCATATGAAATATTTGTTAACTTAGATTTCAAAACCCTGGAGATTTTTGTAATTCAACCGAAGAATACGATCCCCAAACGAATGAATGGCGAGAAGTCGGAGAATTCGAATTTGAATAATGCAGTTTAATATCATATAGCCCAGGGCTGTTAACGGAATCAAATTTTGAAAATTTTCGGAACGGAATTTAAAAAATTTTAAATGTTCAAACGGAACGGAATTCCGTTACAGCCCTGATATAGCTCTTTTATTTGGCATATTATATTTTATGAATATTATTTTTATTGGACTATTATTCAAAATTTCAACAAAAATGATATAGGCAACTTTCGAAAACATCCAGTAATGATGAGGAATAATTGTAACTGAAATAAATATTTCTTTTAATCGAGGTTGTACGAATTGAACTGAATTTCGAATTGTCTGGAAATTCAGTTCAGTTAAAATTCAATTTTTCGAACTTAGATAGTCCTGATTCTATCATTTGCTTTCCATTGTTTATGGTAATGTCATTACCAGAAAATTCAATTTTTGTTTTAAATGCAGTCGAATGAATTCAAGAAAAACAATGCATAATTGACAGCATATCAAAATTGATCAGCTTATGTTAACACACCCCTCGAAAATATCCACTCTGAAGTGAGTTATTCCGGAAAACTTTTCGAATTTTAGCAGTTGAAGAGCAATACTTCATTTTCTACTTCCTAGAGTACCGTGCTATCACTTTACCATGATACCATATGCGTCCATGGTATACCACTCATATGGGTTTGGTTCGGATCCGAGACACTTTTGCAATTGTCCAGACCCCCTTTGACATTGTTCCGTTTATTCATGGAATTTCTCTTAAATTTGGACCCGCTCAAACTTCGTTGCAATGCAACTTGAAACTTGAAACTTGCAACTCTCTCGAAATAACATGGGAAATCAAGAGTACAAGAAATCATGCAATCTGATGTGCAATCGCGCTCTCTTCATTTCTCATGCTATTTCGAGCGAGCTGCAAGTGGTAATGCAGCTAAGTATGAGTGGTTCCCTTTCAAAGATACGGACGACGAATTTTACTCTTCTTTCTGTTTTCTTGGGTTTTTTTTTGTAGTTTCTACTCTTTTTTGAAAAAATTAGTTAGAGAAAAAGAAGAAAAGATGGGTAGAAACTACAGAGCACCGTCGTCGTTTCGTTCTGATATTTCTCGTAATTTTCTTGTTTTCTTCGATGCTCGCTATGAAGAACTCGCGTTTCCTGATGAAATTGTGTCGTTTTCAGTGAACCAATGATTCTGGACGTGCTGCCCTTGGAGCTGATGAGGGAAGTACTGTTGGACTTGCCCACGGTCGATATCATCCAGACGGTCAAGTGCACTCGCCGACTCCACCACTTCGCCAAGGTCGACAAGGCTCTCGGTCGTCGCCTACAGAATCGCGTTTCCAAGTTGGATCTGAGCCTCAGCCACTACGTACCCTGTGCAGATTGTGGGAGACGGGTAATAAATTTTACGATTTCAAATTCATGATTAACAAATCTGAGTTTATGAGGAATTTTTTTCCTATATTTACGGATAAATTATCGTTTATCTGCACATTTTCGAATTCGAAACATGACGAATGCAATTTTCTGATAGTAGATTGCTGTAGTTGCATACTAATTCTTCAATTTTTTCGCTGAATACAAAAAAATCATCATGTATCTAACACACGAAAGTGTATTTACGATTTTGGAACGTTTGAATGATCTTTTAAATTGTGAATTTTATGCTCATTAGTTTGCAGCCGCTGGGTCTCTGTTTGGAGACGAGCTTTCGTCAGACGAATGATGCGGCTCAATGGAACATCAACAAGTTCAAATTCGGGGTTAAAGACAGACGCAAATGCCGCCATGGTCTGAGACAAGAAATCGAGCCCGGCCTTCTAGATGATCCGTCCTCTCTCTACGACGACCACCTTCTGGGGGGCTTCGTAAATGGAAGTAAGTTTTCATAATGACTATTTTTCAATAATGAGATTATCCTTGGGAGAACCACCTCTCCTCTATTGTTCTAATTTTTTTTACTTTGTGAAAAAACATTCTAAGCTAAAAGGGATCTTTAAAGCAGGAATTTTTGTCAAAAAATAATTAACGCTTGTCACTTACAACCATGAAATCGCTTTCCTTTGAATTTTATTGTCTAATTCAGCCAACTTCTTCATCAACAATGGATCGCTGGATGATGCAGTCATCAACTGCGGCAAGCTCTTCAACATTCTCATGAAGTTCTGCGCTGTCCGCAAGCTCAGACTGGTCAGTTTCGTTATTCACAAAATTTTCTAATCTTCATGGCCTGGATAAGAACTTGGAGCATAATTTTTAGTATTTTTCCAAACAAAAAAATATTTCATCATAATGAAAATTCATGTGTAAACACTTTTCTATAGAAGCGATTAATTGAAAAGTAACACAAAAGAAATAGGCCTATTTTTATTCGTATCTTCTAGGAATAATAAATTTCTGAAAAAAAATCGATAATCACCTCATTCTCAAAATTGACTTCGTGTGTTAATTCGGTCACTTACAAGATGCTGGAAATCATGTGTTGATGCATGGATTTTAGCATCTCGAAAATAACGATAATCACATGTGGGACAGGATGAATGCATTCTTCAACGCCAACCCCCCAGACGTGCGCATTCAGCCCTGCGTTTTCCTCACCGATTTGAGGATCAACCTGGACGATTTCTTGACGGGCAGCATCTTCTCGAATGGTAAATCTCTAGATTTAAAAAAAAATTTCATCTTACTCTTCTAGAACTTGCTGAAAAATATCGTAGTCAAACTTTTAATACCGAAGAAACTTGAAGTAGAAAAATTGTTTTTTGTTGACATTATGTTATTTAGAAGAAATGCACTTTTATTATCTAGCCTTCTCCAATTTAGTGAAATTCATTGAATTCAGGGCTCGCTAAAATCGACATCTGCAATGACTTCGAGCCGATTCTCACGAACGCTTATCATGAGTTGTTTAGAAGGGTTAGTCAATTTATTCTATTCTTTCCTCATTTTTCATAGAAATTCATACTCCAGAATTTTATTTTTAACTATGAAAAAATAAAATTTAATTATTTCAGACTCCCAGTCTCGGCTTTTTCGGAATGTATCTCCCATACACCTACGAAGATCTGTTCGAGTTTTTCAAGGACACTAAGAAGCTGAGCCTTGGCCCTGAGCACCAAATAACCAAAAAGCAAATCCGCCAGGTCGTTCAGGTGGGGAATGATTTTTTAATAGGGGGATTCATAAAATTCGATTATTCATCCAAAACCAGACCTAGGGAGCACTTTCGCCAGACGAAAATAAACTAGGGGGTAGGTCACACGAGGCTTCTGACGATCGTCCTCCCTAGGTCTGTCCGAAACTTATCACTTCAAAAATTCAATCCAATTGGCAATTTTTCCCTTCCAGAATTTTTACGAAGTCAAGCACGATGAAGAATGCCTTTTCGAAATTGAACTTGGTGAGGGTTTCCTGATCAAAGATTTACTAACGCTCATTCCAAAGGAGGCCTACAAACTGCATATGAAGGTATTTTCACGCGAATTCTGAAACATTTAATAAGTTCTTATATTTGTCATTAGATCAGATTGCGCTTACAATCAAGCAGTTCAAATGACGCAGTTTTTGTCAAAAGAATTCACTGAAAAAAGTTAATCTTGTAGTTTTATGGGTGATTTTGCAAATCACCTTACCGTAAAGTCTAAAATAAAAGTCCACAGGCTTCTATTTTTCGATCCCCAAATTTTCGAAACATTCGAACTCTCAAACTGCCATAACTTCTCATCTAATGATCGTAATCACTTCAAATCATGACTAAATACATTCTACACTCAAAAAGAACATTATAAAATACTTTCTAAGGTGATTTTAACTGGGTAATAGGTAGTTCTGGCATTTTGGGGAGTGGACTTCGATTATAGAGGAACTTCTAATTATGAGGACTTCTAATTTAGACTTTACGGTAATTGTTCTTTCCAGAGAAGTGGAACTGTGGATCCTGAATCGGAAATTATGGCTTGGGCCGAGATGACGGATAAATTCGGTGGAAGATGGGCCCTAATGGAGATGGCCGTGGATTATGACGGGCCAACGGATGCAAAGATCTTGCACATCTGCAGTATGAGGGACTTTATCAAGGACCATATGGACGAACTTGCCGACCAATCTGACTCCAACCAATCTGATTCCGATCAATCTGATCCTGAGTAATTGTGAACTTAATTTTGTCAACTATTTTCGATTTCATTTTTTTAAAGGCACATTTTTTTACTTTATTCTTTTTGATAGAATCCCGTAATTTCTAGACTGCCATTTATTGATTTATCGATTTTTTAATCTTTTATGAAAGCGGGTTCCATTCGTACAATCACTTGAATTTTAATTTTAACACATGCTATGTGATATTTTTGATAGTCGATAACTATTAAAGTTGGAATTTGGTTTTATCAAGTTCTTTTTTGTCTGTTGCAATTTTGAACTCGTTTCAAACGACGCTTTATTTTTGCTGGTTTTTCATTTTTTTAAATTGTTAACTTTTAAGCCCGTTTCAGCTTCATCAAGAACATATCTCCACATTTGCATCCAATCAGCCAACAACAATGCTGCCTACCAGCCACCAACAGAGGAAGTATGGTTTGAAAAAAGTCATGTAAAGAAATGCCTGAATGTTTCAAATTTACAACTCATCTTCTTTCAATTAAAAGTTCAACATTTATTAAATTTGACGGCTATTTTGACACAAGCGATACAAAAGAATAACGAACCGGCATAAATTGGCAAGAAATGTGTGTGAATGAAAGGCTCACAGTCAGAATTTGCCTACATTTAGTTTACAAATAATGAGAGCTGAATCGATTTACCCGATGAATTATGCAAGCTAAATCTAACAGCGAAAAATATGAAATTAAATATCATGCGGAAAAAGTGGGAATGACTCGGCTAGTGGTACAATTTTTCTTGATATGTGATGGAAAATGTTCATATTACTACAGATAGCTAAATATAATTTTCGCTCTATCAGAGGCGATGTCACAATGTTCAAAGAGTATGAAAAATGATAAATAGATTTCCTAGAAAAATCGTGACAAAATCAAAATTAAAAATGCATTGATACAATTTTCATGTTAAAAACGCAACAAAAAGACGTAAGAAACGTTGACCCTGACATAGGATGATCAAATGAAATGTTAATGAGCTAACCTGCAATGGAATGAATTCATAGACTTCGTCGGACTGAAGAAAGACGAGAGCAATCTGGAGCGTCAGAAGAAGTGGAAGTAGAAAATATGACAGGAGGATGGAGAGTTGCTGAGGTTGTCGAGGATGAACTTCCTGCTGAAGCAACGGCAGTGGCATCGGCATTTTGAATAGGAGTCTCGGTTGATGGAGGTTGCGCAGAAAATGGAGGTGGTCTAGAAACTCTGAGTTGCATTGTATTTTAGTTATTCATCATCATTACCTTGATCCGGCACTTTTGGTTGCATCTTCGTAACTTGGTAGTGGCGGCAGTTCTTCTTGACGATTACGAGCTGAAAATTCTGTCCGTTGTTGATTTTTCGGGGGACGATCACTACGCACCAAGATAATAGCTCCATAAAAGAAACCATATGTATGGTACTAAACTTCGTTCTGCTACAAGTTAGAAAAACATTTCAAGCATTAAACAATTGCTTGTATCAAACCGCCGCTAATGTGGGAAGATTATGCAGATTACAATCGAATTTTTTAGGATATCATAGAAAAGAGGAATAGGATAGAAATAAGTAGGTAAGTTCAAGTTAAACGAATGTATCAGATGTGGTTATTTATGTTTCGAATTAGTTGAATTTTCCTTCAGATATTCATGAGCATTTTGAATCAACTTGTTATCCCTAGCTTGATGATGCAAATCTTTCCAACTGTCTTGGCATAATTGTTCAAATAATTTTTGCATAGAAACTTTAATTTAAGGAATTGCTGTGCAGAAATACTTGAGTTTAACAATTTGGTGCTCAATCGTATACGCTTAATTTTTTCTTGATTATCTGTTGAGAGAATTATTCTTCTTGTAATTGGCGTTTTACAAATTTATCGAAATTTCTATCTTTGTTACTTCACTCTTGCTTGATATAATCAGACATGAAGCGATATCCTGACTTTTGCTATGTTTTTATTTCACTTTTTCTTTAAACTCGAAATCATCTCATCTCTGATGAAGAAGTATGCTAGTTTTCTATATTGATAAGTTACACAATACTCACTTCTCGACTGATTTCCTGTCGAATAAGGTGGTGGAGCAAGAATTCCTTGCGAGACGAATGGAGAAACTCTTCGGAGTGGGTCATCGCGCAGGCAGAATACCGCATGTTCGGCACGACGAGTGTTGTTGTTGTTCATTTGCTGCTGTACTCGATTCTATTGTACACAAGTTTGGGTCGATTTTATCGCTGAGTCGAGATTGAAAATTGAAGGATAAATGTAGGTCCCCAAGTATATACGCCAAAGTTCAGTTTGTGGTAGAATTTTCGCAAGAGGGTGGCGCTTGGGGACTCTAGATAACTGTTTTAGTAGTTTTGTTGTTTTCTTTTCTCAATTCAACGATCGACTTTCTTCAGAATACTAACCTGGAGCCGATGTTTCAGAAGCAAATACAGCGATGCAATCAGAAGGATAATCATAATCAAACTAAACGCTGTTCCAGAGATGTCACGAGTGAACAGATCGCTATTCTGAAATTATATGCATTTTCGTCTCGCCTTTAGTGGGTATTAAATTGAGAAAAATAATCTTGTAAGATTTGCATACTTCAGATCGAAATTGACATGATCATGATATTGTAGATGGTCGATAACTTGAGACGAAATAAACAATGCACAAGTTGAATATGCAAAGTGTGCATTGTGTATTTACAAATAGTCATTACATTCATTCACTGAATCGATGAGTTGTTGTAAGATTTTTTTGGTAAATAGCGCGTTAATTTCTGCGCATCAAAATTTCGTTTCATTTTTCTTTGTCCCAAGTTATCGGTTATTAGCAATAAATACATTTAGCACGATTAGTACAATATTTCCTACTGGATTCTGATCATCTGTCGACTCAAGGTTAACTTTGTAGGTCATAGTGGAACTTCATTTTGAAATTTATGAGCACGGTATGACTTGAGTTTTCAAACAAGTTGGATTTTTCTAATGGCCTATGGTTAGTGAAAGATAAAACTAACTACTTCTGGGTATCTCGTAAATCGCGGTGTCTGATGCATCGTTCTGTTGGTGTCGATTTCGCAGTGGTACCCGAGGAAGTATTGTGGGCACTGGCAGCGATTTGTCACTTCGATGCCTCCGTTCAAGCAGACCATTCGATTGCACTCCTGGCCTTGATAAAATGGCAAACAGCTGCAGTATTTGTGACCGTCAGTTCCTAGAAATCGACAAATGCATGGTAATTTAGTCTGGGATTGTGAGAAGCAAGATCCGTCTAATGTTGAATTTTAATTTAGATTTTTGCAAGGAAGATTTGATGAGTTTGGGTCTGAAAAACAATTTGGAAATTGCTCTATTGGTCTTGATAAAAGTTTTGATATGCGGAATAGAAATGTTCGAAATTTTAAATTATGATTCTGAATTTTTCAAAATCGAAGTTTCAAGCAGTCACAATGAGTTTGTTCGAGTTTAATTCATGCTGATCGGGGAATAGTTGTCGAATTCGACATTACCTGCTAACATTTGTCCCTGATCGCAGAATAATTGACAAAACTCGCCAAAGTACGGCGACGGACAGAAACATCTCCCTCCAAGCGATTCAGATCGATAGCCACCATTTTGGCAAGCAGCAAGCTGACGACAATGGTTGTCCAAAGGAATCGATGTGTCTGACAATCCGGTTGATATTTTTGGATTTAGGAAAAGAGATGCTGCTCTTGAATGTATCATTCAATTTACCATTTATTTATCTGTCAAAATCGTTTAGTTGATATCAGCAAGGATTCTTACTTTAAATGGAATTGTGATAGTCTAGAAAGAGTGAAGCTTGTGATATTTAGTTCTTCGTGTCGATTACTTTAGTATTGACTCTTCTTGCTAATCCTATATCACAACTCTTTATTGAGAGTTTTTTTTTAAATGAATTCTACAAAAGAATGTTCGGCAAATGGATGAACGATGAATCGATTGAACTATTCGAGGATTTGTGAATTACCTGGACACTTGCACTTCACGCCGTACCCAGCAGTGTAACTCGAGTTGTAGAGGGCTGTTGCTGAGAGCAGGAACGAACCCTGAGGAAGATTTATGAAATTTGCAGGAATTTATTAGAAACCTCGAATAATCTGCATCCATCGTCCTTCTCCTCGTTTCCTCTCGCGTATTCAACAACTCGTTGAGTCCAATTGCTTACTAGCTAAACATTGCTTGTAACATGATATGCTGGCAAAATATTTTGTAGAAAAGGTTCAGGAAAGTTGAAAACAATTAGTTAAACCAGACATGGCTTATTTCTTACCCTGATGAACATGTCATTGGGGTTTAGAACTACACACTATCCAAACTACTGGGCAGTACTGACTTGTAATGAGCAGAATTGGCCCTTCACTGCCCAGTTTGAAGCAGTAATTTTTCACCAATTTTTACCAGTTTTGAGGAGTGAAAACATTGGCCAGTGATTCAGTATAATTTTAAAATTACTGGAGCAGTACTAACCAGTACTCGCTAGCTGTTTCTATAGTGTGTATTCTTGAGGATATTGCGATAAATAATCATCTAAAGTTGTTACAGAGAGCTGTTCATGAAGAATGCATGAATCGTTAATTTAAAGAACATGAGCATGTATTGTTCTGAAGAGTTGACTAATCAACCTTGATTTTAGAAGCGATATTTTAGGAACAATATTTTTTTTTTTCCAAAAATTGACGTATTTTCTCGCAGCTATTTTTGAGATGGAAAATTTATTATTGTCGGTCTTAAAGCAACCTTTACGAATTCGCATTCCGGAATAGTGCGTTAAAATTGCGTTGAACCGAGTTTCTCTCAAATGGAAAAAGGTTTTTGCGAATAATTTGTTTTGGGAAAAAGTTAATTTTAGCTTCATAGCGGTAAAGATCAAAAGAAGAAATCAGTTAGACACGTTCAACAATAAATTTTCACAAAGTAAGGTTCCGCTTTTAATTAACTATAGCGCTAATTTGAAGATAGTAAGATAAAAAAATTCCTGCAAAGAATATTGTTGGCAAAATAGTAGTAAAAACAAAACTATAAAATGAAGCACAGCGATTCAATGATTTTACCTTTTCATCCTCTGCGATTGCTGAACCGCCTCTACAGCAAGTGATTTTGAAATTTCGTGGCAGCCAGAGAGGTCCTATGAAATTGCCATTTTGGGTTGCTAAAATATTGAGTGATAGTTCCAGGTTCATAGATAAGATGTTGACACAGAGTTGTCACGAAGTTACAAATTCGATTTCAGGAGACGAAAATTAGAAATTTTAGGTTGAACGTAGACTTCAATTACAGAACTGTTCGGAGTTTGGATTTTGAAAAATTCGGAACCAGAGTCGGAGTCCGAATTTTTCCAATCTCGGAGTCGGTATTCCGAACATCCCTGTCGAATTGCGACTTCGAAAAACAAAAACTAACGTTGAAATTTAGAGATTTTCAAATTCGTGACAGCCCTAGAAATGTACCTTCTATAATGACGGAAAACGTGAGTAGAAGAATGGATAGAATGATCATTTGGTCATCTGACGGCACTTCTTCTGTCCTATGTCATCTCGGCAGTCAAGACTAAAGTACGAATGTTGGTGTTGTTTGTAACTGGTAAAACGATTCACAACAAAATTCGTCATTTTATAAAATGGTTGATCAGAAAGTTCTGCTTCAATTCATGTTCATGTTCATGTTCTTTTCAATGTGTTTCTTTCGAATGACTAAATTTTTATCAATAATTTGCGCTGAAAATACATGAAAATGACAATGTTTAGTCAAAACTGCTTGAATATTTTTAAGTGGTGAAAAACGATATATCATAAAAACTTTCTTCACAACCTGTTACTATCTAACTTTCCCAATGTTTGATATAATCGTAACTTTTTCGATGAAACGATAAGAGTACTTTGTGAAAATCGAGTAAAATGGTGGAAATTTGAGTGAAATTGTGAACAGGTTGAAAAACTGTAAAAGAAGCAGCAAAATGATGGAAACGGCAGCTGACCGCTTGCAAATCACGGCAGGAATCAATTCGAATCGAAGATGAGAAAGAATGGGAAAGGGAAGAGAAAATGGGAATGGAGATGCAAAAAGGGAAGGGAAGAAGACAGGGCAGCTGATGAGAAAGGAGTGGATCTCGTCAAACCTGCCGCAAAAGGCAGCAGATGCAGAAAGACAGCGAGGCAAATCGACTGAATCGCGCTGATAGACGGGAAAAGCTGCCTGACAAAGAAGAAGACGAGAGACACGCGACAGACGACGCGGGAATGGCAATCAAGAGTATCGGCACGCAAATGCCTGAGAGTGACTTGACTGACTAAATGAATGCCATTTAGAACAACGAAACAACAACAGAACAGAAACAGTTGCAGTTCTCAGGGATTTACGGTTTCACGCGAACGCGTTTCCAGAGAGAAGTGCCTACAATTCTGCAGCATTTCGCCAAAATCACTCATCAGGCATGAGAACGAAGGGAAGGAAAGGATAAAGATGATAGGATGACCACAAACAGCTGATCCCTATTTGGTGTTCAGCATAAAGTGACAGAAGCGGTAATTATGACGGATGAGTCATATAGGAATCATAGGTTTCTGGGTTTCATCCGGTCATAAATGAGCGATGCGATGTAATTTGTATGATTGCGCCTAGCCATTTGGCCGCATTCGGCATATCCCAATCTAGTCACAAATCTCTACGCACTCATAATGATGGATTAGCACTGAATACTGAATACTAGGATGGCGTAACCATTCTGACTGCAAACTGCCTTTCTAATGTCATTCACTTATTCCCCATTCAAACGAAATCTCCCCGGCTATTTGCTGGCAAAACTTCAGCAATTCAGAAAAGGGAAGTGAAATTAAAAGCCACTTTATCCATTTATCTGATATCCATTTACAACGAAATACAAATAAAAGATCAATTTGAAATATTGCATATCGTGCGTGCGGCCTGTCAAGGTCAAATTTCGATTTCTATGAAGATGTCAATCGTGTAAAGATTGCTGGAAAGTTCACCATGATTTTTTTTTAAAGAAACGGTGAATTTTTATAGCTTGAGACGAAGTGCATAATTTTAGAGCCTTGGTCAGTAATGAAAAATTTCATTGGTTCCAAAATCCGGAGCATATTGAAAAATTTATCAGAAAAACGATATGCGATTAGGTGAGATCTGTGAGATCTCTTTGCTAGCTAGATCTTTGTCATTGTTGAAAAATTGAAAGGATAAGATTTGAACTAAAAATGAATCATACGTAGATCTAAAATGATATAATGAATGATAAAGAAGACTTAGTGATTTTTTCTAGGAATATATCTATTTTGTACAGGAATAAGTGTAAGAACCTCAATTTCACAGATGAAAGAGAAACTACAAATCCAATTCCTTCTGATTCCAAACATGTTCAAGACGCAATTCTGTTTCTATTTCGATCTTTCGACTTTCATTCAGATTCGAAACTAGACTGGATTATGCAACTAATCTGTTGTATCTTCGAACAAGGTATCACGTTAGTTTGCATATACGACGAAGGCAAATCTTGATTTCAGAATAATCGACAGAAGAAAAACGAGAATAGAGTAGAATGGCTTGCGGCTTAGGCTTACAGTCAAACATTTGCGAGATTTGGGTATGGGTGTGTGTGTGTGTGTAACAGAGGAAGAAAGGCAAATGACAGTGACAATCGAAGGCGGCAGGCAGATGTTGGTGAATGGAAGAGGGGATTTGGTTCGAGAAGCAGGGGGATTTGCCGTGGGGGAATTAGCATAGCCCTTGAACACTAAACAGGCGCGAGAAAAGAGATAGACAGCGATAGATGATAAATGTAAGCCACAAATTAGAATACTCGGAGTTACGAATTACACACGGGGGTATTAGACCTGGTCGAACGCCCTCAATTGGCTTTCTACTAATAATAGCCAATTAGACAGGCTACGACGATGTTTATGAGAAGTTCGATGAGTGGATGGGGGAAATCCGCAATTATCGGGTGAAATCTGCATGTGATCTGCATAGAAAAAGGGAAAGCAACGGATGGCATCGTGCTAATGGCAGAGATGATGACAGAGAGGGAGAGTGGTTGAAAATACGAGAAGAAATGGCAGATGAGGAAAGAGGGAGGACGAAACTAGTCGACTCTTGTGAGGCAGAAAGCGAAAGTCGAGGGGCGGAAGGGGGAAGGGGAGAAGGAGAGGAGTGATGGAGCGAAACCGGCAGATCGAACAGACACAGACATATCGAGTAGAAGGAGTAGAAGTAAACGATGCAACCATCAGGGCAGATTGTAGAACGAGAAGGAAGGTAATTATTGATTCGAGTGCGAGAAAAACGAGACGATGACTTATCGCCTCGTGTGTTATGAAGCTAATCATCATAAGCAGCATAAACATCAACATCTTTCAATCATCAGATACGTACAAAAATGAACATGCAGTTTACAAATTTTGGCCGTGTGTTGAGTTGGAGATTATGTGTACAGAAAAACTGCCTTTTGACAACATTTTTATTTAGGTTGATGACCATAGATTATACGAAAATGTTGCAAACGGTAGAACAAATTAAAGCTATGAATTTATTTAATTGCAATACACTTCTACTTATCTTTTTGGTTGGAATGAACTGATTTTTGGCCGTCAGTAGTTATTGCTGTGTATAATAACGGCAATACCATTCTACAACGTTTTGATTTCTCATTATCAGAGAGCATGGGTTGAGGTAATCCTGTAATATCTGTAATATTTGATAACAAATGTGCCCCTAAATGTAATTCTCGTAAGAATGTTATATTTACCAAATAGTGATGGAGGTCCATATAGAATTGCAGGAGAATATCGATCTAATGTTATGCATTCTTCGTTCATCCATCTATCAAATGTTTTAGGATTGTTTAACGAATTCCCTATGCTATTTACCATCTCGGCAGCTTCTTCTATTTTTACTTGGCCAATAATAAAAAATATTATCATTTAGATCGCCTACCTATATCTCTATAATTTTTAAAAAATATCTATGATGATTTTTCGAATGTTTGAATTTTGAAACAGAACAAAATCGGGTACCTATTTTATAACTTATATGATAATTTATTTATAAAGTACCTTTCTTTCTTCCATCGTAATAAATCTCCATTTTCGGTATTCTTTTTATGCTGCATGGGGCATTTCCTTTTATACGAATGTTTGATTTCCGAAATTATTCGAAAGGACATGACTCGTTGATTTGCTAAATGTCAACATATTTTCCTCGAAGGACATTATTTTTCATTTTGAAAAATAAAATAGCGGGAAATTAATATGATAAAAATTCTTGAAAATATTATTATTTTCCTTTCTAAACAAGAAAATTTATAGAAAGTGGTTACATGAAATTCTAACTCGTCAAACAACGTCGACCAGAAGTTGCTGTTATCAAGTCTCATTATCACTTACTAGTCTCCACTCTCGAAGTCGTAATCCAAGCATTGCGTTGCTTTCTCGACTTTCTCCCCTATAAATACAAATCCAGATGCTGATATTCGCTTTGGCTTCTTTGTTCAGCGATGCTGTTGTTTGTCTGTCTACTCGTCATGCTTACTTCACAAATTTATTCATCTCCTACATTTTGCTATTGTCAAAACGGCGGATTGGGATGTATGATGCTGAAATTAGATACTTTCCGATCGTTGAATTTAGTAACCTGTCCATCACCTCTTCCAACGCCCTCACCTCTTCCAACACTTTCACCTTCGTGCCAACCTTCTGGCGGCGCATTTCCAGGCTTTCCTGATTTGACTAACAATTTGCAGGTTAACTTTGTTGTGAAACAATGAATTGACCAGAAAGTTCTTGCAAGTTTGACTTTACTCGAGTTTTCTAAACTAAAATTGGTGAATTATCGATTGAAGAAATAATATCCCCGTTTGATGGAAGCTGGTATTTGCCAAAGAAAGACTTATTTGATTGACGGTACATAATGATCAAATCCGGAAATAAATTTCTTTGCCAATCTGCTAATTTGTGAAAGAGCTGGATGAGCATATAGTAAAATGTTTGACAATTTCAGCCGCTCTCATCATTCACTCTCCCCACAATTGCTCCGATTTCTGGAATATCCACGTTTCCTCCGTTAGGCTTCGCAACGACCCCGTATCCGGCTATAACGGTTCCATCTGTCGATTACTCGGGAGTTTCTGGAGTCAGTCGGCTTCCGGACCTAGTGCCCCTTCCATCATCTCCTCCAGTTAGTCTTGCATAAATTCTGAACAGCGTCTAAAGTGCGTTAAATCGAAAATGTTTGAAACTTTGAAGTCGGAGAATTTCTTTCTCAATTTTTGTTTCGAAACTAAAATCGAAGTATTTGCAGGTTTACTCTTATTTAGCTAAGCCAGAAGTCGAACTGACTTTACACACTCGAAAATATTTAAAAAAAAAAAAATAACAAATCATTGAAGGTTTTGGCATTCCACGAATTTTTGTAGTCGTAAACTTCGTTTAGTTCTGATCGTTATTCTTACGGTATTCAGCCGGCGGCACCTCCTTCTGCCCCCGTATATAGTGCGCCACAACCCCAGAAAACATCCTACGTTGAACAGCAGCGGCCACCTGCTCAAGGCAAATTTCTTGTTATCCTTCATTCGATACTTTGATTATTTATCAGCGATCCCGCAATCAGCTCAACCACCGCTGCCTCCAACAGATCAGCAAGTCGCTGTTATCATCGACTCATCTACCCTTCCTCCAGTCCCAACCAGTCAACCGACAACTCTGCCTAGCGAATTGTCAGAAAAAAAAAGAGTCGAGTCGAGCTAGAAAAGATGTTGACCATTTTTATTCAGATATGTGGATCTTGACGCCCCAGAGGGGAGTCGCCCTCCTGTTCAAATTCATTCCTCAGAAATCCACGAGACGGAAGAGAACAGTCAGGCTCAGGTTCAATTTCGTCGATTTTCAAATAATTTAGAAGGCTATCGCCGTCAAACTCGGAAAGCTGACGGCGAAAAGTGCAACGATGAGCGATTGAGGTTGGCCTAGCAAAGTTTATTTTAATTTAATCGAATGTGGTTCAGAAAGATTATTGAGCAGTTCGCCGACGAGGATCCAACAACCTCGAAAAGAGCCATTCAAAAAGTGATCGCGTACCAAGTCGCATAGTTTTGAAGTATGAATTTAGGCAGCACAAGATCAAATTGGCGGCTTATTCGATGTGATTTGCTCGAATCATGATTTCTCATACTTGGCAAACACTCAGGTACTTATCTTCGAATCTTGTCTGATTCACTTATAGTTATTTACTTGGAATGAAGATAATTCTGCTGGCGCTCGATTCTTCATTGCTGAAATTGTGCAAACTTGTTCCATCTGTTTCCAATTGTTCAAGATAGCTATTTCTGTCCAACAATAAGCTTGAACGTTATCAAATTATCCTAAATACTTGATAGCAACGAATAGTTGAATCAGAGATTCATCCAAAATGAATGCTATGATTTTCCTACTCATGCAATTTTCAGATGTACTGCGAGGGTGGCAACGATTATGTCACATGCTTCGCGTTCCTGCATTCGCTCGTAGCTTAAAATCTCCGATAAAATACTTTATTTCTCCAAAATATCATATAAAACCTCAAAATAATGAGATAGAGATCACAATTTATCGTGTGCAATTCATAATATAATCCCGCTGATTTTCTCGAATAATAAAGCATAAATAAATATCTGAGTGTTCATCATTTGGATCAGAAACGTGTTCTTATCGACAATAAATACTGAATACCCGAAGAAAAATTCTACGATTTTCGATCATTTTACAAACTCACAAAATGATGCAACTGATATGAAATATGTAAAAGGAATCAGTTGCGAAAAATAGAAAATGGGAAAATAGCATCGCGCAAAACGGAAATAAGCCATTTGCGCATCTAATTGAATTCAACGCGTAAGTGGAAAATATTTGTGTGGTGATACGTTATCTTCACTACTAGGAATGAAATTGAATCGGATATTCGTCACACTTGATAAATTTTAAAATGAATGTAAAAGTTATGAAGATAACGCCACATTTAGTCGGATGTTTTCTGTCACAATTCATTAAAAAAACAAACTTTTCGATGAAAAGAGACTATTTGTTCATTCAATAAGTTTCTAGTAATTTAGAATTTAGCATTATCTAACTTCAAGACTCTTTCCATCTCTTTTCACAAACAGAATCTGAAAAAGATGTACCCTAGCTTTCTAAAAAAAAACTTTACCTTTTCGAGCTTCTCTACACTCTCTTTTATAAAAAAAAAATCTCGCTATCGTCCAAGAAGGGAAGAAAACCTACGCGCTATTCACTACACCAAAGTGTCATGAAGGGAGGCTCAAACTTCGGCATATGCACTTGACCAGCAGAAGTATGAGAGCATGGGAAACGGAGAGGATTTTGAGAGGCTCGACAAAGGCGAACGTTTCTGGGAAAACTTCTATATGCATGCTAAATTCTAAATTTGAGTGGCTTATTGAATGACAATACTCTGTCTGATTTTCCAAATTATTTCAATTATTAGTCAGCCGTAGTGCAGCTTCTGACGAGTTCCTTGGCATTGAGCCTGTTGCTAGCATTCTTCCTACAGGCAGAATGTTTATCAGAGAGAATGTTCTTGTCGATGGTGATGTCAGTGTATTGGAGCACATGCGAGCAGTCTGCCAGCAGCTGCATTCGGTTCTCGCCCCACAGAAACACCTGTAATGCAGATAAAACTAGTGAATTTTAAATGAAGTGCACGTCTACTACATCATGATGAATAGCATTATGAAATCATATTGTAAAAATTCTAGAAGGCTGTACTTTCTTTGATGGAGTTTTGAAATACGTGGTATCGATAAATGGAAGAAAGAGTAAGAGGAAGATGAAGTGAGTTCACATTACTCATTTTAATACTATTCTTCTTGGAAATTTTGTTGATAAAAATGACTCGAATGATAAATAATAGAGCAACAATCAAAATACCTGTAGAACGTTGTCATCCATCGTATCAGCATTCTTCATTTCCTGTCCTTCAGGAACTCGCCATGCAACTCGAATGTCGCTTTGTCTGTAACTAATAAATTATCTAAATTTTATTCGGATGAGTTTTTACCGTTTCGGTATAGTTGCTTGATGAATTAGAACCCCTTCTGCTGTGGGAAAATTGACAACGCAGGAATGTATTTGTTTGCTGCTGCTAGGTGGTGATACTGACTTCATCCCGTTTTTGTTATTTTCATTAAGATTGAATTGGCTTTCTGAAATCATCATTCTTTTCCAGCAAGGCTGCTTGCGGTGCAGTGCGCGAAATTCGAAAATTGAAGAATTTTTATACGCGATTTTTGCTGAAAACTGCATATTTCAGCTCAAAACCACCATATTTTGTGTTTACGAGCTAAATATATGCTAACTTATCACTTTAAACAAAAATTTTCCCCCTAAATTTGGGGGATTTTTTTTTCATTGTTTTCTTGCGGGCGCGGTGCGTCATTTTACTGAACCGCAAACTCCCGTTTTCCAGTTTTATCTAATTTGGTTTTCTAACCAATTGCAATATCCTCCCAAGGGCAATCTGCCTGTGCACATAGAAGGCGATATGTTTCGCAATCAGGTTCGAATGAAAATCCAAACAAAAATATATCATTATGGTCCTAAATTAACAATTTCCAAAAAATATTATTGTGCAAGCGCAATATTTTTCACCTTGTAATATCCCCGAATGAACAAAACACCCAAATAGTCACTAGAGAAAACGCTCTTGATCACCTGCAAACGAGATTTATGGCTACAATAATAGGCTTCTATTATTTGAGGAGCGAAAACCTGAACAGAGAAGGATTCCAATCCTGGTAAATAGTCCCTTGTTTGGTTGGCTGAGAGGTATTCCAGTGCATAGCTCTGCTGATTCTGAATGCATTCCAGAACTGCTCGGTGGGTTTCGGTTGAAGCAATGCAGCCTACAGAGTCAGTAATTAAAATGCTATTACGCGCATGACAAGCTATTCATAGGAAGCAACTTTTTCAGTGAACTGATATGGCATAAAATCTTTGACGTATTCTAAGAAAACTTGCCCCATCCCAAAGTCGCTTCTTATAAAATAGAAAAATTTTAACATTGCATACCAATGAGCCCGCGTCTGGCTGTGAATAGAGAACAGAATTCATGTCCATTTTCAACATATTCCTCTACAACAAACTGTTCATTGTGAGATACGGAATCTCGCTGAAACCATCAAATGGGATTGTGAAAGCAGGATTATAAATTTCTAACCCTCAGCCAGCTTCGAAATTCGTTTTCATCTCGAATAAATCCGATAGAATGTGCGCATGAGTTTTGAATGGGTCGAATAACTGCTGGGAATCCACCGACCTAAATTATTCGATGGAAGTTAAACGTTGTCATTGCCTCATCGAGTAAGATTTCCTGTCATTTATCTATAGAATATAGAAATGAACAAAATGGAGTATGAAATAAAGCTCCCAAGGAAGTGATCTTCCTTAAAGGAAAAATATCGTACTTCTTCTGTGTTTTGACATTTTCGTGATTACTGAGATGAAGTTTTATATGAAAAGTTCAATTAGTAGATCTAACCTGACTGGTGACAGTTTCAAGCCAGTGTTCTGGCTGCGGATTACCAGACAAAGAGCACTGTCGTAGAGTGGAGAACCCGTTTCTCCTTGGCACGGAGTGGTTGTTTCGAATGCTGAGAACCCGATCCAATTCGTTTGGTTTCATGCCCTAACAGGCAATGATATTATTGATTGTGGCATTATTATTCTATGCAAACTTCGATGTCCAATTCCATTCGAATCTGTGCAATCGGTTGTTGAAGCGCCTTCTCGAAGACAACGATTCTTCGGTCGGTTGTGGCAAGCATTGAGCATAATTCACGGACCTAATATATTTTGAGATGTTGTATGAAGATGAGTTTTATCTGTTGTTTTCCACGAAGCTAGTTTTCTTTCGCTAAATTCTGTCAATCCGAGAAAATGATCTTGCAAAATTCATAACTAAATCTTCCCCAAATTCACTGTTTCTTCACAGCTATTCGATGAAATTTATCAAAATAGCATGAACGTGGAAAACGGAAACGATTCGTTCTTGTACAATGCCGCTAATGCAAATGCAATTCTTTTGAGTTGAGCAGAATTTGGCAAGTGAATGTTGTTTTCATGAATAAGTTTTTACAACCACACCTTCTGAATGAGTTGGCAGTGATGGTGGTCTCTGATAGGAGGCTCGACTTGATAATAGACATCAATGTTTCGTTCGTCGCAGAGCATTCGTTGAGGAGCCACAACAATCAGTCGAACATGGGGATTTGGCACGTATTTCGACAAGGAAAGTCGATATTTCCACAGCACGATTATTATTGTGCGCATTTACTGAAATTTATTTAATTTTCCATAGTTTATTCTGGTAATTTTAGATCGACACGACTTTTCGATGAAGCATGAAAAAGATAATTTCTTCTCAAATTATTTTCCGCTTTCAACTCTTCTTCTTCTTCTTCTTCATATATTTTTAGTATCGAAAAATAATGCCGTAATGCCTATTTCCTGTTCTCTGTTTGCTCTAACTAATCTATGAATGGAACGCCTAATAAAATTAACGAAGACTTTCGCGATGTATGAAAATCGTATTGATTGAGCAATGACTTGTCTGCCCCTGGGGAAATTCGAAATGAACGGGCTAAAGCCAAAGACGAAAGCAAAAGGAAGGGGAAAGGCTGAGACAGAGACAGCCGACTGACGGGCTTCGCTCGAGAAAACGGGCAGGTGCAGGACAGATAAATAACTCATTTAGGCAGCAGCGAAATGTAATCAAAGGTAAGGCTGAATGAGAATGGAAAGGAGGAAAAGGGGGTGGGAAGGAGAAATGAAATGAAAATGACAAGATGATAATATAAGAAGACAGATAGGGCAGACAGAAAGAAAGAAAGAAAGAGGATTGTCTGATGGATTAGGCGATGAGCTGAAGGATGGCAATTCGAGAAGAAATGGCAAATAAGCTCAGTCATCAATTCATGCCTGTTTGTGCCGAAACTAGAAAACCAAGTGTCAAAATGCCAAACGATTGCAAAGTGCATTCTTTTTGGAGGGACTTTTATTTCCATGCATGGCTAGTCACTGATGCATCTTCAAACAAATGCATTAAGCACACAACTGGAGAAGATGTTCGTTTTCTGCAATAAAGCCTACAATACATGTTTCCATATAAAGTATCAGGTGATGAAAGCTACATGGAAATTACATGCGAGCATCACAACAAGTAATGACGGAATAGATTTATAAAATAGAAGATAGAGATTCATAGCTTATCCTATGATATTATCATGCTGCTTTGTATTTTCCAAAATAATACAAACGAATCCAAATTCAAAAATATAAAAATCCTTAAAGGAGAATAATCAGTTTGGGTTGAATTTGCAAGTTTGAAGCTAGACTAAAAGAGATCAACGCGTTGCCACAGAAGAAGAAAAAGAGCCAACAGCAAAAGTGAATGACCAAAAACAAAGAAGGAAAGGGGAATAGAGAAAGACAGGATGAAGCTGGCAGAAAAGGGAATAGAGGAAAAGGCAGAGACCAAACTGAGAGAGATGGTGGATCAATAGGAGAATGCAGAGAAATAGAGAAGGAGGAAGGAAGAGGGAAGCGAAACCAAGAGATGCCAATTAATGGAGCCTGGAGGTTGGAAGCAGAAGCAGAAGAGAAGGGAGGGGAGGGAGAACCTAAGACCCTACTAGTTGCAGAGAGGAATGATGAATGAGTTATACAAATGGACGGATAAACAACAAAATACATAATCTTGATTAGGAAATGAAAATAACATAACATGCGACTCATCTACGCAATGTGATATTTTTATAAGATAAATATTGCTTATTTCATAACTTCATGAATAATATTTTCTACTTCATTCAATATCTTATTTTTATAAAATTAGGATTTAGTCATCGATCTGAAAATTTGCACGATAATTTAGCATAATTATAAATGCCGCTTAATATTGGTGAGTTTAAAGAGGAAAATATTTCCGACAGCCTAAAATTGCAAGAAATTTGAAAATCAAATAATGAAATAATATCTCATCGTCGTGCACACCGACTCATGATATCCTTAATGGATAAGCAGAATAGTTAGTCTCTCGCAATGCATAACGAATAAGCAGCTTGAATCGCAAATCTCTGAGATTTTCAGAAGAGGATATCTACCCTAACGTGATTAGGCAGAGCTCAAAATAGAAGTGGATTTGTGCATAAATGAAGAAAACATAATGAAATTATCATAAATTTCAAATATTTTGCATAGATTTGAGTAACCCAGAGACCAGTAATGGAAAATGTAATCATACTTCGCAACTACTCTTCGTGAGCATTAAAATATTGAACTCGAAAAATAAAGGTCGTAATAAATTCAAACATTTTTCTTCCTTGATATTTGTATATGTTAAATATGTTCTCTAAAGAAAAATACCTTTTCAACCTAAAAAATGATGAATAGAATTTCACATTCCCCTCCTAATTAAACATGAGCGCATGTTTCCGAAGAAAACAGTCAAGTTGAAAAATTTTGGAATGAAAATATCGAACGAGTCAAATGGAGTATATCGAGAATTGAGCAATCATCCGACCTGTGTGATTTCGATTTCCCTTTGCAAGGCAAAAAATGCCAAACCTCAAAATCTTTCTACTATGCCCATATCTCTCAAATCCTTCTCTGTCATTGCCTTTGTCTCTGTTGCTCTTTATCGTGTTTTGTGATCTGTGCCGCCCACATTCTATCCCCCATTCTGACTAGTTTTCATAATTATTGCATATCCATCATTTATAAAGAACGAGATCTATCGATTACTGTTCTTGTGAGTGGGAGAATAGAGCTGAAAATGTATAAGGATGGAAATTCTTATAATGAACTGATCAGGATAAGCAATTATAATAACGAATCAACATATCATTATGATGTGGTGAAATATTGTTTCAGAAAATAATTAATAGAGTTTCGTTTTCTTTTGAAAATAGAACTTCAGCATTAGTTTGGAAGCAGCAAAAATCGTAGCTTGTACTCCAGCGAGTATATTTTAGTGACAGTTTATATGTTGCCTTTAAATGTAACAAACTTTAATTTTCGCTGATGCTAGCATCATACTTTCTCATTGATAAGCAATCTATGTGTGTTTGAAATTTATGTTTTTCGGAATTACTGATAATTCTGCTTGGAAAAATATTAGTAAAGTAGGGGGTATGTGTAATCTGTCGGCGATATATGAATTACGAAAAGAATTACATATGAAGAATCTGGCATTTGCATTGGAAATGAAGACAATGGAGTGAAGCATCACTAATGAAAATCGAACGTCATCTAATGAGCATTGAGTCTTAGAGTCTATGAGATGAGATTTCTCTAATCTGCCTGCTCATTGCCTGAATATATCATTCTTTCGGGCGAACTATTCAATTCGAGCACAATAGTGAATAGATAGATACGTGCGTCAAATGATGCTTATCAGTGGGGAAAGGGGATATTTGGATATTGAGATATTGGACGATAAGCGGATGTGCGAAATAGGAGAGAGATATCCGGAGATAGGGGAGTGATAAGCATTGACGCAGATAAAAATTGTGTGGATTAAAGCGATAAAAAAAGTGAAAATAGAGGGAGGAGCTGGGCTCAGCCACCATCTATTCATTTCTCCAATCAGCCGTTTCCCTTCCCATTTTCTATAAATACAGCCCGGTCTGCTCTCAGAGATTCCCTATTTTTCATTCCATTTCTTTTATGGCTTCCCTCTGCTGCTTTTCCGTAGCTATTTTCAATCTCACGTATCCAAAAGTAGCGCTGATATTTTTATATTTGTCGCGAAAATATTCATGGTATTATTCAGCATCTCGTTGAATATCCATATCAGTTTCTGCGTTTTGTACGATTTTTTTTAAGAAATTTCATATTCTTGTACCTTTTTTTTACATTTTTATCGAATTTTCGACTCGAGTCTATTTTTCGGGATATTCCGAATGAAGAAACTTGTGATTTCATATTGCTTTTTCGAAGGAACAATGTGAAATAGAACTCAAATTTGGGTATTCTCGAAAAGTAGACTTTAACGATAACTAATTTTAACATTCCATCTTCATTTTGAAACTTAGGTGGCAATGGCTGAAATCTACGAAGATTCCTACGTTCGTTTGAGTCAATTTACGCTGGTCGTCAAGAACTACAACTTCCCGACGAAAAAGTCCAAATTTATTTCGATAGACGCAATCAGAACAATATGGTTCGAGGTTGGTTATTTTTCTCCATTTGGAATTATATGAAATATCGATTTTGGTTTTCGAATTTATACCCTATTTTGTCTATGAGATTTTAAACATAGCAAGATAACACGAACAAAACTTTGAATTAAGACTTGAAGGTTTTGTGAATGAATCCTTGTTTTTTCAAATAATCAAATAAAAATTTTATCAATAACAAGTGACGAAAATTTAGATACATTTGATTTCTAGAATCGTGACTAGATCGCGTTATACTGACCCGATTATCTAGACAATTTTCATAATTTTATTACTTGATATCATCTATGAGTTTGCAAAATTTTAGTCGACTTGGTCCAAAATAATTTAATTTGCGGTCGATAAAAACCATGTTTGTGTCGACACTCATGATAAAAATCTATCTAATCACAAACTTTGATTTTAGAAATGGAGAAAATGAAGTTATTTTTTGACAGGCTTAAGCTTCTTGGCTTACAGTAATCCTCTCATCTCGTGCCATACTTATCATGTTAAATCTAGTCAACTCATATGAAATCCTTTCATTCGGGTTCTTATTTTCAGGAACAGGGCAGATCGAAACCGGAAACGATCAAGGTCTGGGGCAAATCCTCTGCAAACATTTATTGGGCTCTCGATGTTAAAAGGTCAGACTACATTAAAACAAGACCTTAGCGCCGGAATTGAATAGAGTAAATTTAGATGTCTAACGAATCTGTCGCCTCGGCCGGATAAATGGAACATCGTTGTTGACATAGGGTCCAAATCGAGGATTGGATTCACGGTTGCGGACGGATCCGAGTTCATGGAATTGATGAGGAATTTGGTGGACTATCACACAATCATAGTCAACTACATCAATTTACCTTAAATATTGAATTCAGTGCAGAAATTGGAACATCTTAAAAGTAGAACTTTCGATAAAAAATTAGGCTAGAGAAACATATCGAAACCTTTGCATATCCTCCCTATTTTATCGTAATCCAAAATGTGATATTACATTTTTTCATTCCCATTTTCATGAATAATCTTGCCAGACAATTTTGTCTATGACTCATCGATCTTATCTCCTCTCGTGTTGCATCTTCGAAAGTGCCATTTTCACTTATTTCTCTTGCCAAAATTCCTGTTCCTTGCAAATTCTTCGATCCATTCAACTATCTTGTCATGATTCATGCTTATTTTTCATTTATTTACCTGGACTTCATGCGTCATGTTATCCTTGCGACGATATTCATGTCGTCACGTCTTCAGACCTTGAACTATCCCTATAAATAACTGTTTGAACATGCCGAAAACTTTTCATTAGTTCATGTTATTTTTATCATGACGTCACAGATTTTTCCATGTACTTTATTGACGTGCAAATGTAAATAAATTTTGACGAACTATGTTCGTTTAATTTCACCCAATCGGACAATCGAATAGAGAAGTAGACTTTTATTTTTGTTTCTCATTTCGCCTCGGGATGAGGAAGCATCAGCAATAGAAGGGAGAATGACCGGATGTAGGTCAAATCGATGCATCGATGCAATCCTCTTGCTTCCCTTGTCTACAATGGATTTGGACACTCGATCCGATTCCACTCCAACATCGTGCCCTCTTTAGAAAGCACGCGAGAAAGTGAAAGAGGACAATACGCTTCTGATTCTTCTGTTCCAAGTACTCACATATCCTCTATTCTAGTGTCTAGTAACCAATAAATTCGTGTCCACTTCAGTAGTAATATCCCTATCATTTGTCCTAAACTAATGACCTTCATTCCCATTCCTTCTTTATAGATACCGCACAGTCCATCCCTTCGCCCGTCTCATTCTATCTCTTTCCCTTTCCTATATTTTTATCGTACCACCGATTTTTTGACGCGAAAACTTTATTAGCAGGAGAACAATTTCAGTTCGATTTGCGTCGATATTTCGTGTAATTGATATTGATTATGTGGAGCCAGCTTTGAATGAGCGTTCTCCAGGAAGCGCGTGGCCCCTGGGAGAGTTACCCTCGATTCTACAGACTCTTGCAGACCGGTTGTCTGCCTGTCTGTCATCGTTCTCTCCGTCGTTGTCTCTGTCATCTCTCGTTTTCTCGCCCCTTCTCGTATCGTCTGCCCATTTCTGCATTCTGCATTTCTGTCCCTCTGCTTCTTCTCCATTTCCCCCATAATACTGCATAATTTCACTATTTACTGTCTGCATTCATTATTGTTCATTTAGCAGTCAGAAAGTCAGCATTTCTTCAACCTTCATTTCTCGGCTTCTCATTCCAACTTTCACTTTTCAATCGAGTCGAAGTTTTTCTTTTCGATTTCTCGGCTGTAGAGACCAATTTGTGGTGATTGTACGATAGGGTCTTTCAGGGCGGAAGATCGCAGGAAGCAGCAACCGGAGGAAGACAAGGACAAGGAATGGAGCGATTGGAGTGCCACGTAAAAGAATATGCCTGGGGCAAGTACGGAGACAACAGCGAGGTCGCACGGCTGTATGCGGCTGGACACAAACGGTTCAATATCGGTCAAAATGTACCTTATGCAGAGGTAGGAATTTATCGCGTTTCAAGTTAGAGATGTTCGGAACACCAACTTCACCCACGAAATCTCCTATTTCGAAGGAATTCTGGGATAAACAATTCCAACTCTGATGTAGATATCGAAATTAACTCATTTCTATTGAGTATTCTGATTCTGAACATTCGAAACTTTTAATTCCGATTACGATTGCGATTCCAAAATTTTCATTCAAATTACTAATGACTCCTATTCAAGTTTTATATGACATCATTTTTATTCATGAAGATCAGCTTTTTTCGTGGCATAAAATGAATAATTGCAGTTGTGGATGGGTACCCACCCAGATGGACCAGCCAGATTGGCAAAGTGTTCCACGAAACTTTCCTCGTTTCTCGCCAGGAGCAAATCAGCCTCACTTCTATCCAACAATAATGCAAAGGTATAGACGATGTTCTTTGCATTTTGATGCCACATCTCCAATTTCTCATTGCGGAGTAACAATTTGGCAAATTGCAGAATGATGTCCACCTACCTTTCATCATGAAAGTTATGTCGATTAGGACGACTTTAAGTCTGCAGGTTCATCCAACCAAAGTAAGATATCTTTTCTTTTCTTTGATTCAAGATTGTTATGAATGAAGGGATTGTTGGCAGGTTTCATTTAATTTTTGAACCCAACGTGAATTTGCATAGAACTTCTTAAATAAACCATCATTATCGCTCATGACCACAAAAACGTTTGAAGAAGAGTGAAATCTTTCTACAATGCTGATCGTCTGATTCTTTCGCAATTTTATCCGATTCGATTTTACGTCAGCGGCAAAATTAAAGACCAGCATGTCGGACCAAATCGATACAATGCATCATTAGCTTTACAAACTGACAAAGGAACCAAAAAGTTTTCGTCCTCTATTATGATTCTAATTCTGCTTCTCATTGTCTACTTCTTCATGAAATGGCATTCTATTGATTGGAAGATAAGAAAAAGCAAAATTATAACAGCATACGAAGAATGAGACGAGGAGATTATTGAATAGAAGATGGAGAATAGGTTTTACTATTGAAGATTCTTTCGCATTATTTTTGCTTTATTTTCAACAATTCCCGTTAATTACAAAATGCAGGCTCTAATTACGTCATTTGACGCCTTCTTTAGTTTTTCCTTCAAATTGCAATTTGCAATGGTTTTTCCCATTTTCCTGCAGTGTCGATCGATTCGAATTGGCTGAATCAGTCAGTTCATTCATGTTTTTCCTTCTCAATTATCATCATTAGCCAAACCCTTCTTTCCCGTTTAGTCTCATTCCATCATTTTTGGGTTTGGCACTTTATTGCGAACTGTTCAAATTTATTGCGCGCATTCTCGTTGATCATTCTGCGTTATCTTGCCTGATATTTTATTTTTTCATTGCAACTTTGAGAAATGACCGAAAACAAACAGGCAATGACAATTCATTGAAAATAGCAATGGCAGGCCATTTAAAGCGAATCGAAATATTACTCGGCAACTTGATTCAATACCAGTTAGACATCGTAGAAAAGTGATGAGAAATGTGTAGTTTTCGTAACCAATACGCAAATCTATTAATCTATTAAATCACAGAAATCGAAAACACTTATTCAGGAGCAAGCAGCTCGTTTGCACGAACTCGATCCGATACATTACCCAGATCGACACCATAAGCCTGAATTGGCCTACGCTCTAACCGAATTTCAACTGCTATGTGGATTTCGGCCTGCCGATCAAATAGCGGAGAACTTACAAGGTAGAGTTATCGACTTTCATCGGGTTCGTTGGTGAATATTGCCAATTTTAGCATTTCCATGCTTACGAGCTTTAATGGGGGAGAAGAATTGTCTTCGACTCGAAAATGCAATTGCTACCGAGGAAGACAAACAATCACTAATTTGTCGAACTGCCCTAGGATCTTGCTTCAGGTTAGTATGAGTTCTATTTTTTTATCTCATTACATATTCCATTCGTGAGAAGATCAAACATTGAAGCTGAGACTCTCAAAATTCCTATTTCAATTTTTAAAATTAAATTCTAACGCACTCCTGTATTCAATAATACATGGTTCTCTAACGTTGGAATTTTCTTTTGAAAAACGCTTGACTCTATGCAATCAGTGTCCTAAATCTTTCGGTCGAAGTTCACTAAAAGTGAGTGTTGCAGGCAGATGATGGATCTGGCCAGAGACAAGCCGGATCTTGTCGAGGATCTCGTGGACGAACTCATTGAGAATCTCAACGATGGAAGTGAGTCGACTATTGATCGTTATCAGAGAAAAAAACAAGCAAGCAAATTACTAATTCTTTATTAAGAAGTAGGTCTTTGAAAATGTTAATAGTGCCTAATGTTATTGAAAGAATTTTACATTATTCTTTTCTAAAGATCAAATAATCAAAATTAATCGCTTCTGCTGTCTAAATCGTTGATGAGTGTTTTTGAAATACCCCCTTCTTTAGTATCGAAACTTCTTGTCGTAATTATCTTATCATTGACAAAATCGATATATCCATTGATAATTTACTGCTATTGTTGTCTCGTGATGATAACAGCGCATTGTCTGCATTCCGAAAGAGGATAGACGAATATGCGCGCAATGTAGATCAAAAGAATATGATCGATCTGTCAAAGAAATAAATAATTGATGGAATTCAGTTCGTGGTTGTCTGATGGAAGAGACAGTCCGAGTGATGAAGAAGATGAATGTGGACTTTCCTGGAGATGTCGGTGTATTCTCTCCTCTCTTCCTCAATCATATGATCCTGCAACCGGGAGAATGCTGCTATTATGCAGCTGAGGAATTGCACGCTTATTTGAGTGGAGGTTAGGCTTAGAAAAATATTTTGGAACAGATTTTTGCAACGATAGACAAAGTGGGCCAGAAAATTGATGCTTGCTTTATCTATCCTAAGCATGTCGCAATAAAGATAAACCGTAAAAAATAACTGAATTTTTAGAATGCGTCGAATGTGTTGGATGCTCAAATAACACAATTCGAGCAGCGATGACACCGAAATTCATCGATCGAGATGCACTTTGTGAAGTTCGTAAAAATACCGCGATCAATGAAAGACATGATTTTTAACAACATGGAAAGAAGAGTTGACGAGGATAGATGCAAATAAGATAGAGATTTTCCATGTTGTTAGAGAATTCGTGCCTTGCTTCATTGCCTAGAATTCAATTTTCTGAATAAAATCGTGAAATTCAAGGTCCTGAATTATCGAATGTCTTCGCCAGAATCCTACATGATTCCTGCCAACCAACTAGCTGAGTTCCCAAATGTGGAAGAATATGCGCCTGATTGCAGAGATTTTCAGCTCCATAAAGTCACAGTAAGGAGAAATTGTAAAGTGCAAGTGATAAGCAAGGAGAAAAGTACAGGTCGACCCGAAGAAGTGCCGCTCTGCACTGATGCCTCCCCTCGAGTGCGCATCTATCATCGTTCTCGTCAGAGGCAAAGCGTATCTCGAGGAAATCGGGGAAGTCGGTACTTCACAGGTACACATTTTGTCAATTCTCATAATTGTTCTGGATAAGAAAAGCCTAAACATCATTGAATCGGTTTTAGATAAAAGCATGAGTGAAAGTGCACCTAACTCTATTATCATCATCTCAAAATATGCATTAATTTATACAAAAAAAAATGTATGAATTAATGAGTTTTAATGAAGACAACCTTGATATTTGGCTAATTTTATCAAAACAATTAACTTTAGACCTCGAATTCGGACATTTGCCTTGAAGATTCCGATTTTGATAGAAGACCAGTTACCCGAGGCGATATAATTTACATTCCACCAGGAATTCGGCTGAGGTTATTTTGCTTTTGGTGGGAGAAAATTCATTTGGACTGTTGATTTCAGATTTACCGATTGCACCGAATTTGTTGAAGCCTATCGAACATTCAGCTATGAAACAGGGCCTGATCACGAAAATAGAAAAATTGTTCAAGTCAGGATAAGAATAACCTAGAGCATAAATAAGTCGGAAGTTTTAGATAGTTCCTCCTGAAAAACTGAAACCTCGATTCGAGTTGACAGACTCGGAAGAAAGTGGAATTTTCGAAGTCGAAGCTGAGTGCGACGGCTGTTTGTAGAATTTTCACTGGATTTGTGTCTGTAACAATCATGTGTTGTTTTCCAGTGTATTTTTCTAAAACAATTTGTTCCTCATAATAATTTTCTCATTGCGCATCATCAATCAGTTCAATTTTGTTTAGACAACGCCTCTTACTTGAGGATTATCAAACTGGTGTCTATTCTCATTTTTCATTTTGTGCGTTTTACTGTTTACCTTTACTAGTTGTTCTTGCATTTTCAAACTTTATGCGGACAATGCAAGAATAACTTTCGTGATTATCAACTCTCTCTTGTGCTGATTTCTCAATTTTTCATTTGAAGTGCCCAAGATGCTTTCAGAACTTTATTATTTGTCATTTTTCAGTTTAGTTCCTATTGAATTGTCTTCGAATCAATCAGAATCGCGACTAAAGTTATTTTTGAGAAGAATCTGACCGAGTGTTCCTTTCGAACGGGGAATTTGTCCAGTTTTAAAGGATCTAAATATTGTTACGAACTGTATGATTATCTGCTGCCAAAAATAACCTCATGGTTGCATCCAAGTGATCTGGATCTTTGCTGATCCAGAAATCGTCGGTTGGTTTTTCATGCTGATTAATAGAGATAAACTGCACGTGAATATGTGTAGCATTAGCGATGTGCAACAAGGAATAGCCATAATCGTCACTTCTAGATAATAACTTGAGTTTACTTTTCAAAATGATACCACTCTCACTAACCTAAAAGCACTCCATTCCAAAGGTTTGCTACTGAATTTAGCAGCTGGTGTGTGACAGCCCTAAGCAAGGAGATGATGTTATGATTACTCAAACTATTTTTGAATTAGATATACCGCTGAGCCCGTCAGAATGTATGTCGGTGCAGGTGCATTATGATAGACATCCTTCTGCAATGCAAATTACTGTAGGTCTATCGATTCTTATCTATGGCTGGGACGGAATTCCGATTTTTACTCCGAAAAAAAAACTGATTCGGGAGTTTTTAATCAATTCAGGCACTATGAAATTTTGTAAAGTTTGATCCTAACTGATTTTCATAGTCCTATTTCTGTCCCGCCATCTTCTGAATCAACTAACTCCAGTATAATACTTCCGATCAGCTACAGGATAGAATCGTTCATAAGCATGTTGATGGCCACAGAAGTTTAGATCGACGTGGGACTGGATGTAAGAAGGCTCCAACCCAGGCAAACCTAACGCCCCATTTCGAAGCTGTGAACAGAACGATTAATTTCGGCATGTGGATATTTTATCCGCAGAATAAATTTGCTATTTAAAATCTCGTTTCCCATCCAAAGTATTTCAAAATAAAATGTCTTCATGAACTAACTGAAAAATAATCTTGGAAAGAAAAATGAAACTGCCTCAATTCATAATCAATGAAGAGACTCGACATTTGTTAGACCGGGCGATCTCAGCTGAGCACGGACTAGATTATTTTTTTTACAATCTGAGCTCAGACGATTTCATAGCCCGAAAAAAAGATCCACGATCTAAGCAGACTGTGCTCACTCTGAGGTAAATTTCAGCGTGAACACCATCTGAAATTAGGTCAAGAGTGATTGTGCTCTGTCACAGAGAAAAGTTCCCGCATTCCTCTCGCATTCGTCCCTCATTCGTCTCGCATTCGTCCCGAGTCGGGAGGAATGCGGGAACTTTTCTCTGTGGTCAATCTCAGTCATTCTCAGTACCATTTCACAGCTGAGTTCATAATTTTTCGGTCTCTACCAAAGATGAGCTTCGACTTTGCTAGTAGATGTGGAGGAAGACTTCACCTACGATTTTATTTCCAGATTCATTTTTATCATGTTTTGGTCTTGGTTTTTTCGATAATACAACGAACTTTCATAAAATCTAAGGGAGTACTAACGAAAGTGTTTTCGAACTCGCTGCAATCGTGGTTATAGTCGACACTGCAGTAGATCGGACGATGCTGATAGGTGATAATCCAGGGAACGGATTTCCGTTTGCTCACAGCAGCCTACAAGTTTACTCATGCATTATTCGACCTTCTTCGACGAACTTTCAGATCAGAGTTCAGCCAATTGTACTGCGTCCAAATCGACTCTTTGCCGTATTCTCGGTCATAGCCGTAAAACTCCGAACTCAATCCGACCCAATGAACTGGTCCGAGGTCGAAACTGAAGCTGTTCATGTTTCAGAAGGACTTCGGAGTTTGAAACCTGTAGAAGTGGTTATCGTTGAATCCGTTATGGGGCATCCAAAAGCGCTCTTGAAAATTCGAGAAATTCTTGCCATCGTTTTCATGGTTTCCAGCGATGACCATGTAGGGAATCTGGAGAAAATGCAGCAATATTCGATAAAATTCGATTGAACTCAACCGTAGAAAACAAAGGCTCGAATCTTCTCATGTACGCATCGCCTCTTCTGCCATCATCCGTGTGCAAGTCATAGGCGATATCTCCTGAGTTGTGTAATTGGGTGAATTGAATTCACGTCATTCACCGACCAACATGAATAATGAAATCAAATTGGCCGTTCAGTCCATTTCTGATTATCGCGTCAGTTGAATTTCCATGTTCATAGCCCAAATCGCCGAAGATGCAAACCTCAAGTTTAACAGATGAATTTTGCGCTTTTTTTTTCGAATTACCCGATAAGACTGGGGATTTGCAGGAAGCGTTTTGAGTTCGAAAGCTCGACCTTCGATCTTGTAATCTAATACTTGTCAAAATTCAGAGTTTCGTCAAATGAATTCATACAATAAGTCGTGCTCGGCTTCAAGTTGCTCATCTTCGCCCTATGACTATATCGAGTGACGCTCTAAAATTACGAAATTTCGAAGATGACAACAACTTGAAAACGTTACTCCGCTAGTCCACTTTTTGATCGACGTTTCGATGGCGACTTGATTCATGTTTTTAACATCAGTTCCATAGTAAACATGATGTAAGCCTCAAAAATGTTCAAATTTCTAACAAAGACGAATTTCTTAAAATTATAGTCATTAAAAGATCATAATCATTGCTAATAAAATAGAGAAATTTATCTATTTTTTCACGCTACATCAAGGATATTGCACACATTTTGCATTTCTCCTCTCATAACTCCAACCTCCAAGAAACAGCATGCAGCGCGCGAAAAGAGAAAAGATGGCAAATAAAAGGAAGAAAAAAATAGCCGAGGGAAGAAGGGATGGGGCACGTGTGAAAGCGAGTTGCAAAGAGTGCAACATCCTTATTGTGACGTGAAAATAATACTACGAAACAAACAAGAGAAGAAATACTAAACGGAAATGATACTCTACCGTCGTAGAATGTCGTCCAAATCACTGCCATTTCTGAAGTGTCTCCATGGAAAGCGAGATGAACTTGCTCAGGCGCAGATGCTATAGCTACTTGCAGAAAGATGGCTAACAAGATGCATGAATGCCAGAACAAACTCATTGTTTGGAGTCTAAATGAACTTTCGAACTGAACAAATCAGAAAAGAAATCATCGAAAATTCAGAGACAAGGAGATTTTTCGAACTGTGTCGTGCTCGATTATAGTTCTTAGTATTTATTGTCCGACAGTTAAGGTAGCAGTGGTGATACAGTCACTAATAGAATATTAACGATGCAATAATAATCCAAAAAGAGAAGAAGGATGAATAATAACGAGGCCCTTATATATGCGGGCTGGAATATGGGCATATAGTGAGAATTAAATTTCGGCAATATATTAATTGCCTTTTGTACACGTGTCGGCCCATCTCGACAGATTATTAATTCAATGCAAATTAAATCGAAGAAAAATAAAAACGTCACAGACTGGTTGCGACAAACTGCAAGTTTCCACCATTTATCAGCAGTTCATATCAGCAAATCTACAAAGATTTTGGTGATAAAGAGAACTAGAAGAGCCACAAGTAATTCCTAATCAGGCGATTGCAAATTTGTCGAAATAAAAAACACAGGAAGTGGCTGGTTTTTCATCTGTTATCTCTCAAATGAATAGTTCGTAGTTCATTGAGTCGACTCGCATCAGAACTTATTCGATTTGGAAAATACGCAGACGGGTTAAATAGTAAATTTCATTTTATTTCAAATAAATATTGCGTCATACGTGGTTTAGTGTCTTGAAAGATCAAATTTTGTTCCAGACTAGTTTGTTGAATCAATATCACTATCCTTGTTTCAAATGATAAAAACTCAATGTCTGTCGATAGATTGGAAGTCGTTATTGACTTCGTAATGACGATACTTTGACAATGGAAAACACTGGTGTTGTAGTTATTAACGGTCGTGGTGAAAGATTCAACATAATGCGTAGATATCTGAATATGTACGATTTTGGTCATTGATAAAATGCAAAAGGTGTTCATAACTCTTAAAATTGCGTATTTGATTTGCCTCATCTAACAATAAGTTACCTATCTAATAGTGTAATGTCGCTTTTTTGCTAAATTTTTCGCCAATAAGAGTTTTCCGATGTCCTGATCATAAATCTGAAGGCAAGGAGTACAACCGTGATATTTCTGCCTTTGGATGCCCATAAAAACTGTTTTACAACGCAAGAAACAACATGTGAAATTGAAATTAGCATATACCATACTGTTTAACTATCATCTCTAGTGCATAAATAAAGCGGTTTCATGAATTTCCAAATCCAGGAAGGCTATGGTTCATTTATTGACTTCAGGTTCCTTATCAGGGCATTTGAAAACCCCTGTTGATGAAAAATTTTTCAGAAAGGGTATAATATAGATGAGCTCTCGTTGTAAAACGTTTCTTCGTAGAAAAAAGATGAAATCTGGCAAACTATTATCGTCATTCGATCTTATCTTAAGGTCTATGAAATTTTAGGATTCTTTTCAACAAATACGGATAAATGAAACAGATAAGTTGAATGCCATGCATCGTTAAATATTCCATTATCGCTCATTATGATAAAACACCGACTTTCTCGTCCGACTCGAAAATGCTAAAAGCAGCCACGGATGACACAGCGAAATCGCATCTGCGCCGTATGGTATCAAACGATGACCCAGTTGAGACAGGAGCGAAGCTTGACTGTCGATATCATCAGCGAAGACCACATTGATTGAATAAAATTTTATTTTTGAGAGACTTATTATATTAAAAACTCGTTTCTTACTGTAGCAACCGCTAGAAAGAGTTGAATGATGAAAATGATGAAGCTCATGACGAATAGATTAATTTCCGCCGATTTTCGACCTGTCGCGTTGAGCATCATCAGACGAATTGCAGCAGAGAAATTAGCGATCAAAGTTCCGACCGTGGAGATGACGACGAAGAACAATATCCAACGGTACTTGTAATTTGAATCCTGGAATTTCGGATTCATTATTATTTGCTATCATTTTCACATAGATTAGTGACGAGTAATCTGGACGAAAACCTTACCTCTGCTTGTAATTTTTATCATGGGGATTTTCAAGATAGATTTGATGGTTATTTTTCGTCCGATTCCGACTTGTTTCATATTTATTTTTTTATTCTGCTTGCTTCCCGAAATTTAGAAAAATCACATTCGCTCTAACTTTTGATAAAGCGATATTTTGAATAGGATTCAAGAATTATTGTCTTCTTCCCTTCACTGATTGCATGTCTCAAATTATTACCCTATATACATAAATAAACAATTCGATAATATTTTTTAAATCCTCTTAAATTTTTGAAAAAAATTCAAAATAATTGAATTACTGCTTTTGTCCTGGTTTGGAAGCTATCGGTTGCGTTCAAGTAGCTATAATACGCTCGATAGATTGCATTCTGTAGCGAAACATGTAGCGGAAGAAGAGTTGCAACGATCACAGCTGGCCACAGAATAATTTTCCAATACTGAAATTAAACATTACCAAGAAAATGTTGGAATTCTGATAACAGATTTGAAAATTTCTCTTGGAATAGACACAAATATATACCCTACGTATGCCACAGAAATAACTTTTTGAAATAAGTAATCGGTAGTGGTGAACGAAGTTTTGGTTTGAAATATTTTCAAAAGTGAAAGTTGAAAATGCAGAGAACCCGTTGAAATCGAAGTCCGTGCACTTTTGGTAATCGGATGATTTTAAAAAAATCATTAAGCTTCATAAAGAAATTCATCAAGTACAGCCCTGTTTCCGATCGTGACTTCAGGTTTTTCAAACTTCAAACTCCGAGCATCCTTGATCAGCACAAAATTTAATAAATTTAGAGCATACTCGTTCATATTTCTGTGGTGCAAATATAGCTGTCATGCGATTGAGACTCGTTATGAAGATCATCAGAAACTGTTGAATAGCGAACTGGTTTTCGACAGCTCGGAATATCCAAAGGGGAAACGAACCACTCGTTTCTGTCAAACTCAAGAAGAACCAAGATAAAGAACAATTGCCACAAGTATTTCTGGGAATCTTTATCGTTACAAATGCATTCAGATATGCCCATGCGTTCTAAAATAGCTAATTGAATGGAAAAATTCAACATAAATGTATTTGCCATGATGAAGCAGAATATGAACAATTTGAAAAAACTTGATCTGAATTCCTTCCAGTTTAGAATGATAGAAAGCGTGATAAGAATGTAAAGTAGCAGAGACACAATTCCTATAGAAGCTGAAATAACGAATCCTGGATCTGTTAGAGAAGGCATGTTCAGTTGCGTTCAATGATTTTTCAAAATAATACAAGTGTTCGATTTATAGAAGTTTAGCGTCTAGTGTCTAATGAATTCCAAATGGTGAATAACTAGAAAATATTAAGAGGTCGAAAATCACACATACACAACGCACACACAAACGAATATAAAATGCACAGCTAAACAGGTGAAATATTTTTAAAAGCATGATTTGTAATAATTGAGACATCTGAATAGTGCGCGTCTTTAAAGTGTCGTCTGCAAAAAGTTATTTTGAACGATATTGTGGAAAAGGTAGACTGAAAATGTGTTTACTCACAGAATAATTTGATTTCAAAATACAAGTTCGTACATAGTTCAAAGACATGAGTTTCAATAGTTTTTTTTTTTTTTTAAATAGACAAGCTGGTTTTCAAATGGTGCTATTCAACTATACCAATAGATTTCATTTGAAAATTGAGTTTGAACATTTCTCAGCAGATAAATTTAAGAAGATCATGACATTCTTTCGCGCTTGATAGTCTGACAAAGATGGGCGATGGAGAAAGTTAGAAATTTAAAAGTCAAGGACGAAAAAAACGACTCAATTATAAGAAGCTCGAAGATAAAATGCTGAAAGATCTCCAATGAGACAATTTCAAAGACAAACTATGAAATTTCGCATCTCTCATCTCGAAGTTATATATGTGAAATGAAGTTTAACTCGATGATTCGAAAATATTATATCGTGAAGTCCAAAAATACAGTAGAAAAACTTTTTTTTTTCATTGTAAATGAAGTGATTTTTCTCGAATTAGAAACATACGAGAAGAATGATGCGTTCTGATTTGAAAAAAACCCCCCATGAAACTTCTATATATTTCACCATCGTATGTGAGAGATTTAACGAAGAAAAAGCGATGAAAAATTACAAGACTAATCAAAGATACAAAATTTGAATAGAAGCATTGAATGAATAGGAGACGATTATTATTGTCGAGTCAAAGGAAGTCATTATCGAAGCGGGAATTCAGCCGAGCAGTCGCACTCCAGTAAGCTCCGAGAAGCCGAGAAGAAGAGAAATTCAACACTTGTGAAAAATTGCCAAAATTCTGTGCAAACTTCAAACTTCCAAACAAAATTCGGCTCAAACACTTCGAAAACTTTCAATCACTAACGATGAAGATGATTCACCGAATTTACAGAAAACGACACTCGCCCTCTTCACCTACAAATTCTGGTTCGCAAGCGAGCTGCAAGATGGCGGTGCCAACGGAGAGCTTCGACACGTTCATCGATCGACTCCTGGCTGTCGGATGTCCTGGCGGAAGATTCACGCATCAAGTAAGAGAGGCGTCGTGATGAAATCGACGTGCACAAATTCTTCCTGGTGCTTGTGCAGATGTGTGCATCAGGAAAAGAAGGAATTTCGCTTCTTGTTACGCACTTCTGTACCTGTGACGAAATTCTGTTCGTCAATTCATGAAAGATGCATAAAGGGTGTTATTAAAATAAATAATTCATCTTCCTTGCAGGTTTCTGAGGACGAGATCACGAAGTTGTGCAGTGCAGCGGGGGCTGTCTTCCAGGCGCAGCCGTCCCTGATCGAAGTCGAGCCGCCTGTAGTGGTGTGTGGAGATATTCATGGCCAGGTCAGGAGCGAACAAATGGATCAATGAAGATTCGAAATTGTCCGCAAACTTAGGAAAACTCGATCCGCAGAAAAAAATAGTGCACTTTTTTTTTCGAGAGGAAGAAAAAATGCGTTTTTTTTCCATTTCTCTTGATATGACCCAATGCTTTCTACTGCAGGTAGATTTACGGGTCAGGTTTTTAGAAGATTGACTGTTTGAAGATCAGTACTCGTATCTATAAATGCACTGAGAATCTCCTAATTGCTTTTTGCGAACGATAAAACCGACCAGTAGATGACTGGGAGTATTCTGGTTTTAATGGACACGAACACAAGAGCGCACACAGATGATTGTGAACGCCCAAAGTGGACATTCGATCGTGCGTGGATACCGAGAACAAAAAATAAAATGGACGAAATCCTTCTCTTCAGTACTCTGACCTGATGCGCATCTTCGACAAAAATGAACTGCCACCTGCATCGAACTACCTCTTCCTGGGCGACTATATAGACCGCGGCAGACAGAACCTCGAGACCATCTGCTTGATGTTCTGTTTCAAAGTCAAGTACCCGTTCAACTTCGTGAGTCATTACATAAAAAAAACGAGAATTGGCAAGTCCGGACACTTTTGTACACGAAGAAAAACTGCCCAATCATTCTAAATAATTAGATTTCCAACAAAAGGGGACTCTTCAGGACAATTTTATTTTCAGATCATGCTCCGAGGTAACCATGAGTGTCCAGCCATCAACAGAGTGTACGGTTTCTATGAGGAATGCAACCGTCGCTACAAATCTATGAGACTCTGGCAGGTTTTCCAGGTAAGAATTGACTTTCTGATCATCCGGAAAGTTCGTAAAGTGCGAAATGAAGCATGAAAAACAGTAGAATAATGAATACGAGTTGTCTTTATTCCTAAAAGCCGAGAAATTGATGAAGATCAACTTATTCTGGCATATTCAGGATGCATTCAACTGGATGCCGCTCGTCGGTCTAATTGGAGGACGGATTCTGTGCATGCACGGTGGAATTAGTCCGCAAATCCAGACTATCGATCAGCTCCGCCAACTGCACCGTCCTCAGGATCCGCCCAATCCATCCATCGGCATCGATCTGCTGTGGTTAGTCAATGAAAGAAGGCCACCTATAATCTACACACACTCATCCAGTGTTATGCAATGTTCATAATGCGCACAGCAACAACATAGAAAACATGAATGTGGGTATGGAATGAGATGAATATCATCAAAGATCAATGGAGGAGTTTCAAAAAATTAAACAAATTTGGGTTTTCAGGTCCGATCCAGACATGTGGGTCAAGGTGAGGAAATTCAACAAAAAGACAGTTTTGGAAATGAAGTTTCAAGTTTTTGAAACACTAGAATTGAAAGTAGAGGATCTTCTTGAAAATCAATCATTCCAATCAATTTTTAGACGATATAATAATGAAGTTGAAGCGAAACTGAATATTCAGGGGTGGCAGGCAAACACCCGAGGCGTTTCGTACATCTTCGGACAGGACTGTGTGATAGACATGTGCGCCAAGTTGGACATCGACTTGATCGCGAGGGCTCATCAGGTGACTATGAATGTTGGCATTGCAGTTCAGTTCGGCCCTTTTACAGATCTTGCAATGAAAAAAGTTGGGTGAATAAATCCTGATTCAGGTGGTGCAAGACGGCTACGAGTTCTTCGCCAACAAAAAGCTGGTCACCATATTTTCGGGTAAGAGGCGATTTGTAACAAAATTTAAGGGGCTTCCCTCTAAATTTTGTTATAAATCACCTCAAACTTCGTATTTTAGCTCCCCATTACTGTGGCCAGTTCGACAACAGGTAATAATACAGAAAGAAGCTTGCAAAAATAGAAAATCTTATGCCTATAAATAGAGAAGGAGGAGAAAATATTGCGAAATTCCTAAAAAAATACAGGTTGAAGAAAAAAGAAACGAAGATTTGTTGAATCGCATAATAATAATGCAATTCCGTTCCAGCGCGGCGACGATGTCCGTGACAGAGGATATGGTGTGCACGTTCGCAATCTACCGCCCATCGCAGAACCTGCGTGCACAGAGTTGAGCACCTTCACCCTGCGCCCTTGCATCCCTTCATCCGGCATTCGTCCATCCGCCATTTCTGTCTCACACACACTCATCCATTACGTCCCTCTAATCCATTGAGCCATCGACACATTGGCGTGCCTGCCCCTTCTTTCATTCAAATTCTGATGCCCTCCCACAGCCCCGGCAATAATCAGAAATAAATTTCTGAAACAAAATAAGGCTGCATCGACACATAAAAACGAAAGAAACCAGCGAAATTCAAGACGAAATTGATGAAAACACGACTCAAAAATTGATCTAGCGATGAGCAGAAAATACGTTCACTAATAGGAGAAAAAACTAAAGAACGTAACGGGTCTGCAGCAAAATAGAGAGCGATGAAGAGAATTGAAAGAAAAATAAAATATCAAAAGTTAAGAGAATCTGTTCAAAGAAGGGTAAAGTTTCTAAATGATGTTTTTTTGTCTTTTCTTCTTGAATTATCGATCTGCAGTGAGCGAAAATTTCCAATTAATTCTGCGCAGAATTCATATTCAAACAAATTTGAAAAAATAGTCGAATTTTTTTCTTCCAAAAATAGTTGTTCAACTGACTCCTAAACTGGATGGCAACCAGTGAAATATGTGTGCGAAACAGCGTTTTCTAAAAGTCTTATTTTTGACATTAGGCTCATTTATTTTTTCAAATTTTGCCAGCAATGATCTGGCGCATTTGACCTCCTGTCGGTTTCTGCCTCTCTTCTCTCCCTCTCTCACTAAATCTTATAAAAGGCAGAGATCGGCAGGAAGAGGGGTTCGATTCTTTTATCTTCCTTTCGGTATTTTCGAATACCAATTTGTTCAATAATCTGTAGTGTAGGATCCATTTCTAGTAAACAGCCTGTAGGCACTTACCCTCTCTCCCTAGGTAGATATAAAGGGAGTGATATTGATAAGAAGTAGTTTTTGGTTTGTTGTCTTTATATGAGCCCTTGTGAATAAAGTCTAGTAATATGTAATCGATATTGATATTGATTATCTGCACCCCTTCCATCTATGTGAGTACCCATGGTGACGGCGGGTGATTTATACCCGGATTTTTACATGTGTGAAAAATCAAAATCTCTGCATCCTGACTTCAATCCCAACTAACGCCCACAATTCGAGACCAAAAGGGCTCAAGCTAACGTGCTTGCCATAAATCCCTAAACTGGGTGGCAATCACTACAATATGCGACTGGTGTCCAAAAATACAGTACCAAGTGCAGAAGAGTAAAAAAATTTTCTTTCGCTAAACACGCCCTCGTTTCGCGTCGATAGTGGGCGGGGTTTTCGCTCGTTCGATTTTAGGAGCAAAAGAGTTCAGAAAGCTGCCTCATCACTAGCTATTCGCAATGATTCATTTTTCTCTGAACTCTATCGCTGCGTGCGTTTCCAACGCGATTTCGCGAATTTCCCCCCATCGAAGATATGCTAGCCGCATAATGAAGTGATTTTTGAATTTTCGATTTTTATCGATTTTTGTTCGATTTTTTTACTTTCGAGACTTTTTTTGTTGATTTTCTAATTTTATTGTTCAGATCGGGTGCAAATGGAGGTGAAAAAGGTGCTGATCCTGTTGTTGGTCGCTGTGCTGCATCCGCAGTTGTATCTCGCTCTGCCAAGTAAGACTAATAAAAACGGGCCTAAAAATTTAATTCCCTGGAGAAAGTTCTAATTTTTCTGAACTTTTCCAATTTGTATTCAAATCAACTTTCGGTTCCTTGCTGCAAATCGTTACACAGTTGGCAAGAGAAATTCACATTCCTGTCCGCTGCAATGTTTTGAAACTGTCGGGATATTTTGCTTCGCGGCTCTATGATGTTCTCACGTGTTTTGAGCTAGAAAAACTCGAGGAAACGCTGATTCATCGCGAAATTGTACTAGTGTTTGGAAATCAAAGTGGAAAAAACTTATGACCGTAATTCCGGCCCAGCCATACTTACGGCCTATCAAGAGGAAATAGCCTAATTTTCTAGCTTCTCTAATGCACACACCATTTCGCTTTACCAAAAAATAATCAAAATCAGTTGAGAACAGCATTTTTTCCTCGAAAACCCGAGGGTATAGACAGATAGGGCAAATTCGTGTTCACCTCTGTATGGTCTCAAATTTTCTGTTCCAAACCCACCACGCTTCTATCACAAACAACGCACTTGTGCAAAGGGGTGGAACCTGAGAACCCTAGCCATAAAATTAGTCGCAAAAAGAAGTGTAAATGGTTATGCTAGAGGCGATCCAAGATTATTTCATTCTAAGCGTTTTTTTAGAAAAGGGTTAAGTTAAGCTAGACTCCTCTAAGGATAAGGCTCTGAAAAACTTCATATATAAGTTTCAAATAATACACCAAACATTCACGATAATCTTTTCCATCAAATAACTTGCTTTCAGCCGAAGTTGATTGGAACGAAATCGGCACGCCGCCCTACTTCGTTCACGAGGAGAATCCCTCGATCATCTACTTCAAGGCAAGAAATTTGAGAAAACACTCGAGAATGATCGGTTTCAGGTGGAATACGGCGGTGCAGACAGCCAGGTGGAAGGCAACGAGACGACCATCCGATGCAGGGCTGGGGGATTTCCCAGACCGAGGTGAGAAAGGCCATTGAAATGATAAAATTGGTCGAATTATAGCTACGTGTGGAAGAAGAATGGATACCTGTTTGATCCTGCAGCCATCCCTGACGACAGAATCACGCAGCTGGATGATGAAGGTTAGTGGAAAATAAACATGAATTTATGAAGAACTGGGATTTTCAATCGATTGTGTAGATTCATATGAAATCTGTGCCCGTATTCATAAACGCGTTGAGACTTCCGAACACCTCCCAATGCGTTTATGAATACGAATACTGATCTTTTCTCCATTTATTTTCATTTGAAAGTTTCAGCTTCATTTTTCTACTATGCATAATAATTGAAAATGAGTTTATTGTTTTTCGATCAAAAATGTACAAGATCTAAATTTTGAGAGGTTTCTCATCAGACTGAAGAAAAACTGAACAATTTGCAGGCACATTGAAGTTCAACTGGATGGCGAATGGCGATGCGGGGAATTACGAGTGCTTCGCCACGAACGACAATGGAACTGCTGTCGACAAACCCGTTGTTCTGCTAGAGGCTTGTGAGTTTGTTTGTCGAAATTTTACAAGGAGATCTTGGAAAACAAATTCTGATATGTGAAAGGGAGATAAATTGATGTGTTCTCTCATGATATGCCCTATTTCACATCTAATGGTAAATTTTTTCATGTAGAAAAAAAACAGGATGCATTCAATGTTTATCATAGTTAAAAAAAACCCCGACATTCCCAAACCAATTAACTTTATTAATTAAAAAAGTATGTATTTTGTTGAACTGAAGTTTCGAAGGGCAATTAACGAATTTCCGCAATCGATTGAGGCATTTTTTGACGATCTGAAATTGACCAAGTTGGTTTTCTGCTTGTCGAAAAAACCTACAAAAAGGATCAACAGTTCATTCTGTGTGCTGATGATCCACCAGATTTGTCCTCGAATTCGAGCACGACCTTTCTTCCTGATTCTTGTCGCCTTTATTCGGCGATTTCGCTGAACATTTTCTATTATTATTTTGTGAAGAAGAAAACACACGAAATTGATAATAAAATCTGGGTATCAGTAAATTTATAATGAAGAGTTGCACGAGCAGGCTGATTGCACACAGACCCATAGGGGCGCAAATTGTTTTGCATAGTTTATCATTTTTTGAATTTTCAATTCTAAATAATCAAATACGATGCAACTAAAACATCCATGAAGAGAAAAATAATTTTTGATCGAAAGATGCCACCAAAATCGACCAGGAGAATGACCACGACGATTTGGTGGTATAAAAATTCCGCGAACGTGCATTTCCTGATAAGATATTCTGTGAACAAACATTTTTATGGGTGGTTCATCGATTCTGATGGCGATTTTTCGTGAACACCAATTCTGAAGTGGACTTGCTTCCAATTTTTGGCATTTTCAATGACCACTTTTGAGCAAAAGCGAAAAATGCAACGAGGCGAGGTTTGCGGTCCCTAACTATTCATCTATTTTTCACTTATTACTACAAATCTTTCGACATTTATGAAAAATAGAAGAAAATCGTTACTCATTTGCCAAATTTTATGCTTAAAACCCATCTTTGATGATTTTGTGCAGAAAATGACAAACCTAAATAATCGGCGACTCGTTTGTTGAAGAGCAATTCGGGCCCATTCTCGGAGATATGAATGAACATGATCCCGACCACGAAGAAAAATAATCCGAGAATGATCATTATTCCGATGAAAAGTTGCTCGTGGATCTAGAAAATGCTCATTCATTTCGATAGAGATCGATTTCACACATTTCTTATCGTCTATTAATCTTGGAACAGTATTCTCTTTTACGGTAATATCCAAGAGTTTAGTGAAAGTTTATTTATCGTGATCTCGATAATTCTGCGAGGTTTAAGAATGATCTATCTATCGGACGGGTAACGCTTCATTCTTTGCATTCGTTTCATAAGAACAGTAAAGAGAAGTTTCCACTTACTAAATCTTGTGATTTTGCGAACATCACAAAATTTTTAAAGCCCTACTAACCTGCAGCGATCGAATGTGTTTGGTCATTTTGCCAGCCGGTTTGTGACAACTCGAGTCGAGTGACAATTAATTGGGAAATGAAATGGCGGAAATCAGAATGAGATTTCAATGTAGTCAACTTGCGAATGAGTTAATTTGATTTGCAGGGATTCATCACTTCGCAAACGCCGAGCCAAAAACCTACGAAGTCGAGTTGGGAGACAGTTTCCAGATGCACTGCAACCCTCCTAATAGCAGACCCAAGGCTAAGTAAGTCAAAACGGTCATAATTTTTAGGCGTGGAGCGATTTGTAACACTAGCGACTAAATTGGCAGAAAAAACGAAAATTTCTCTTGAAGTGTTGTTCAAAATCTAGTTACTTGTGTTAGAAATCATCCAATACCCCCTATTTTGTTGTCAGTATGAACCAATATCTTTTCATAGACTATCTTTGTCAAAAGATCAGTACAGCTCAAGTACTTTTTGAAACGAAAAGACCAAGTTTTCATTAAATTTCTCACACTTTTCAGGGTGTTCTGGATTCTAATGGGCAATCAGCAGGGCGCTTTCAACCCTCTCTCTGGCATGCATCTGTCTCAGGACGATGCTGTAAGTCAACATCTCGTTGTTAATGAATGTCGAGAATATCTTCAGGGTTCCTTGTTCTTCCACTACGTGAATCTGTCGGACGCGAAGAATGACACGTCCTACACCTGTGTGGCTGAGAACGAGGCACTCAGGGACTACAAATTCGGCAACAAATTCAAACTCATAGTCAACGAGAACGAGAGGAGAACATGTGAGAATATTTTTCTGGAACAGTTTGTAATCAAAAATCCGAAAAAAAAATGCTTTTCGATTAGGGTTTTTCCAACTTTCCTTCAGTACTGTCCCTTTTGTAAATTAAATACCTTATATCAAATCGAAGATTTCATGAAGTAGCAAGACGATCGATTATTTTCAGAAGAATGAATGATAATGAAAATAGGCTAAATTTTGTCTTTCAGTGGCAGAAGCACGAAACATCATCCCCAAGGAGATGTACACCGGGCAGTCTGCGAGCATCGCCTTGCTCGGCAGAACTCACAGAATTCACTGCTTCTACTCGGGATTGTGAGTTTTGAAAACGTGAAGGCTATTAGATTCGAATTCAAATCGGGAATGCTAGTGTTGTAGTTTTCAGCAGTTTTTCGTCTCGTTGCTTTGTTGAAATTAATAGCTGTAAAGCTTATGAAGGAAAGTAAAAAATTTTAATTTTGCATTTGCAGTCCTGTTCCGAAGCCGATCTGGTACTTCAAAGACGAGATGATTACCGACAAAAATGCCGAATACAAATTCGACAACGATGGCAGGACTTTGGTAAGCTGTTTTTAACTTGAATATTCAAAAATGTATAATAAAAAGCTTCGATTTGTTTCGCTTTTAAGCTTTGAAATATGAGGTTCGTGATGAAGATCGTTTTTTTTTCTTCATTGAAAATTTAAATTTCAGGTGTTCAGCGTGACTCAGGAAAGGGAAGGTTCTTACAGCTGCGAGATTCCAGACATCAGCAAAGTGTATTTCAATGTTCAAGTTGAAGGTATCATCAAAAACATTGTGACTTGACTTATTTCAACAAAAGATGAATTTCTCACTATGAGAGCCGTTTTTCGGATTACGGATAGGATAGGCGTATTCACCATTTATAAATAAATTATCTTCATAAAAAAAACTCCTTTGAGGAGCTCCATTCTGGACCATTGCTCCTCCACAGAACAGGAATGTCACTGAGGGAGACACGATTGAATTCAACTGCTCTGCTGACGGTGTCCCCACTCCTGCTGTCACTTTCTACAAAAATGGAATCCGTAAGTTGGAAAGTTCTCTTTTGACTTTTTCTTTAGAATTTCTTGTAAACTGGATTTTTGGGGATAATTTTTCCAATTCAAATTTTTAAAAATTTCAGCTCTTCCATTGCACAGTAACAGACACTCGATCTTATCCAATTTGCTGTCGATCCACAATGCGAGCAGAGGCAGCAACGGAACTGGAGACAATGCAGTCTATCAGTGCGAGGCAACCAACACTTATGGGAAGATCTGGAGTAACTTCTACGTTAATTTCCACAGTAAGATTTCTCCATGATAATTCTTTCGAATACGGCATGAAATGAATTTATCTAAAACTTGAAATTTGAAGGTTGTGCAATCTTTCCTCTCAAAGAGTGAAGTGTACTGATTCCTCCCGAAAGCTCTAAAGAAAAAGCAATAAATAGCGTTTGGAAGAAATCACTGCATTTGTGAGAAGGAAAAGTATGCAGCCGAAATTGAAATCTGCAGAAAAATTGCTAGCTAGAAGCAAGAATGTAGACGATAAACTGATTTCATTACTTCCTCTTGAATGTTGATTTTTAGCTTTCGCTCCTGAAATTGTTGACTGGGAAGACGAAGTGGACGCTCCTGAGTCCGCGTCGGTCGAACTGAGCTGCAAGTTCTTCGCCATTCCTTCTGCAAATGTGACCTGGAATTCCACTCTGTTGTCCCGCGTCAATCACTCCATTCGACACGACAATCACACTGGAATCGTCAAGCTCATTATTCATAGTAAGACTTTGCGAATTATTGTAGAAGGACAGAACAAAAGAATTCTTAAGAAAAAAACTGAAGAAAGCGAAAGTTTGCACTATTTTAACGAAAACTTCGGTCATTCCATTCCACTAATTTCCGAACTTCTGCCCATCCGTTAATTTCGTGAATTAGTTGAATGAGTGAGTGAAAGAAAGATTCCTCCATTTCCTCTCTACAATAGCTTTTCCTTCCACGTTCTATTCAAATTTCTCAATTTATCACCCAAGAAATCACTTTATTTCAGGCATGACTTCTGATGCCTTTGGCGAGTACCAGTGCACTGGTTGGAACAGATACGGCAATTCCACAGCCAAGATGACGCTCGTCAGGAAAGGTGGGTTGAGTTTCTCTACTAGAGGGTAAACAAGGAATTCTGATTTGTTTTCTTCACTTAACATCAGCTTATTAGTCTTTTCACATCCAATAAAAAGTTCGGTGAAATGCAAAGAATTTCGCGATCATGAATGTGTGAAATTCAGAATATTGAGAGAATAACGTTAAAAAACCGAAATAATTGATTCTTTGCAGTGTTCCGCGTGACATGGTGGATTTGGCTGCTCCTCGTCCTCGTCGCGCTTGTCCTCCTGCTGATCTGCTGCCACATTCTGAAGAGCTGTCGCCACCGAGGAGACACCTATCCAGTCAGTCAGCAGGAGAGGCACAGGGGACGCAGACCGCTCATCGGCAAGCCCGTTCCTATTCTCCCTCCGTTCCCCAGCAATTTCAACCAGTAAGAATAAGGCTGCGAGTACTTTGTTCCCACGAGTGAGTACTTTGTTACCAAGAGTGAGTACATTGTTCCCAAAGATTTGCAATGAGCACATTGTTACCAAGAGTGAGTACTTTGTTACCAAAAGTGAGTACTTTGTTCCCAAAGCAGAAATAGTGTAGGATAAGAAAAAAGGGGAGAAATAGCGTTTGGTAACAAAGTACTCACTCTTGGTAACAATGTGCTCATTATTTTCTTTGGGAACAAAGTACTCGCAGCCTAAGAATAACAACTTTTCCTTAAAAAAATACTTGTGTTCGGATCCCTCTCCACGAAACCTCAAAAGCTAACTAGAGGAAGCAAATTTCATGAATCCGAGCACAAACTTCCAATCGATATTTCTATAAAGTTACGAAGAGATTGAGATGATACAGTAAACAAACCTTGCAAAGTTTTCTTTGCATCGATAATTTCGCTTGCTTATTTCAAATTTGAGAATTGTTTAGGATGGGCAGCGAAAGCCCTTCCCTACCGTCATCGGCCGCGACGGGAGTCGACTCGAAGTCGAACAGCAGTGGAGTGTTCAGTCAGACTGGCCACAGATAGGAACAGCCTCAGGCACATGGATACTACAACGAGAACGGTGTCTATGTCGGTTAGTTGATATTTTGTGCAAATTTCTATGAATTTCTTCTCCAAAATTAGACTTACATCAATCTACAGAAGCTATGCTTTTTGTTTCTGGATATTTTTGATCGATTTGATCCTCTCATCTTAAATTTTAAGTCTGATCTTAATTCATTAGAGTCGTGATCTGATGTTTGTCCACGAAGACCATTCTTTACCAGATGAGTTCTGATTGATTGATTTAACGACTGTATAATTTCTCCAATTATGAATTTTCGTCCTTCAGGCTTCGACAAAATGGCCAATATTCCGTGAATTTGCCCCTCTCGCGATTCCACATTAACCCATCTATCCCCCTTCCCTTCTCCACTTTCTGTTCGATATTCAGGTAAACCTTTTCCTTTCCCTTTTCTGTATCTTTTTTTTATAACTTATTTGGACTTGTTTTCTCTTGTCATTTTCTCCTTATTTAGGTAGTTTTCAGTTTGCTGTGTTTCTTGTTTTTTTTTCAATTTAGAATGATGGGTCCTATGTGAGAATATTTTCTCTTATGAAATTATTTCATTTCACTCGAGATATTCTTGCACAAACACTCATTGATACTTTCCTTCTACTATGGTATTCTTTTTATTCTACTGAAAACACTAGTTAATTTCTTGTCGTTTCAACCAAATTATTAAGAACATTATTAGTATTCTTGTTCGTGCTTTGTTTATTTTCGAATGTACAGGATGATATTTTCTTCCGCAAAAAATTCTGATCTTCATTTTCAATCGCAAAATTAGGTCCTGTATATTTCGTTATTTTTCCTGACGGTACTTACCTATTTCTTGATTCCTCTAGTCTTTTTCTCATGATTTTCCCCTTCCCGATCCCTGATTTATTCCAGTCATCCCGAAATGGCTAATTCCATCTTCCCCATTCCCCGTCCATCTGACATTCTATTATTTTGTGTTGTGCCTTATTATTTTGACCTCAGCAATCAGCAATAAACCATGATATTCCTAATGCGGGACATTTTGGCGTTTATCGATTATCTGCTTTCCTGCAGCTAAAATATGCCTTCATTTTGATTTGAACAAGTCGATATTCCCTTATCGCGCTTACTGCCTAACTATTCATTTTCATTCACAGTGCATAGTTAGGGGGATAGTGATAAGATAGCAACTTTTCAGCGAGTTTCAGAGTTTGGCAACCAGTCTTTGGACCTCGAATATTTTTCACACAGTGAATACATTTTTCATAGCTTTATAATTTTTTTCTTTAGACCTAACATGATGCAATCATCGCTATTTTTAATTTCTCCCAATTCAATTGTTTTCAGAAAGCAATGAAATCTTCGACATCAACTCTGCCAACTTGGATTCGTTTCTGGCTGATTTTCTCCTCGATCGTCTGCTCCATCGATGTGGCCTTCATGATGTTTCGACCTTGGACCATGCAACCCCCACTCTCCAACACACTATTCGCTGGATGTGAGTATTTTTTAATCATTCATTTCGAAGCTATCGTAAAAATATTCCCAAATCATGGGTGCAAAATTTATTTTTATGACTCAACAAATGTCACAATTTGCCCCGAAAATAATTGATTTGAGGGATGATTTATTCGAAAATCGATCTACGGTATTCCGATCCTAATGATTTGGTTACAATGGTCAATAGCCGAGTGATGATCATTGAAATCGTCTTCAACATTGTCGCTATTTATTTGGTACATCACTATGTTTCTTCTGATGATAGTTTCATCGAATTCAGTCATATCATGGATCTCGCCACGCAAATTTATTAGCTTTCACAAGTACTGTAATGACGTTCTGGAAGACGGTCTGGTATTGTACATTCTATATTTGCCCGCCCGCAGGTACTATCCTAAAATTACAATTTTTCTACTTTCTTGATTTCATAAGCCCCAAATCATATCGCTCCTGGAATAAGCAATTCAGAACTTCTATGGCTGTTTTGGATCCCGAATAGTAATTTTTTTAATCTTCGAATGTTTTATTTGAATTTTAGGCATTTGGGTGATTGTTCCACTTCTTGTGATCGTTTCTCTTTGGAGTTCCCTTGCTAAAACACCAAATGAGAGAAAGTCGAAAATGACATAAATTGGCAGAAGAATAGGCTGATGAAGATCATCTTATCTTTACTTACATCCTTTTTATTTTATAGTACTATGATAAAAAATCTTTCATTGAAATGCAGCCCTAAAACAGTTTCTTTAACAATGGATGCAAAATTAGAATACATTCCTTGCATGTCTTTTGAATGTGAATTCTGCCATGCATTTATGACGAGTCATTAACGCGCCGGACATCAGCCGAATGGGAGTCGACACGAAGAAGGCCTACATTTCAGTAGATCCCCCAGACAAAGTGAGCTCCATGCCAGGCAGACTAGCATGCTGCAAAAGATCAGAAATTTCTGAAATCACATTCACATTTGCTTTCTGCAAAATCGAAGGGGCCCTTTGTAAAATTCACCAGCTTTTCCCTAATTCCGCCGCCTAATCCACAATTCGTCAACTTGGGCAAGATGTGGCGGTTAAGCCCAAATCAATTATGCGAGAACCTCATCAAATGCATGACATCACTTATAACACCACCTGCTGCAGATAGTACTGTACGGCGATCCAGGAGCAGAGATTAGGACAACAATCAGAATAACGAACAAGAACGAAATGAAGACGGCGTTCAAAGTGAAGTGCACTCGAAATGACATCTTCAAGATCAAGCCACCGACTGGCATTCTCAGCTATGGCAAGGACGCCACCATACAGATCATCTACAAGTAAGCAGAGGAAGGGGAGAGGGAGAATGGGATAGAGAAGAGACCAATTATTATGGCTTGTGAAGAGGCAGATACTGCATACATTTTGCCACTCTTCTAGGCTCAAGTCCCATGAACTAGAATGTGCTCTGAAGAAACAGAAGAAATAACAAAAAAAGGAGAAGGAAAGAACGAGGGAAAAGAAAGGCGGGACGCATGCGAAAGCGAGTTGCAAACAGTAAACAGTATCTATCTCGTTACAAGCCATGATACATCTAGTCAATAGAATGAATGCACAACACAACTGATTCTTTGCAGAGGAAGTCCGACAGTCAAGGCAGAAAACGAAAAGCAGCACCATATCGGAATTTATCACATCCCGGCGCCAGAGGGCTGCACTGTCGAGGGTTAGAAATTTTTGAATTTCCGAAATTGTCTTCTGAATGAATAAGAAAATGTTTTTTATGGTGTGAAAATTAAAAATAACAAGGTCTAAACTCAACAATTATTAACTTGTAGTGCTTTCAGGAGCATGGAATGAGCACTTTGGTCCACCGGTTGGCGAGTATCGACTAAAAGTATGAGTCTTTTTTGAAGTATCTCTAATAGTCCTGGCCAGTTGCAGGTGGTTTTCGAAGAGACCAACATCTGAATGAGTCGAACGATGCACGACACCCGCCACTCGCTCATCCACTCAGCAGTCACTTCGTCACACCAAAACTCAAGTTCATTCGAAGAACCTCATCAACATTTCAAATACACCTTTAGCCGTCGATAATAAACAAATGGAACAACGATAAAATTGAATATTCATTTGAAAGTCATAAAATGACAAAAAAGAAGTCGAGATCAAAAGTAAAACAACCGAAAATTTCATCGAAGCTTCTAAAATCGTGCATTCTTGGCAATTGGCATTCGAGAGTTGAGTAAATGTGTGCAGGAAAGGCAAACTTGACTTGGCAATGTAGTATTGCGATTAGATTTCGTTCATGTCGAACAGAGGAGGAAAATCCCCAATCACAACGTCAGATGGGCGCGCAAAGCCACCATACTTGTCATCCACTTGGAAATATCTGCAATATTCCAATGAATGAAAGAATCATGAAATTCAACTTTAAAATTTCTGTGAGTGAACATTTTTGAGAAGAACCTTTCCTCTAGTTACGAGCAGTTTTTTATACTAGTTTTTGACTTTAGGATTTTTGAAAATGAATCTTTTTCTTTGGATTTTCTTATTTTCAACAATTGCGCAATTCGTAGACCTTCATCCCTACTTCTTTCTTTCAACTCACAAGGCAAGTGCAAGAGTAGAAAATTACAGATCCTGACGAAACTTTCCAAATAAAGTTTTCAATGACGAGGATGATCAAGATAAAGTCAAAAAGTTCAAATAGCACTTTGGGATCAGTAATTTTTCACTCATACTTTGTATTGGAATGAGCTGTTTTGCTTGTGAAAACAACATGTATGCAAATTTGTGAACACTAGTGAAGAATCGACAATTTTCACACAAATTTACATCTTCCAAAGTGTTATTTAGCATTTTTAATCTAATAAAAGTGATCAGCGACATAAAAAAACCCATATTTGGAAAGGGTCGTTAGGATCTGTGATTTCCGACCTGTGCACTTCTCTTGTCGAAACAATATCTTCCAGAACTTATTGGTTAAAACTTGATAGGTACAAACCTGACACCAGCGACGGTTCCATCGTTCTTTCCAACGGGTTCATCGTACGCAATTCCAACCCAGGGGCCTTCCTTGAATTTCGTCTGTCCAACGAACGCGATGTGGCCACGACGAGGCGGCTGATCCTTAATACGAACCTCGCATCGCTGACCGACCTGATAATGAAAAATAAGTGAACGAAAGCATCGCATCAATAGAAAATATTCAGGGATTGATATGGGGTACAAATTTCGTATCATCTCTGAATTACAAATAATGAGTGTCAAATCCGACCTGAATATGCTTGAGCGCCTCGTTCTGCTGCTCGAATGGATCAGGTGGTGACGAAGCGGACTGACCCTCTTTGGCCATCTTCTCTGCTGCAAGGCGCTTTTTGAAGGCTCGAACAGAATCTGAAATGTTTGAAACAAATGAATCATATCAAAGTTGATTCTCACCCTGTCTCTGATCGTACTTGTCCTCACTCATCTCGTACTTTTCGACCATGCTGTCGTCTTTCAGCTCCTCGTTCTTGTGCGTTCTGTCGATGCCATGAATTTGCATTCCTGAATTTGAAGGAATATCGAAAAGAATTTCAGACTTGCATTTTTTTTCTAAAAATTGTCAACCAGTTTTGAGATCAAAACCGAAACTGAATCGCACTGCATCCTCTCAATTTTTTTCCAATCGCAACCGCACCACATTGTTATTGAGTTTTGATAACCACAACCGCGGCTGAGGTTATTTATTTGCAAGTCTGATGATTTTAGACTCCCGAAAAAGTTATCATTCAATCATTTGCAATAGTACGCATGTCAAATGAATAAGAAGCTTTGAAATCATTTTTCCTGACAAAAATATCAAAAGTTCTTTTTCCGATATTCCCTTATCAAACGTAACGAGAAAGGTGCCTTTCAAAAAATACTCACCATTTTTGACTCCCAAATCCTTGAGCGACTTGGAGTTTTCGACGAGCGCAGCCACGAATTTCCCCTCGTTGTCCCGCAATTCGACGTCGATCGACTCTGCTTCTGCACCCACGATCAATTCCAGTTTCTTCTAGAAAAGTAAACATTTCAAAAAGAAAATTTCGCTAATTAAAAATTCACCTTTAAATCTCCCAGAGTCATCGCGATCGGGTACTTTTTGGTGTACGGGAACTCGCACGTATTCGTCGTGATGTCCAATTCGTAATGATCCGCCATTCTAAAGTTGTACTTTAAAAAAAAAAAAACGAAAATGTATTTTTTTAAATCGAGGAAAAAGCTATTCAAAATTCATTTCTCAGAACAAAAATGTCAAGTGGTGATGGTAAAATGAGTGCAGTTTAATTTAGGTGTTTATGGCAGTGTTGGTTTTTTTTTTTTTTTTTTATCTTTCTTGACGAGTTTCGGCGAATTAGAGATTTTTGGAAGGAAAGATTACTTTAAAAACGCATATTGGATTAAAATACTTGAAAAAATCACAAAATGCGGAACTGAGGGAGAAATGATCCGTCAATGTGTTCAATGAAAACCAGAATATGAATGATTCCTAAATTTTTAACCTGGTATATGATTTGCTTGGTTTAGGAAAATATTCTTTACTTGCAAATAAAATGTGTCTGAAAATTGGCATGGAACGAGCCATTGCAATTTTCTTGAAGAACACTTGAGACGCATTTGCCGGAAGTTCAGCTTTCAAGTGGACATTTGGAACTCGCATTAGTTACTCTTCAAAAAAAGTTCATGAACTTATTCATTTTTCAACTAATTACTTCTCAGGTCGAATAAAATACGTGCCAAGTTTTTTGATTTTCGAAATCTACTTTGATAGACAATTTTAACCATTGTCTGAGATCAAACTAAATTTTGCAAATTTCAATGTTTCATGTTCCGAGAGTTCTTTATTCGATACGAAGTTTTGCATCAACGGTAACTGAAAGACATTCATCAATGAAAATAAGACAGTCGTGTTGCAATAAAGGTTATTAAAGCACTCATATTTCACACTTGAGTGTATGATCTCTCCAAATATAGTTTGACAATTGTCTCCAGGCAATTTTTGCTATGCTCAGGGTCAAATATGAAAATTAGCATGCATTTTGGTTGTCCTGAGAGAATACTTGAAGAAATTGTGAACGAGACACAAATTTTTGGTGTTTGAAATTTCAAATTTTCAAAATCGACAACTTGAAGCACACTACAACTTGCCAACTTGTCAACTCGTGAACAGTATAAAAGCTCAAGGACGGTTCCAACTTGCAAGTTATTTGGTGCGAAAATTCTCATTTTCAAAATGCATAAATCGTCAGTTTGGTTCGCTGTTTATTTATTGATTACGAAATTGTAAGTCCAATTACTAAACTTTTCTTATATTTTGTGGATTTTTAAATCTTTCTTTGCAACTGCAATTGAGCAGATCGATTTTTAGCAAAGTTCAAGCTAGCGATAGTTACGCAACAGGTCCACCGATGTCTGTCGAATCTGGGAGTTCATATTCTTCAGCTGTTATGTCTCCTCCTGCTCCACCTCGTAGTTTATTTTTTAATTTATGCCCAAAATGATTGAATTTTCGCTCCTCCACCTCCACAGATATATTCGCCGAGCTATAACGACAATTCTCAAGTCCAAGTGGTAGATTTTGTTGTATTTTTAAAATAACCATTTTTATTCTAGCCTGCTTCATCGGGACAATATTCGCCTTCTTCATATTCACAATATTCACCTCCTTCATCTGCACAATATTCGTCTCATTCATCTGCACAATATTCACCTCCTTCATCTGCACAATATTCGTCCTCTTCATATGCACAATATTCGCCTCCTTCTCCTCCTTCAGGTAAACTTAAACTGGTTTACAAGTGAAGTGCACAGATCGGAGCTCATAGATCTTTATGAGCTTACCAAACAGGAGTTTTCAATGACCGGGGATCACGGTGGTTAAGTCAAAACTCGTCAAATAGGACCCTGGAAGTAGAAAATTGATGAAAACCCTCTATTTTTACTAGCATTCACAACTTTGTAAATTTGCATACATTTTTGACAGGCGAATTTATTTGCTCATTTCTCACACAAAATACGAGTGAAAAACGACTAAATGCCATTATTCCAGGCTCCTATTTTTGACGGATTTTGACTTTACTATAATAATCAGCGTCATCGAAAACCCTTGTTTGGCAAGTTTCATCAAGACCTGTGGGGTCCGATCTGTGCACTTCCCTTGTCAGTTTTTGATTTTTGAGCTCAATTTGCAGCTCCTCCATCTTATTCGTCGTATTCAAGCAGCAGCCAAAACACAGAATCATTTCCAACTCTTACGCCCGTGAACAGTGGAAATTCTGACGGAGGCTATTCCTCAAATGGAAGTATGTTTTAGTCTCCATGTTTCGAAAATAAATCATCCTTTTCAGTGCGTAGAAGATATTACAACTATCAACAACGATTCGCTATGGATAGAAGAGCTCGTGCTCGGTGAGTGCGCGTATTTTTCGAGTTTCTGGCTCAGCACGTGAAGAAACTTTTATATTACTCTAAAAAAACCTCCTTAGAGTGAATAATCTTTTCGCACTAGTTGATAGACTAAGACTTTTATCTTTATGCGTCGAAGATAAGTTATTTCAGATACGCCTATCGGAACAGATTCGCCATGTCTCGTCGTGCTCGTGCAAGATTCGCTCGTCATTGATTCAATGCAAGACGTTAGATTGGCATTGGCCAATTGTCTCATTGTGGGAATGCGAGAACTCAGGCTTTCACCTTGATCTTTGTACCTATTCTTACACGTTTATTTTCTCATTTCCATCCTTTCCTTGGCTAAGCATAAATTGCAAATTATTATTAGCACGAGAAATAATTGCACAACTGAATATGAATAATAACGGCTGCACTACTGATGTCGATGATAAATTACCCAAACAACAACTGAGATCAAGCCATTGTCATCAAAATTATATCGATTGTCGGAAACCAAAACATGTAATTCCATTCTTTTCAGCTTCGCAGTACGTTTCGGTGTTGACTGAAATATCGGTTTTAAGCTGGAATAACGATGTGATATAATCAACTTTTGAAGCATGACTTCTAAATTGATGATACTTTAAAATTTTAATCCATACCAATGTACGAAAACGTTCCACTCGAGCAAACAACATCAATTCTAAATAAATATCATAATTTTCAACTCATAAGCTCACTTACCTTCCGCCAAGTTGTTCACTCGCTGCTTGTTGAATCTTTCTTTTAGAAGCGGCTGTTGATACACCAATATTCTAAAAATTATTCGTCCAACTCTAAATTTTCAAGCGAATTCTACCTCGATGATGATCTGTTTGAGTTCATCAGAGTTACATTTTGGATCGAAGCTTCGTTCTGGTTCAACTGCAGTTTCTCTCTTCATACGCTTCATGCGTCTTCTCTTCTCCTTATTGTTGGAATCGGATCTCTTTGATTTCGATGCTTCGACTGATCCGTCGTCTCCTCCATCCAGCAATCCGATACTTGTTGCCTGAAGAACTTGCCGTCAGATACTTTTTTTAACATTGAATTGCTTGCCTCTCTAGCTTTAACGATTGGCAAGGCTGCTTCGGTTCCAGAAGCAACAGTTGCCGTTGGATCTGCACTGGCTACTGAAGCTGCAGGAATTGGTTGAACTTGATTCGCATATGAAGCAGGTGCGGGACCTGCATAAGTAGCAGAACCGGATCCAGCATAAGAAGTAGTCCCTGGTCCGGCGGCGTATAAAGGACCCTAAATTCGAATGTCTGAAGCGACACTCTTTTTTCGCGCAAATTTTGCTAATAAATAAATAAATCGAAAACAAAAGTTTTAGACCAGAGTTGGTGATTTACTAGCGTCTTAAACTTTTGAACGCCTTTATTCCTCTGACTTTTTCGGCAGTATTGGCGACAAGGATAGTTTACGAGCAATCTGATATACAAATGTTACTTCATTATTTTATTGACATCCTCCCCATCAAGTTCAAGATAGCTGAATATTACCTGAGGAACGCCAGCGTATGTCATTGGTGCTGGTGCTGCATATGACGTCGGCTGAGGTCCGTATGAGTAGGGCCTCGAATACGGAATTGCATAGGAGGACATAGGAGCGACTGCGTACTAAATTGATACCGAATTATTTTGACATTTTGGAGTGGAATTCACGGATCCCACTTTCGTTGAGATTCGGAGGATAATAACTTACACCATTTCCATATCCTGAAGAATACCCTCCGAAGCCACCATATTGGCTATAACCCCCACAATTGCACATTGGCGGTGGAGGACAGGAACATGCAGATGGCATTGGTCTCATGCAGAAACAAGCATCTACTCCAAAATTTGAGAGCTGAAAGATTTGATCAAAATCTGATATGAAAAGTAATGAGATCATCTGAGAATGGTAATGAAACTTTTCTGGGCTGAAGGTCATGAAAGTTTATCATTGCCGATTGATTGACATGACCTTTCGACAATATGAAAAGTAAAGGCTTTGTGGTGAAAGTTATCACTGGTTAGGCAATGATTAGGAAACTGATTTCTAGCCATTTAATTTCATATTGCCAATAACATTCCCTGTCATAATTTTAAATAAAAGATGAAATTATTATATAGATATAATTTACCTCCAAATTGGCGATAATCGCGAATGTTAGAAGGAGAATTCTCATTTTACCGGAACTTTATGAAACCCTCTAAAGTTGAAAAAAAAGTTATTGAAATCTGAAGATTGTGAAATCCATGAAAGGAGGATTATGTAAGACGACTGCCTGATGCCATACGACAAGTCGACAGATAATGCGTGAGGATAAGCAAGAGGTGGCTATTTCTATTGTTTTTCATCGATGCAAGAGGCAGGACAGGGTAAGCAGGAGATCTCGTTTGAACCCAGTATCCGTTCTCGATTGACGAAGTGGCGATGACGAGAATCTCGGAAGGTAGAAGGTGAAAGCACATAGGCAGGAAGGAAGGGAGGGAGAAATGGAGAAGGAAAAACTGGACAATCGACTGATCGGTATTTTGCCTGCAAGTCTGCCAGAATAAATGTTATTTTCTCACTTATTATCATCGAAATCGACAAATAATGGAAAAAAAATTATAAAATAATAATTATTATAGTCGATAATTCATTGCACAGAGATACGACTGATTTTTAGAAACAACGATAAAAATGTATAAAGATCATCCATCAATCGCTGGTTTGTTGAAGTGCCAAACAAGTAACACTTTTCTTCTTGACCTCGCAGTACGTATGGGTATGAACTAGATACGCGAATTCCTCTTTCGAGCATACCACATCGATTCTGAAATAGGCTATGAGACGAAAATAGTTTATCATCAATTCATAATTTCTTCTATGATTTCATAATCTTATCTTGATAGGCCATTAAATAATTTTATCATGCTTTCAGAAAAAAGGCTTTTACTGTGTCACAAAAAATAACTTTTGTGAACAAGATTTTGAGCATTTTCATAAATCATGCACTTATGAGAGAGAATTTGAAAAGTTCACAACTTCAATGTTTTAGAATTATTAAATCAAATCATTAACTATGTTGGTTAATCAGAATATGAAACTTCAACTTTTATTTTTCGTGCTGAAACAAACTAGGTATGCATCCATGTGAATGTCAAGTTTATTCATCCGTAATTTTATGATAAATAAAAATGAGTAGATAACACTATCTCGTAGCATTCGATTGCTTGCCGATTTCTTTTAGGCAGGATTCATTTCAGTTTCAAGAGTAAATCTCGAGAAGAAGAATACGATTATTGTTCATTCATTTATTGTAACAATTTACTATTATACCTGTAGCGTAGTAATCGTAGCAATTGAAATGAATAGGTTGCGCGTTTACAATTGAGTATTCCTAAAACACAGAATGAGCTTCTAAAGTTGAAATGATGTCGAAAGGATAGATGAAAACGTATGCTAATGTTTTGAGATGGAACGAATGAATTGTTTGATCTTCTAAAATTCAGATTGTTTCGAAGGATGCGGATAAAATGTAATGATGGCAATACATTTGAAATGGAAGGCAATAAGGATTACAGTCGATTCGGTTCTATTACGCTGATCATGAACCTTGAAATGAGGGGTCAACCTGCTGTAAGGCAGCTAAAGTAGGAAAGAAGGGAGATTGAAAAAGGCGAGAAAAGTGGAAATAAAGATAGCTGACCTTTCTAAGAAAAGTTCAAAAATGATTCTCGCTTGAACCAAAAATTCCCATATTCACTAATTCTTGATTGATAAGGTGATGCTATTTCTTTCTTTTTCTCTTTCGACAAGTGATTTGTTGAAATGTAAACGCTAAAGTCTACAAGCGTGAATTTTCTTCCTCAATTAGCTTGATTATCCTAAACTGACCCTATTAGAAATTTGTCATGAAGCTAGGTGTTTTTCATGTCTAAATTGATCAGACAGAAGTTCAAATGCGTTTTTCCTGGTCGAACTGATCTTTATTTATTTCCTAATCAATATTTACAAGCAATAAAATAAAATAACGGTGAAGTAGATGATGCCGAATGACACGTTTGAGATCGTTTTCTAGTGCTGGAAGGCTAGACAGACTATTCCTCGAGCCTTTGCTTGGCAGTACAAATTTGCTGACATGAGATACGAGAAATCACTTTCTGAAAGACGATGTTATGCTTATTATGCATAAGATAGAGTAACACCCAAAAGTTTGGAATAGTGCTGGATATTTGGTTAGCTTTGTTCACCACATATGCTAAACCAATCTTGATGAAATATGCACTACTTGAAAAATGAATCGAATCACAATTATTTTCCAGGGTTTATCCAGTTCGTTTCAGACAAAAGTGAGAATGAACCGTACCAACAATAATACATTGTTTCAAACTTTTGTGCACCACTGTATACAAAATAGGATATACCTGAACAAATCACATCGAAATTGTATCCGTATTCCTTTTTGGCTGCAAGCGCTATCTTCAGTTTCGATTCAGCTGGGCTATCCGTGATTTTCTAAAACGACAGCATTTTAGAAGAATGATTTATGGTTGCATTTCTTTACTAACATCTTCAATGATTTCCCTCAACTGATCGCTTGTGCATCGGTGCTTTTCTATTTTCGTTCCTTGAGCTCGACGATATCCCGAACCAGACGAGGTGGAATGAGACTTCGATGTTGTGTCAGACTGAAATTCCGAATCTACAATTACAAACAAGTGTATCAGTTCAAACATGAAATTCGGAGTGACTAGTCTGAATACTCTTAGTTTTTCAATTCAGCTAAAATTGGAAAATCTCTAAATGCTAGATTGTTTCTTTAGATTTATTGAGTTAAACACGAATCAAATCACTAAAAATTCTCAAATCAGGCACTCAAAGTTATATGAGTGGCTGTTACTCTTTCGCTATTGTATCAGAAAATATAATTGACCAAAATCACTATTGAAAGTCCGATCAATTTTAACTTATAGTAATTCTTGAATATCATCATTTTGTCAGTATCAATATCCATAAAACATGATATCTAAAAGATTTTTCATTATTCTCTGTCATAATTTTCATTCTCGTTTGTCAGAGAAAGTCTCTTCTTCACCGCCGTCACCTCGCGTAGGTTTCCTAGACAGTTCCACTTTTTCCGAATTAACGATTTGTCGAATATTGTGAGAAGAAATCGGATTTTCACAGAAGAGTTGCGAGAGAATTTTACTCCCAGCCTTTTCCAATAGAAATAAATCTTTAGTTATTGGAGGATTTTTTCTCATGAAAGATATGAAAAGATATCGTGGAAAATCTTCAATTTTATCAACTGATTTATACATAGGCTCAGTAGTGGCAATTCAAACGATCAGATTTGTTTAAACTCTGACAACTGATCATGAAATTTGGTTCTACTAATTATCTTTTTACCTCGAACGTCTCAAGTGCTTGTTGTGAGGCGTCGACCTTCTGTTGAGGTCTCAGCTTCACTCCCACTGATGATGTATCGCTAACAGATCCGATGGACCCAGTTCCTGTATATGATGCCCCTCCTCCGACTATTCCAGTTCCGACTCCGGCTATCAAATAAATAAAATTAATTATAAGAAATTTGCAATTGACTTACTTCCGATATAGCTTGCGCCTCCTCCGCCTCCAATCGGCACAAATTGCGATGAACCTGATCCAATGAATCCACCGCCTGTCGCATAACTAGCGCCTCCTTGCAGGACTCCGCTAGGAATTATTCCTGGGCCTGCATAAGATCCTGATGCTGGCCCAATGATTTGGCCCGATCCGACACCTACTCCAGTCGCATAACTCCCTCCTCCAACAACATTCGTCGCACCGCTAACATATCCAGCGCCCACTGGTCCTGCTCCGTATCCAAATCCACCACCACAAGGCGCCTAAATTCCAGTTGAATTAAGTTTGATTTTTTCATAAATTCGGAAATTTTATCAGTGCATTGAACAATTTCGATTTTTGTTACAAGTGAATGAAAATGCTTACGAGCAATGTTTCCTTTCATCCGGAATGCAATAATCAAAATACGATAAGGAAGCTCATGTGAGTAATAAGGATTGAAATTCATTGATGATTCTCTGATTCTGATCAGATCCGAGGAGCACTTGAGTTAGACTCAAAAAGTCGTCAGGAAGTAGATTCCAAAATCAAATTCATAGTTAGTTACGACTCCATAACTCGTAAGTTAACACTTGCGGTTTTAAGATTAGATATACAAAATTGATGCAAATATTATGGGGATATAACTCAAAACACTATGGCTTGAATCAGCCATAGGCCAGATTCAAATTCCATGTTGCTAAGACATACCCGAACAGCAAATCCGCCGCATCTCGGTACAGCTGCAGCACAGGGAGGAGGTGCCGCAGCTCCGCAGGGACAGCAATTTCCTCCTCCGCCAAAGAACATCGAATCTGTCAGAATAGGCAGTCCAAGCCAGATATGGATCAGCACAAGAATATAGTACATTTGATCGTCTGCAAATGAAGATCTCAAAGTCGATCATCATGGATTGCATAAAATCGATTACTGCACGAATGTTCAAGTGTAATAGCTTCTAAAAAGTACCGACATTCCTTCACTTACTCTGGTCGTTCTTCAAAGATCTAAATGTGCCAATTTGGGAGATCTTTAGCAGTAAGGTTTCGAAATAACTGGAAAATCAAGGAAAAATGTAAGGCGACTTCCATGAAGTGAAAGTGCATTTATCAAAAATATGCAATATTGCTGAAAGTGTATCTTCCATTTTGAGTACACTTTAACTGCGCTGAAATCATTTAATTCTCCCAAAAGAAGATCAGCTTCGAATTGACGTTGCTGCAGTTGAATTTAGGCTTGAACTTTTCGAACATAAAACAATGGCTGAATAACGGAATAAATCTATATAAAATTATCTGAAAATGAACCAAACGATAAAGCATAAAATGCCAATCGGGAATCTACTAATAAGCGTTGAATTGTTGTTGTTGTTGTAATAAATGATGATTATCGAGAGAAAGTCGATAAATTGTGGATGACAAGTTCACCTTGGAGAAATCGTGGAAAAGTAGAGAAGCTTTCATTGAAATGGGCGATTAAAATGGAGGAAGGTGAAATGAACAAACCGGTAATAGCTGCATGGCTTCTCGTGTCTGGGTTTTTTCATGGACGATAGATACTCTAACCATGAAGAATGCCCTATTATGCAATCGCATAGTGAAATACGCATAATTGTCTCGAATTCTCGAAGGTTGAAAGGTTGAAATAACAAATCTGAAGCACTCGTTGCAACGTTGCTGTGTTATTCATGATCTTCACTCTCCCCCTTTCACCTTTCCATATCTGCCATTTCTGCATTGTCCTTCATTCCTTTCATCCCCTCTTATGCAACCCTATTTACTCTTCCGACATGCGAAGTCCACTTGATCTCCCTCATCAAAGACGACCAATTGACACTGTTTTTACAAAACTAGAAGTAAATTCGAATAAATTCAAGAGTTCGGGGGAGAATCTTATGATTTGCGGAATATGCAAAAGAAATCCTCTCACAATGATAAGGTAATAAGAATAATCAAAGTTGAAGCAATACAACAGTATTTTCAATGCCTGAAGATGTTATTTTTTAGGAATTTTAATTGAATTTTTTTCCAAAGACAAGTTTATTCATCCGTACTACGCTATTTTCGATGTTTGAAAATAGTTTTCATGCAAGCAATTGATCGATTTTGTTTCGATATTTGAATATTTCAAAGCTGGTCTTCACCATTTCCAATTGAAAGCTGTCATTACCACAAACGAACTATGCAGCGGAGCGTCTTCCTGCTATCGTTCTGCATCCGCTTTGCCTCGTCCTTCTATCAAATGGAAGTCGGGCAGTTTCAGCCCACAAAATACGACAACGATATTAGGTTGTCCGAGAAAAAAACGGCTTACCAGAAATATCCACGAAAATTTGTTAGTTATTTGAATCATGACAATTCATGGTTACGACTTGAAAGAAGCATTGTGGACTCATAAAATTTCACACCTTTTGTGGATGAAGCGAGATTTTAGAGGCGAGAAAGCGAAGAACTCCACGGCAGTCCACTCTTAATACTTCCTTTTCGCAAGTTACTTGAATGTGTTAGAGGGCGATGCTTAGAAAAGATTCGCGATTGAGCGCAATCGAAGTGTCCGTCCGTGCCTCGGGATAGGACTCTAGCCAGAATCAGAGACCGATAGAAGACGCTTTGTTCAATTGAATTCCGACTTTTTTCGAGTCTTTCCATCGCCTAGTATATTTTGGTACATGGATGCGCAGCTTTGAACTATTAGGCGCAGACTGCCGCGAATCACAATTGGGTGGCGATTTCCTCGTTTGTTCGATTTGTTTTGCTTCTACAAATTTCTCAATCATTTTCTTTTGTTTCTGAAACTATCAACCCCAGATCATAGTTATTAACAGTGGAGTGTAGTTCGAAACATCGCCTGCCAACAGTCCCGGTTAAATTCTCACACATCTACAAATTTTGACTGTCCTAATTCTTCTAAAAAATCTCATTTATCGATTTCATGCCACTATTTCAGTGCGATCATATTGAACGCGTACCACAAAGGTTACTGGGACTTCGGGGAGAAATGCGCGTGGACGGGTGATACTAGGGCTTTTCTCAGCGGGGCCGTTGTCCTCGATGATGTTAACGGGAAGGTGCAAAGGCTCTTAACAAATCTAGAAAATTCAGAACCTCGAGAGTCTGCTTTCGTGTCTGATGTTCCACAGCAGAGCCAAATTGATGAGCCCAGACGACTACAAACAGGAAATTTGGCACACGGCTAAAGGTGAGAAAACTCACTTTTGGAACGGAATTTAAAGGTCGATGTTTTTCAGGATGCCTCGATTTGGACAAGTTCCTCAGCGTCACTTCATCTGAGCATCTGATTATCGTGACGATGCACGACACTCAATTTTGCCGTGGAACAATCAATGGTAAGTTTTACCTAGTTGGAACTTTTCTTAAGAATTAACAACCGAAAACAAAGCTCTGTCGCAGCGGCACAGCTAAAATCAGATTCCACCTTGCCCGTGGTTGCAAGTATTTGCTTACAAATCTAAAGTCGATTTTTCCCACCACTTTTAAATGACAACTCCATTCAGTTTCAAATATTCCAAAAACTGCTTTATTTCAGGGACTCGTCAAATCGACATCTGGCAGTACACATTCTGCAAGGGCTGCTTCTCAAAGTGCATGGCGAATGTGTCACGAATCGATGACATCAATCGAATTCACCTCATCGCCAATTTCCTCGGATATGCAGGTGGGGAAATTTTCAATTTTTTCTAGAAAATATTTTACAATTCATGCTTCTTGGCCCGATCTACCTATTGTCCCTAGAAATTCAAAAAACGAAATTTTCGAACGATATCAATTCCATTCAAATGGACTAAATAAGCGAGACCCGAGTTGAACATTGAATTTCCTGAAATGTCGATTCTGATCGTTTTTCCTTCAAACCCATCATCAAAGAATTCGAAAAATATTCTTCTCATTCTTTGACTGTATTGCTGCAGATTGCATGGTGTACTTCATCGAGCAATTCTATTCGAATTGGGAAGTGCTCGCGAATGCAACGAGCTTCGGAACGTTGGTCGGTATGCCTGATTCCATTGATCCGCAATTCGAACCGATCTTCGGGTCGGCGATGACTGAATCGAGGCGGGATAGCTAGAGATTTTCCTTGCATTAATTTTATTTTTAGGGTGAGAACATTGCGAGCTTTGAAGGCGAGTTATATTTATCTTCATGAGTGATTGGCGGTTTTCAGTTTTTTTTTATTTCTTTTTCAAAACAAACTCACACCAAGTATTTTTTCAAGATTATCGATATTTCATTATTTTTCAGTCAATCCGGAGAAATCTAAGCACAGCGCAGGTTATCTACCTGGTACTATCAGTCATTTTCTTCTTCTTCTTCGCCATCTGCCTCTGTTGCATCAACATTTGCTGTGCAGCGTTGCTTCTGCAAGGTTATTCAAATTCGGGTTTTTGCTCTAAAAATATGATCAAAATTATTTAACGAAAAAGATTCTAAAAATAATCAAATTTCAACATGCTCATGCCTCAGCTCAATTTTATACAATTACCCAATGGTTTTTTTAAATATTTATTTTTTAAAGGTGAATTTTCTTCTTCAGATTACGAGCGTCATCGAGAGGAGTTGGTTCTGCAGCTAATGGAACTTGAAGGGCTCGATGACCGAAGGCACCATCGACTTGCAAATGAGAAAAAATTTTAAAGATGATAAAATTCATAAATTTTCAGGCGAACCCAAATGCGAACGCGCCTGCTCCAAATCCTAATCGAGTAAATTGTTCCTCATATTCTCTCATTTTTTCTAGAAAATTTTCGAAGAATTTTAGGCTCAACAGCATAACCTGTCTGAATATCTGCAGGAACAGACGACGCAATCAGATGCTACAAGCAGATCGGTGGGATTTTTTTAAAAGATATTTTATTCAAACCTTGCTTTTTAAACATTTTTGGTTCAAACTCTTCAAGGTTTCTAATTGAAATTACAACTTAGGTTGGTTTTAATTGCATAGATATCACATATATTTTTTCCGTTTTTGCATTAGGAATTTGAGAAAGTTCATGAAATTTCAGGAGCAGCCAACTCAATCAGATACCAGTCTCAGATCAGTGGGATTTTTAAATTTTATTTCTTTCGACTGTCTAATCAACTTTTATTCTTAAATGGTGATTTTCATTATCAAATTTCCATAATATGTCTTTCGTCATTTATAAACCGAAGATGAGCGTTTCATTAGGGTTTTTATTTGAGTAGACTTCTAACTGTGCTGAATTTAACATTTTCTTATTAAAACCATTGATGCTTCAAATGCTCTCCCTCTTGCCAACACAGCGCAGTGCGAGTGAGCAGAGCTACTATTCGGCCACGTCGACATTCAGCCAGAAGGACGAGGGCGGGGAGGGGAAGGAGGGAAGCAAAGAAGACACGAAGACGAGCAGAGTGGCAAGCAGACACGAGGACGAACGAGTTTGTACGGTCGCAGATACAAGCTAGTAATTGGGGAAATCATTCAGAAACCACTTCTCGGACAGCACGAGCAACCATCTGCTGAGATGTAGATGAACAACTTGTACGTGAAGATGCAATTCTCTACGACAACTCACAGCTTTTAACAGTAAGCTCCCATTAACATTCCCGTCGAACAATATAGAGTTCCCCTTCCTTTTATCTTAATTTCAACCTGAATAAAATGCACCGCTTACTTCCTCTTTTATCTTTCGTTCATAAGTAATTCGTAGAAATCTGCGATTTTATTCTAAATACCAGATTAATTTGCACAAAGGCGCTGTTTCGAAGAACTGAATGTTTTCTACGAAATTCATAAGTTGCATTGCTAAAAACCAAATACCAAAGGGTACAATTTCAATGCGATTCTATTCATTTTAACAGCCTTCTATCTTTCATCTGCTTTATTCAAAGTTTAAGTTTTCGAAGGAAAATTACAGAGATAGGTACAATTCAAATTCCACTTTATAATGAATTAGCTATTACGCATTTCTGAGTTTCCTCCTTTCATAAATTGAGTGTTTCATAAACGTGATGCAATTCCAAATTCAACGCGATGTTTGGTCCCCCTTTTCTTTGATAAGCGTGTGGAATTTTTGAGACAGCGACCAAATTGATCTGTAACAGAAAGCAAACAATGCCAATGATTTACGAGAGGCCTGTCTGTTTTTGAAAAAAAAACTGAAATTAGGCAGCTGTGCATACAGACTAGAATACCATTGAAGTTGAAACTTATAACCTCGAAGATAAGATATTTGCGAAAGAGAATTTTATTTGTTTTATGAATTTTGGTCACCTTGTTTAGACCTTTCTTTCATTTTATATTGGGTTTCATGAATTCTAAAGATACAAGCATGATAGGATTTTGATTTCTTAAATTCTAATCGATTTTACTTTAATTTCAAAGCAAAGAATACAATAGATTTTGCTCTCTAGAATTACGTCCAAAAATAGTCTCGATTTTTTCTGTGCTAACTCTTGTCTTATTCAAAAGGGAGATTCAGTGTGACCAAGTGGTTGCTCTGAATAGGGATGCCATTTTGAGATTGAAACTTAAGCAAGTGAAAATACTTTAACAAGGACAATTTTTATTGAACTCCATTGTAATAACTAGCATTACTTCCTCAAATCTTTCTGATACGGTTTTTTTCGTTATTTTTAGGATAAACTTCAAGAATCAAAGATGGAAATAATTTTTGCTCTTTAGAACTACTACCGTCATCAAAAAAGTAACGTTTCGAACTTCTCGTTGTGAATTCAAAGAGCAGTCAATTATAGCGTGACCGAATGGGTCTGTTCTCGAAGTGGATGCTATAATTTGCCTATTTCCAGCAGATATTTTGAAACAGGATCAGCAAGCCCTAATTATCCCTCTCTAATTGGTTGCTGCTAGCGAGTTTCTATCGTTGTTCAGTGCAACTCTTCGCTCTACATTGCCTAGGCAAACCTATCGATCAGAAAATGGCCACACGGAGGTGCTTTCGTTTCTCCTTTCCCTCTGCAATTCCTCCTATCTTTCGCCTCTCCCTTCCCTTTCCCTTTTACGTACAGTCGGTTGGCAATAAACCTGCATCTTTCATGCCTGTTTGTACTACTCATCGTTCATCATGCATCATTCAATTCCAGCACTTTTTTCTTTCTCAACTCTTGCATTATCACGGTTCAGATTACTCACCCGATTGTTTATTTTCTTCTTTCGAAACTCGTTTTCCTTGTCGATGTCACTGATTTTATGAGCCCTTTTCAGAATAGTGCCTACTCTGTACTTTGCTCCCACCCTTCATCTAAACTTGTTTTAAACAACTCCTCGAAGTCGTTATTTTGCATCAAATCTATTGTTTCTTTGTCTTTGGTTTATATCCATTCTAGCCATTCATTTCCATTCTCATTTTGCTCATTTTTGATAAGATAAGGAAGAGATTATGACAGGTTCCAAATCAATGATATTTGCAGAGACACGAGGAGAAATGGCGCAGACAAAAGAAGATGATAGTGTCAGATGGTCGAGTGAGGAATTCTCTGCAGATGGGCCTATCAACATCAAGCAGGAGACTGTATTGGAGCCGGAGACATCGACTTCCTATGCGACTGCCGACAGCTCGCAATCGGTGCATATTCCGGTGAGTATTTTTCGAACCATATCTGAAAATGAACTGAAAGATACAGTGAAGCGCGAAAGTTCGGAACTATTCATAGCTTTTGAAATGCTTCATATCTTAATTTTGTGGAACGATTTTCCTAGAAATTTATAGACTTAAAGATGAAAGCGATTGTCAATGATCCTCAAAATGTATTCAGACTGCTCCATGAGGGATCTCGAAGTTAGCTATTTCAAATACCATGAATTATTCCAAACTTTCGTGCGCCACAATTTGTATGAAAAATTTTCTTGTGAGATTAAGAATATCCCACTTTTATATAGGGTATGTAAGTTGATTTGATATAATTAGTATGGTCGAATTTTTGAACTTATGCAAGTGGAGATAATTTCATTAGCGCGTTTTCAAGTGAATAGTTCAATAAATCATTTCATTCATAAAAATCGGCTTATTACTCATTTGCCTTTTTCTCCTTACAAAACCCTGCTTCTTCATTCAGCCCATTTCACTTCTCATTATGTAGTTTGTTGTTTCGTCTTTCCTCTCGCTCATTTTTCCATATCGAAATTTATTTCTGAACTGAATTGCATGCCGCTTGCCATGTTTAATGCGTTCATCATGCGAGTCTATTTTAATAATGATGCAAAATTAGAGCGGATAATTCCTTCAGATCTGTTTATTTTCACTGGGTTATGAAATGGAGAATTTTAAAGTACAAGATTTTTTTCTGCAAAATCAGTATTAGAACACCTAAATTTGAATGGAATTTATAAATTCCTTTTCACCCCCTAGTGGATAATTTAATTTATTTTTTGAAAGGATGAGATTTTCCGAAATACTTCCACTTTTACTGTGCTACGTCACAACGACGTGGAGCTCGTCCAGCGAACAGACCATTTCGGAGGTCGGAAATAGTCTTGCGAATTAGCCTTTCTCTTTCCTTTCAGGGACAATCTTTCGTTCCTTCCCATCTTTCAATCAGTCGGTCAATCGGCCTCTCCTCTCATCTCGAACTTCTCAATTCGCCGAATCGTGACGCAACTTCAGTAACAGCAGCATTAATTTGCAATGCAATATAATGTGCGTGTCCCCCAATTCGAATTTCGAGTGCAAATCGGCAAATTACAAGGCCCCCATTCATTCCCGTTATAAAGTAGCACACTCTAATTGAAAACACTCTTTCAAGTAGACGATTGAAAAAGAATAGTACTGTGAATCGTACAAATGGTCAAAGTACAGAAAGTTCTAAAAATGGAAATTGAAATAAAATATTTTAGAGAAGACAACTCCGTCTACCAACCCATGGAGAATGCCAAATCTGCCATCAACAGGCACACGGAATCCACTTCGGAGTTCTGAGTTGCAGAGCTTGCAGTGCGTTTTTTAGGTAAATTGTCTTTTTTTAATAAATACTTTGGAACTTATGAATTCGAAATAACACTTCAGCAGAATGAATGAAAAATTCGATCAAACTGAAAAGATTTTCCAAGATATTCTTTGCCTTAGCTCATATGCCTCTTTTTTACTACCTCAATTTACATTCTTACAATTTTCATAATATTCGAACCTTCAGAAGAACGATAGCAATGAACCGAACATACACGTGTAGAAAAGGGCTTGGTAATTGTGAAATGAAGAAGGAAGATCGATATTTGTGCAGATACTGCAGATATCAGAGGTGTTTGGAGTTGGGCATGCAGCCTCATAGTAGGGAGAAACTAGAGTAATTCTGATAGAAATAGAAACTAATGATATTTTAGATGTCAAAAATTGTCCGATATCTCCAGATTCTCAAGAGAATGGTGACAGATCTGACAGTTTGGTATGTAGATTTTCTAAATTGGCGATGTTTGAAATTTCAATTTTGGAAAAAGGAGTCAGGTTTGGGCTTGTTCTCCCAAAATTTTCCGGAAAGAAATTCGGATTCCGAACTCTGAACATCCCCGTTATAAATATTTTTCAGCAAGCTTATATTTGTTTACTTTTTCAGATAGATTTATCGGACGAAGAATTAACCCCATTCGAGCATTTACTGAAGCAGCTTCGAATTCCCGCAGGAAAGACTAAGCGAGTCGAACTCAATTCGCTTTTTGATGTAAATCGACTCAAACAACAGATTCATTCACAGTTGAATACGGTATTTTTTCTTTATAGAAATCAAATGTTCACTCTTTTCCTATTTAGCTAGTGATACCATTTGCGCCAGAAGGTATGAACTGTCTGCAAAGAATGGAGCATGGCCTGGCTGAATATCGACAGAATCAGAAAACTAATTTGAAGGTACGGTTTTCTGAAATTTAAGCTTACTATTTCTTTATGAAATTATCTCTAGAATTGTGACTAATATAAACATGAAAATTTCATGAGATTGAAAGATAACTAGACACATTATCGTTTCCAAAATTAATTCCGTGAAATCTTAAACTTTGATTATTTTTTCAAGTTTAGATGTTGGAAGTATTGGATCTAAAACTAGTTCTGCCTCTTTGGGAAAGCGGATTCCTAAAATTCGCAAAATGGATGACCTACAATGAGGATTTTTACAAACTACCCATCGAACAGAAGGTATGGATTTTCGAGTTTCTTTTCTGACTTGCTTAACTTCAGTTTCTTCTGTTTCGTTCAAATGCAGTTTGTTGGAGAAGAGTCGAAAGAATGCAAATGTCTCTGCAGATTTTCGGCAATGAAACAGTCCTGAAGGATAAAGTAAAAGAATTAAATTTTCAATATCTAAGATTTTTATTTGAAAGTGAAAAATACGAACATTTCAACTCAAAAAATTGACCTATTTTTCTTCAATCCCAGATGCTCGTATTATCCGACGAACATTATGGCAAACTGTTCACGATCAAGATGGACTTTTCTCCGATTTCGGACTATTCATTCGAAACCATTCGATAGTGAGTTGAATTTTATTTTGCTTCTTTTTTTAGCCAATTCTTTGCTATTTTGGCCGATAATTTCATTTGAAAGTTGAAATTTTCGATTTATTTAAATTTCTAATCAGGTGCAAAGCAATTCTGATCCTGAGCAGAAAAATTTACCATTCCTATTCCGAAAATTTTTAAGATCTATATTCCAGTTTCGATATTTTAAATATCAATTCCGTATCACTTTTGTTTTGAGTCTTGATACAATGAAATTTTCATGAGTATCACCGAATCTAATCCTATCATTAGCAAATCATCTGAATATATAATTGCCAAACGCAATGAAATTTTCGTGAAATGTTTGGAATGCCATTTTTTACCTACCAAATGTTTTCAGCATGTTCAAGCCCCTGATCAATCGCTCCTACGACAAAGTGGTCCGTCCATTCGCAGATTTGTCAGTAACTCCAACCGAATTCACCTACATTCTCTGTCAACTCGCGTTCTCTTGCGATGGAGGTAAAATTGTTTGTTTATTGACCACTAATCTTCGAGAAGTTCGATTTTTATTCCACTTGCTAAAATGATAGCATCAATCATCGACTATTTCGGAAGCAAAGTTTTTCTTGTATGTACTTGTGTTTTGATCAAAGAAGTTCCATAAATCAAATCGTAGTTTCGTTAGTGTTCTGACTAAAAATACCTTATTCATGAAGACGTTGCATTAATTTTGAACTCAATAATAGTTCAAGTGAAGAGTCGAAAATCATTACCTAACCTGAAAGTAGTGGAGGTCAGATATAGTAGTAGCGGAAAAAATTTTGGAGCAATGTACGATTTTTTAGCTACCTCATAATGATAACTTTATGAAGCGATTTGTATAAAATTCGAAGGAATATCCCTATCCAATGTTATCTTCAAATATGAGAAATTTCAAGAGAATCAGTTTACTAGTGTCTCTAAGCATAGCATTCTTCTTATATAGTGCAATGTTCCAAACGTATGTGTGCCACTATATTCTTCTAAAATCTTATTGCTGAAATAAAAAAAAATGAAAGTTCCAGACGACTATCTCGATTTTGCGACCCGAGAGGCAATGGCTCAATTCCGAATGAAATTAGCCGGAGATCTTCACGAATATTACACCAACCATATGCACATGGAGAACTATGCAGCCAGGCTGATGAAGATTACAGGGCTGGTGCAGGCCATTCAGAAGAGCCACGCAGAGAGAAAGAAGATCATGGAAATCACTAAACTATTCGACCTCTTTAAAATCGATCTCTGCGAACAGGAAACTATTATCAAATAACTTATGGATTGAATGATAATTTCTATCACCAATTTCCTTGAATTTTCTGCCAAAAATCTAAAAAATTATTATTCAATCTAAAATATCGTCTTTTAAAATCTAGTCATTTATTTATTTTTGCTTTCATGGAATAAACATTTTCTAAAAAAGTCCAAATTTACTGTCAAAAATTGGTTGAAATCCAAAAATGGCAATTATCTGAGACATTATTCGTGTTTTTTTCGATTTCTTTATTGTACCTGATTGTTCTTATGTTTGCACAATGAGAGAAAGGGGAGTTCCTTGGGAAAGGCAGAGCTGTTGCTTTGTGCACTGCAAGCAGACATCGCAGACAGTCTGCCAGACAGACAGACAACCCACCAATTGCATCATCGATTCGATCTGCTTCGTTTTCTTTCTTTTTTGTTTGCTTCTTTTCTATTTTGACTCGCATATTTCATAACTATCTTCTTGTGCGCTGACTCGTTCATTCGTTTGCATCATTTGCTTATCATTCGAAAACCTTGTATCATTTTTAAATCGCGCGATATGTTTTCGACTGATAATTTTGCATCATTGTTTATTTTTTATTGCTCGAAAAAGTTTAAAAACAATGCATGACATTGATCATCATCATGTGTGGACATTTGGATGGCCAAAGATCTGCTGCTTCTTTTCAAATTTGACGCAATGAGTTGATCGAACAAATGAGCGCGTGTTTTGCGAACATCTTGCATCTGCGACTGATCTTTCGAGTTGATTGAATTCGACGTAATCAACTCGCATCTTTGATCATCTACGAATTAGTAATTCTGAAGAGAAGGGCTGATTTATGGACGCAGAAGACTCGAGTAGAGTTGGGCAAGCTGTCACTACTCTAGAGAGGGGAAATAGACAAATGGGTCGATTTTCGAATCAACAACTGAATTGAACTGAGAGTGAGGGATTCAGATGCAATAGATGAAGGAAGGAGAGATTGGGCTATTGGGCAAATAGGAGAGATGGCAGAGAAAGAGACTGTAAAGGGGCATTCGCAGAGAGTGCCTGCCTGCCTGCCTGCCTGTAGCAAGCTTGTCTTTGTCATCACTTCTCTCTTTCCCTATTAGTATTGTCGCCGTTGTTCTGTTGTTGTCTATTATCGATTGATCTGTTCGTCAGTCCGTTGTCTGTGCATTTCCTTCAGTGTCTTCTATTCAGTTCAGTTCATTTCGTCAGCAGTACCCCTTTCTCTCTGTCTCTCTGCAGTTCAGCGAATTCCCTCCTTCTCTCTCCCCCATCCAACCTGCTTCAATCATCCTTTCTCCTTCCTCTTTCAGACGGTCCTTCGATCTCTAATTTCCCTTCTGATTTCCGAATTCGACCACCTCGTCACTCCGTCACTCAGTCATTTGACACCTGATCTGATAGCCTTGCATTGCAATGGTTCGCTGACTTGCCTCATTAATGATCTGCTTTCCCTCATTTTCCCCCAATATTCTCCAATTAACCAAACTACCTAAATGATCAACTATCTGTTCGACGGATTTATATAACGCGCGTTTGCAGCAGAGCATTTGCAGTTCAGACTTGAATTTAGTCGAGGATACAGTTTCGGGGAATAATTTTTGCAACATTTCTTGCTATTATTAGTTTTATCGTGAAATTTTCTTGAATCAATGTCTGAATTTAGTATTTCAATTACTAAACTAAAGCACGCATTTTCTTCAGGGTATACCTGAAGTTTCATGTCGAGATTTAGTAAGATTCAGTTTTCTATCATGATTTTCTTATTATTGAAGCATTTTTCTTCGTTGCATCAGAATTGCATCACCATAATTCGATATTTCCTGCAGCTTCTTCCTTCATTCATTTTGCATTGCCAGACAAACAGGGTGATGTCATACATTTAGATTAGCTGACTGTAGACAGGCAAGTCTAGGCAGAAAGGCCATTGGCAAGGCGATAGATCGAAATGAGCGATTATTCGGATGAATTCTACGAGGAGGGTGGCAATGCAGAGGCTGTGAGTAGCAGCAGTGGAGCTGGAGATGGACACGGACAGATGAGGAGAAGATCATCAACTAATCCACAGACAAGGGTAAGCAGACTTCACCTTGAAGCTATTGCAAACAAACCATTAACACCGTTTACACTTTTCAAAGGAATTTTCAGCAATTCTTTCCTTTCGTTTATTAACAGTCATGCGCAAAATTTTGAAGCAATCTAGGATATTTGGCTTGATCTATTTGTCCACTTCTACTGAACTGATCTAGTTGAATTTTGAAAAAAAAAATTGCAATTTGATATTCTTTAAATGCAACGAGTTTCATTCATATCTATTTTAAATAGGTAGATGGTGCTAAAGTTTAAATATTATTAATTTCTTCAACGTTTTATGCGCCATTGCACTACTATGAAAATTCTAGTGAAGATGGTAGTAGGTATAATTTGCCTGAGGTTACAGTAATATCTTTTCCTTCTTCCTTACAGTACCCAAATAAGCTTCTTCTTGACGAATTAGATGTAAAATTGAACGATGAATGCAGATTCGCTTTGTTCTGTCATTTCGATTTCATGAAGAAAGGGAAGATTTGAGGAGGGAATGGGGACAGGATTCTGAATCCTCGTGAAGAAATGAAAGAAAAAGAAAAAGAGAAAGGAAAGGGGGACATCGATTGGCAATCGACAGAACAAATCGATTGAATTGAATGGGTTTTTTGTAAAACTTACTGAGATTATCATTATTCATTTGCGGAATTCATCCAAATTTAGGGATAAATAGTGTAGGAAAGGAAGAAAAACTTGAAAACTCTACAAATTTATGGTGAAGGTTTCTGGTTAATTATGCGGGATCTGACTGAGTTGAAATGTGGATGATGAAATTATAAATGAATTACAGAGAGATGCAGCAGCCCAAGGCGAATGTCAAGTCTGTGGGCAACTCGCTCATGGAATTCATTTCGGAGTTCTCAGCTGTAGAGCCTGTGCCGCATTCTTTAGGTTAGAGATTTTTAACTCGAATTTTATTCAGTTTTTTCTACTTATATTAATATAAAATTTTAAATTCTTATTTTATTTCTTCCTAATTTATTCTCCAATCTAACTTGATCTTCATTATGAAATAATTACTCAGCTAAGGTAATTTATCTATTCGGAGAATTTCATCGATCGATATTCGCTACTTTCACAGAGATCGGCGATAATTAGTAATCCAAAATGGATAGGATTTTTAACATAATCATATGTCGAATCAATTTTATTCATATAAGCAAAATCGTTTTAGGAGAACCGTGGTTCTGAGTCGAAAATATGCATGCAGAAGAGCAAATGGAATGTGCCAAATCAACAAGGAGGAGCGATATCTGTGCCGACTCTGCAGATACAACAAATGCATTGCTCTCGGCATGACACCGGATAGTAAGTTCATATTTTTATCAGCATATTTTAAGAATTATCATAATAAACATAACTTTGACAGAAAATTTTTTGATCCATGAATACTTTTATTATGCTTTTCTTGCTATCAGGCCTATTGTACCATTAGGTTGTGCAATGACTAAAGAAAGACGAATAATTTCCATGGTTTCCTTTTATTTACTATTAGTTTGGCGATTTTAATTATTGCGGGAAATTAATCTAGTCATTGTCATTAATATTTGCCAAATCGGAACCATATTGTGCAATGTCATTCAAAATTGTTTCATAGATTAATGCAGCAATATCATTCGATTCTCCATTCCTTTTCACGTGATCATGTCCGGGAATTAGGTCAACAAATTGGTCTGTCTGAATACGTTAATTCCTCTATCAGGTGGCAATTACTAATGCTCGCATCATTCGTTTGATTCAATATAATTCGATGATTAGGACAGGAAACCCTAACCTAACATGAACTGATAACTGATAAACTTTCCTTATCACTGGTAGATGATTCGATGATTGCGTCAATTGCCTGATTACTGCTCTTTCTCTTCCTATTTCTTGCTCTCCTCTAGCATTCGACCATTCGATCAGGAACATTTCGCTCTTTCGAAACCCTTTCCGGGTTATCAAAATATTCCACTAAAAACCGGAACAGTACAGATAGTACACCATGATTTGTGTCCGAAACTAAACTAGGAAGTGAGAGTAATTCTTAATTTTCAGATGTTCAATGGAATCGAGACACCCTTTCGACGATTGAAAGACCCTCGAAAAAGAGGTCCAGTAAATCTGTTGGAGAGGTACAAAATATTCATTTTAAAATTTTGCTAACTGTTTATCTGTAAGAGGAAATTCGATGCTAGCTTTGTTTATTCTGGAGAAAAAGCTACTTCTGAAGGTTGTTCAACTTTTGAAAGATGAAGATTAGCTTTTATCGTATAAAAATGGAAAATTGAATCGTTCTGTAAAAAGTTATAAAACTCTTATGATTTTCAGGAAAGCAGTCCTCAACCAGAAAGTTTTCGTCGCCAACGTAGCGGGTCGAGTGAAGAGCCAAAAGCAGGCACCTCGGCTGGCAGCAATGAAGCTGAACAGAGAACCAGGGACAGCAGTTTTAGCGGAGATGAAAATTCACCGGTAAGAACAATCTAAATTACCAAAGATAGATGAAATATTAGACTAGAAATTATGAGTTTTCTCTTCCACGCTGGGCCTATGTTTTTCAAAACGAAATAACATTATCGAAACGCTTTTGACAAGTTAAAATTTTGCTCGATTAGTTGTGCATGTATCAAAAGATTTTCAGAGCAAATTATTCTCCACTTTTCTTATTTGTATAGATCATGTTCTTCAAAAATTCAATAATTTTATCTGAGTTTCCTAGTTTTTCCTCGCATTTCTTGATACTGTAAATTTTTCGAATGGAATCTCATTCACGAAAAGTATATAAAGAAAGGCATTCAAGTTACCGTATTCCTCGCGAAAGCGGCTGAAACACTTTTCAACTTCCATTAGCTGCTGCGCTTCAAACCATCAACGCAGCATTAAAGAAAGAACAAGTGTGACCACTTTTTGCATAAAGATTACGGTAGCTGCAAAAGAAAAATGCAAGCTGCATCATTTTACAATGGAATGCCTGCAAGAAGTCTATGCTAGGCGAAGAAACCTTTTTCGATATCGCTCTTTTGAAGTTCTTGTTTCTGAGAGTGAATAATTTTAGGAAAACTTTTCGTTCATGGGCAACGTTCGCTTCAAACCTCCTATGAACCCTAAGGACAAAATTATCTACGATGTCACTCCAATCAAGAATGCAATTCTGGCTATTTTTGATGAGGTAAAAATACTTTCGACCTAGAAATATTCATACGTCCTGATTAGATTTGATATGATATTAGTGTTTTTGAATTCGCAGTACTAACTTTTCTTGCTCATTTTGAGTACAATACATTTTTGTAGTCTGAAAAGTGATTGAAATAGTTGTTGTATCATTGCACACGAAATAATATGAGAAAAAAATCTTTTCCATACCAAACCCTAGTCCATTTCTCATGTAATATGCTATGATGAAGCTACTTTTCTAAATCGTTAAATTTAATAATCTCAATAAATCTGAAAATGGCAGTATTTCCCTCTTTCCTAAATAAAATATTTTCAGTACATTCCTCTCACGGCAACCGATCCGGCTCTAGTCAAAATGACTCCTTTGCAGAAAATGGAATATGCCTTGAGAATGCACAGAATGGATATTTCCATTGATAAATTGCAGGTTCATTTTGAAGTAATGTTGAAAAATAAAATGTACTTATTTTAGCTGCTTGAAAGAGTGAAAATCGAAGACCTGAAACCATATTGGGAAGCAGAACTGTTGAGTGTTGCCAGATTCATGCAATACTGTGATGAATTTCGGGTATTTCCCAGGGAAGAAAAGGTAGACTTATTAAATTTAGCGCTTATTTAGATTTTTGGTTTAGTTTATGATTTTTAAATGCGTGTGGACCCTATTCCAACGACTCGAACGAGCCCAATTGTCCGTTGAGATTTTCGGGAGTTCGATCGTTCAAACGAGAGTATACATATTTATTATTTTGCTAAACTTAAAACTCGCATTATCAGAACATAATAATGTGTGGCAATTTAATGGCGAATGTGAACACTCTGGAAGTCGATCTGAGCACGATTTCCAACTATGAAACGCAATACATCAAGAAGTAAGTTCCTCTTGAAAATTTGTATTCTGATGATGTTCTATTTTCGATGTTCATTTTAGAAAAGCTTAAATATCATGAATTCCCATATTTTCAGCATTTTCGAGCCATTTGTAGATCGAATGTTCAACGAAGTGATTCTGTCGATCGTAGATTTGAGTCCTTCATTCACTGAAATCGCCTACATGCTCTCTGTCATCATTTGCGATATTGAAGGTAAGCATTCTTAGCAATAAATACCATTTGCCATTAAAGCGGAAAATTCGAAAAGTACATTAGATTACAAAAACACTAATTATCACTCTTTTTATCTCGATAATTCAGTTTCACTATATTTGACAATTTATAATAAAAGTTGCAAAGAAACATCTTCGATTGCTTACAAAGTGATAAAACTCAATCTTGTGAGCTAAACTATGATATTACAGGCAGAGATGTTTCGCCAGAAGCAGTCGAAGCTTCGAATCGGTTCAAGGAGCGATTGGGCTCTGATCTACACGATTACTATATCAAAACTGTCAAGATGAACAATTATGCGGGCAGACTCATCAAGCTAATGGATGTCATTCACAATTTAGATGTGAGTTCATCGTCTAATAAATTCACTTTTTGCTAATTCTGCAAAACTTGAATTGAATATTGCTTTTTCAGTTGAAATTTTAAAAAAAATTCCATTTGATGCTTAGTTATCTAGATTTTTTTTCGAAGAAACGGCTCGTTCTAATTTTTACCTTCAAATATTATATCTTTAAATTCAATGCGATTTCTTTTCATATATCCACATTTCATCAATATCCGAAATGTTCCATTTAGCGAATTCACCGCGATCGACTGCGCATTTTGGAATTGGCCCGTATTTTCGACGTGTTCAAGGTTGAAGTCTCAGACCCACAACTATTCGAGTTATAATGCATCTCTCACATCTCACACATTCATACAGGCAATATGTACACATGTATTTTCTTAACTTTATTAGCATTTGAATTGTATGTTTTAATAGATCGTAATAAAATTTTAAGTCGACTGTATCCGATTTATGAATTGCAATAGCTCTCGGTCGAACATGCGAAACTAATTTAGTTATATTTATATAGAAAACATGATAACAATTATTGCGTGTGATGAGTCCAATTAATAATTCTGCACAATAATTGCAAAGTAAGACCACTTGAATGATCGCTCATTATCAATTAATTTCCGAATCGAATTACTATTTATTTAGGAATTGGTTGGCCGACATATTGGGCTAATTTTATAAAAATCATTAATGATAGTAAAACCGATTTATTTACATTCGGAATTTGAACAGGAATATATTTCTAATGTTCGTGAATACTCTGTACAATTTATAGAAATTTGTGTGGAATTTTATAAATTATTTGCACTATTGTTGTGATGGTGATCAATCGATATCGATATATTTGCCGTAAGGAGAAGCAGTGGTGGCAGAGGAAGAAGTGCTGCCATCAGCTGGTTTGTTCCACTCGTTCACTGCCGAATGATAGATGTCCTTGATATCAGAGCCCAGCTTCTTGATCTTCTCGATGGTCATCGTGAAGAACTGCTTGATAGATCGCATCGTATCCTTAAAAATACAAGATAGAATAGGTTTTTTTTCAAAAATATTTATCCATTAGTTTGAAATTGGATGGAAATAGGTTTTTTGAAAGACGATGTTATCGCCATTCTCAAAATAATATGTAACATCTCTTCAAAATAATGAACAACTGTTGAAAATTTGAAAAATCTTACGTCATAGTCGAAATCGTTGTACTTCTGCTTGATGATTTCCCACAAATGCAGAACGTACTCGTGCAGTTTCTCGTAGTGCTTGTTGGCTTGGCAGGTCAAGTCGCAATTCTGAAAGTTCCTTCTGGAAATTGACATCTCATTGCAAATCTAACCCTAGTCGGCCTCATGATCTTGGGAACTTGATCGACTTCAGTGGCATTCTTGAAGCAGTCAGAGATGATCTTCACTTTGTCGTAATTCGTCAAGGAGTCGCAGTCAAAGTTGGGATTTCTCTCGACGTCAATCACCTAGATTTCAATGGTTTTCGAGTCTCGTCCGACAACCAGGAACCTTGAGATCGGGGAATTTGTTGAGGAGGGTTTCTTCACTTGGAAGATTTTTGATGTCGTTATAGGGCAAAGCAATGACAGGGAAGCCTCGTAGTCGAGAGCCTGAAAGAAATGAAGAAGTGCAAAACGCGAAACCAGAGGTGTAAAGTGACTACCCTTTGGAAGTGTGAGCTGTTTTCGGTTTCCATTGTGACAATGAATAATCTCGTCTTCCGTGTCACACTCACAACCGTCCAAGCAATCGAAGAAATATGCTAAAATAAAGAAAAAATAACAATGAAAAGTTCTACTGCGAAGATTCAAACAACAAAAAAACCATGATAAAATAGACAACTTGGATTTTTCGCAACCTCATACTTCACGACTAAGCGAAAGTGTGCAACGCGAAAGAGTGTTTCTCTACCGAATTCTCTAGCCCTACACCCTATTTCTCCTGGTCGCAAAGTCGCGAAAAGTCCAAATAGCTATGATGAAATAAATTGCGTGTTTTCAGCCATGATTGTTTTGGTATCATCAAAAATAAAACCTTACCAGTAGCTAGAGGAAATATGAGAGCCAAAATAAACAGTTGTCTCATAATGAAAAATATGTGAGAAGCGCCGAGCGGGAAGATGGAAAATGAAAGATTGTGGCTGAGAGGACCTGTGAAAGGCCGAATTTATAAGCTGAAGCTGGGGCCTTTGAACGCCGAGGCAGAGATGGGAAGGAAAGGGAAGAGAAGGGAAGGGAGGAGAGGGCACAGCTGTCACACTCCTCTCTTCTGCCTGACGGCTCTCTGCGTGTGATTCATAAATTGAATCCCGACGAGAGAATAGAGCTTCTTTGGGTTTGTCCCTTTCAGATGTGCGAGCTGTGAAGACGCACAACAACTCCCCGCTGATAAAGTCACGTATCGAAAACATTTCTCCAAACTTCACGTCCTTGATGAATTCTCTTAAAGTGAACTTTGATTGGTAAAATTGTGAAACTATTGATTTTATAACGAAATTCGTGATGTTTTAGGGACAGCTGTTTTAAGTTTGAAGGATTTGTACTTTGGTTGAGGAGAGTTCGGCTCAAGAATCGAGTTGAGCGACAGCATGAGTCATCCAAGTGGATCACTCACAAACAACCGCTGATGAAATGTAGCTCATTTGGTGGTTGTATTTCGAGAAGCGTAAACGTAAACAAGCAAACATTCTAGTATTGCACATATCATTCTGTCTAGGGTTTGATATGATTGTGATAAATTTATCGTTAGTCTATTTTTATCGGAAAAGATGAAAAATAATAGTAGAAAGAGAAATTGTTTTTTTAAATTGTAGAGTGAACAAACGAAGGCTTTGACAATTCGCTAAAGAAATTTCCAAATTCCGGATCCCCGGTTCTCAAATCTCACCAACTTCAAAAGATAGATTCGGTTAAAAATTCACCCCACTCGAAAGTTATCTCTATTATATATAAGAATGTAGTCATCCTTTTTTCAAAATTTCAATTTTCATTCTTTCACCCTAAATTAAAAGTTCCATTTCGAAAATAAAAAAAAAAAAAACTAAAACAATACTATTGTGCCCCTATATCAAGGGCTTCAAAATGATGTATAACATGCTGGGGTAAAAATGCACTCATGGTGCGTGTGTAATCAAACTGAGTGCGGAGTATCAACAATAACCGTTCACAAGAAATCGATTAACTATTTCTGTTATATACTTTGAAAAAGTTACTTTAAAATTACTATAAAATAAATACTGGATTTGGCTACAGAATTTTGAAATAAAATATTTTAGAGAATATTTATTTCAGTTACAATTTTCCCTCATCGCTTTTGGATGTGTTTCGAGAGCTGTCTGTATCATGCGCATTCAAATTAAATTATTATTTCACATTTTATTAAATCAAATTTCTGCATGAAATCGAAGATTATTGTAATCAAGCTTTATGTTAATTTTTCGACTACACGCCATTTATCCGTTTGTGGATCGTATTCCTCGATTGAATTCCAATAAGAATTCCGTATTCTTTTTCGAAATCTAAGTTAACAACAAATATTTCGCATAAAGATATGCAAAATCTCAGCTCACCCTCCGATTGCATACAATTTTCCGTTAGCGACAATGAGCGAATGATTAGATCTTGCATAATTCATATGAGCGATTTGCGAAATTCGACTGTCAACTGGAGCCGAGAGATCGAAACACAGGCAGGATTTAAATGTATTAGGATAACTAAATATATAATGATACATTATTTATCATACAAAATTAACGACAATTGTCCTCCAGTTATGTAAATTCTTCCATTTAACGATGCAACTCCGAAATAAATTCGCTGTTCTGGAATCTCCCCAATTTCAATCCATTTCCGGTCATCGTCTGATAATCGATATATCTTTTTACTATCAAGGCCACCAATAACTGAATATCCATAATTACAATAATGAATATGCTATAATGTGACCGTATAAAATTCCATCGCATGTTATTGTTTGAGGACGACTAATTGGAAGAGGAAGAGCAGGTCCCTCTTGCCATTTTCCATCTATTAAAACCTGAATAAACCATTTCGTAGACTTTCATTCGATCTTCTTACATCAACTCGATTCGTATATTTCCTCTTTTTAGCATCCAGTCCACTAAAATAATACAGTTTATCTTTGAAATAAGCTACAGATGCATATTTACGCCATTCAGGAGGATCTGGGCCTGTAAAATTCTTTGAATCGATCACTCATGGATTTGTTGATAAGACCTCTTGAAATTTGTCGGGTATTCAAGTCAAATATTTCAAATGATTTAGTTCTGCCGTTAATTCCAAAAAGCTGAAGTCTAAGAAATTATTCAAAATAACGAACATGATAATTCACTTTATTCTGTGCAGTTGCTAATTGATATGGTCCAGAATAACAATTGTAGAATTTTGTAATCTCTTCTACTGAGCGGGTAAATGAGTTGAACAAGCATATTTTCCCTTCATCTTCATCATTACTTCGATAATAAACTAAATTATTACGGATAGTTTCAAATTTTTACTTACTTTCAACATAATTTCTTACAAAAGAATAAAGTTTTCCCCTCGAGCAATATCGGCAGATGTTTCTTGATTATTTGCATCATTCGCTTGTTAGTCCAGGCCAACTATCCCAGATCTTTGAATTCGGGATATTGGCAGATCAACAATATAAGTTCGACTGGTAAATTGGCCAACATCTTTGTTAAGAGATCTAAACAATTACCATGGTATTATTTCGAAATGGAAATAGTAAAAGTGTATCGATTAAATGAGAAAGTCTGCAATTAACGAGTTTGAAATTGGTCATTGAAGAAAGGTGAATGAAACTACTAAATTGATGCTTCGCAATTTTATCAGACTAATATAAACGACACAAATGACATTTCGTATCACCAAGTATTTTCCACGATTACTAACGCTATGATATCGTTTCTATTGCTGTTGAAAATTTTTTCAATTTCAAAATGAGTTATTTGGAAGATAGGAGATTGCTCATAACGTTCATTCGCATTGATGATACATAGTCTGATAAAAACCGAGTTATTGAAATTTGAGTTTTTTGCGATATTTGGTTTATCACAGAATATACTTTTAAATATGAATAGCACCAATTTTGGATGAATTCAGCAAAATATCACTGTCGAATACATAATAAGAGGATTATTTTATGATCGTTGTAGATATATGTAACTACCATAAATCACTTGATTAGATGTTTCACCTGAGATACAACACATGTGCCCACCATGTATAAGAGATAACCGACAGAAGTAACTAGTCATAATTGTATATTTAAAAAAAAAAAAAAAATTTGACTAATTGATTCTATAAACATACATCTTCCGCTATCCCCAATCACAATTCACTATAAAACGTGTGAATTAGAATTAGAAATGAACAAAACAAGCAAAAACTGAAAAATAAAATTAAAAAAAAAGACAAATAGTAAAAATATCGGGCTGGGATTAAAATAGAATTACACCCCATGTCAAATCGTTTATAAGAGGGTGTCAAATTTTACAATTACAAGGGAATGTAATTTTACTTGAATCCCAGCCCTGATTTTTCTTTAACTATTGATACTTTTCGTAGATATCTTCAAACTCTAATTAAAATTGAAACTCCAAAAACGTAACGAATGGGTTATGTCATAATTTTCTATTGGTATGAAATGAAGACTTTCTGTATTTAACATCAGCTTTTCTTCGTCCCTTCACTCGCTAATTTATAACTTAATGATGGCGAAATGGTGATAATTATCTAGTAAAAATATGCACAGAAACCTGAAATCAAATGTCGAATTTTAATTTTGGTTTGTTTTCAGAAATAAGTATTATTTTCGGTATGAAATTGTAATGACTCATCCCCCTGACAGCATTTTAAAATTATGCAAAGTTTTCTCTGCGAAAATGAGAATTTCTTCGAATATTTACCTGATTGCATATAATTGTGTAAGAAGGAGTTCAATTCTACGAGCAAACCATTAGATTCTAATCGGGTTAATTCTGTAATCAGATGAATTGATTTAGAAGAGCAAAAGGGGTAGAATCCGGGAAAACTCAGCATGATTCGGGTCGATGAGCCGAAAGCGTAAATTAAAAATCACTAGAGAAACTGAATTGAAATTAGAGGTGGCATGCAATGAGAAAAATAAGAAACAGAAAAGTATCAAATCAGGAAAACGAATTTAGATAATAATTTCGAGTAGAGATTATAGTAAATCAAGAGGTAAAAAAGAAAACTTCAGAAGAAACTAAAGAGGATTATATGACTATTTTTAGAGTTTCTCCTCATTTTCACGATAGATTCTACAGTTCAGCGACAATAATTTTCTTTTTGCGTGTATCTAAATTTTCAGCGATAATGATTTTTTCGTCTTGTTTTTACTGGACGCTTTTCTCTACTTTTGTTCATCATTCTTCGATCAAAAACTTGATTATTTTCGACTAGAAACTTGAAATTTAAAACGTTGAACTTTTATGTTGGCGGAGTGATAAATTTAGATACTGCTATTTTATTCACTATGATTCAGAGTCAGAGCTCCGATTAGAAAATATTCAGGCCACGAAATTTTTGGAGTTTAATTTTCTAAATACGTAGGACAAAATTTTGGTTCCATTTCCGTAGGTTTGGAAGATTTTCGTTTTTGCTGATGACATCTTCCAAAGCGCTTCTTCTAAAAATGTCAGTCAACGAGCGTGTCCAAAATGTTTGCAGAGAAAAAGGCATAAATTTCTGCAACAGCAAAAAACGTTGGTCAGTTTTGGTTTACTGTAGCACTTTCGCCCTTGTCTTCCGAAAATGTCCCTCGTGGTCTGCATCTGGCATTTGGCATTTCCTCGTGTGATGTCCCGTCATTCTGCTGACGTCGCCATTCTGTTTGTTTTCCTTTCATATCTCTCTTTCCTCCTTCCTCTTCATAACGATGTCCCGATTATGCGCCTCCACAGTCTGTCTTTTTCTTCCCTTCTTTGTCTCTGTCAAGTGTAATCCGATTCTACCCTGATTCTTCATGGATTTAGTCTGCGTGCCATCCTCCAACTCCTTTTCCCTTTCCTTGCCTTTCAAGACTTCCACCGGATATCATCCCTGCATTCCCTCTGCACTTCATCCAACCACTCCATTTTCCTCTTCTTACCGAATTTCACGTCAAATATTTTTCTCGATGTTTATTTTTAAATTTGATTGTGGTTCTAGTGATTCCAGAAATTTCACGCGGTTTCATAACAGTGAGCAGGCTATTTTAGAATGTTTTGAAAAATATATGATTTGAGGATGGTCTTCAATTTTCATCATTCTCATTAGGTATAAGGGCGCGCTCGTATTTTTGACACTCCATAATCGTATACGAAACATTTAGATATTATGACAATACAATGGCCTAAAAACTTGGAACAATGTAAATAAATTGAAATGGATGATGTTTAGATTTTTTCTTGAATCAACCAATATTAGATTTTCATGCTCATTGTTACGCGATATTTTATCCAGCGCTTTGCTCTCTCCCTGCTTTATCCAACGAAGCATCATCAAAATGTTTCAGAAATCATTTTTTCCCTATTTTATGACAAATTTGTGATAAATCTGTTACTCTAGAACCGTTAGTAAGAATATTTTTTAGAGTTTTTAGCGAAAATATTTTTAAATTATATGGAAGTATAAAACGTTATTTTCGTTTTTTAAATGACGTATCGGACAAGCCAAAGAATACATTGCGTATCTTTAGAGTAAAAATTTCAGAAAATAAGTTCAGCAAGAATCGGAATCTGACCATTTACAAATCTCATGCATTATTTCAAACTTTTGTGCATCAGCGTAATGCATAATAAAACTTGCATTTCAAATTTCATATTCTGATACGACGTCAAATAGAACGATAACATACTTGCAATTCAAAATCGTTATGCTAGTAGAAAAATGGAGTCTTTTGATCTTTGGTGAGGCCAATAAATTCTATAATACAATGGTCATGATAAATTTGTATCATTTCGATTATCATCATGATTGAATATTTTATCATATTCTTCTTTTGTTTTATCGAGATGACAAAACGCATATATATTTATTTAGGTATTTAGATTCCAACCTAATTGAAAAGAAACTTTCTTGAATAACTTTCCAACGTGGCAAGTCCTGAAACTCAATTTTTTCATTTAATCTTGCATCTTTCGTAACATTTGTTTATTTCCTGATGCATTCTTTCAAAGTGATTGTTTTCACTTGCGCATTTCAATTTGAACGCTGCTCTTGGTTCGTGTTTTCCCACGCTTTGATTTGTAATCTTTTATGATAATCTTATTTCTGAGGTATTATATGATGAGACAAGGTTTGTCGAAATTTATTTATGCAATTCCTACTCCCGAAGTGTGAGAATACTGAATTCAACTTTGGATTTGGTAGTCCAAAGTTATATTCGAACTTTCTCTGAATTTTTTTATAGCGATCTCGCAAATTGCGAACATTTTCGAAGATTCATTGAACTCGGAAAATAATTCCGAACTTTTGAGTGATTTCGCACTCATTTCTATTCTTCCTAAACCCAATTTCTTCGACGTCTTTAAAAATAGTATCATAAATAATTTACCAGCTTTTTCTATATGGATCTCCCTCTAAGCCTTATCACTCCCGTGAATTGTAGATTTCTTACCTAGGCGTTCAAGTTTCGAGTTGCGATTTGAAACCCGTTTTCCCCGTCGAGATTTTCATAAATCCGCATGAATATTCTACGCATTTCGTGTTCATTCCTTCAATTTCTCAATGGGCTTGTGATCTCTTCTTCGGTCAGTTTCCTTGTTTCCAGCTCACTTTTTCTTCCGAATCAAGCCTTCCTTTCTCTAAAGTTTGATCGAAGAATATTTTATCCGTACTTTTGTTCAAGGATAAATGTCGTCAAACCTTCGAACTTTTCATCTTTATTCTACGCTTGAACGATCTTAATCAATCTTCCTGGCTCGTTATTCCCTGCAAAAAGCTGCGACGTGATGATAAATGACAAGGGAGGGCTGTGATGAGCAGTGGACCGAAAATAGCAACAATTGAACAAAGAAATGCAGTCATTATTTCCCTTGCAAAACAGCTTGATTGTGGCTTGTCCGGTTGTGTTTCTCAGTTTATCATTTACTAATTTGTCATAGCCCCGCCCCTTCGATTGTTCTGCTGGCTAATGTTGTTAAGCTGTCGGTCCTGCCCTGCGCAGCGTGCATTCGTCTCTATCGAGAATGTTGACCTATGACTCGCAATGACGCAATCATTCCATTCGATTTTCCCTTCACTCTTCTGCACCATTGTTGAAATGCGTGAGCCCCTAGCATAGGTAAATAAAAATAGATCACGCATATTTATAGGTGATAAAACAGCGATAAAATTGCGTAGTCCTCCGGACCTGTCGCCTTATCTTAATTGGATCTAACTTATGAGCCATCATCTGCGATTCTTTTGCTTTTTTAGTGGTTTCGAAACTGATTTGCTCAAATTTTTCTAGGAAACTATTGCGTACGATATGTGGGCGACATATTTAGTTTTTTCTGCAGACCTGTACCAATTTACGAATTTACGCGACATTGATATCACCCACAAAAATGCTTTGATTTCTCGGTTTATTTGAGGAAGGTGTTTTGTTGACAGAAGGAGGAGTGGTTGCGTAGAATTGCGCGTGCAGTTGATCATATCACTTCATTCTTCATTTCCATTCCATCATCATCCTGCAAATAACTCGAGTGCTCTGTCTGGGAGCCAATCAGTCTGTTTGCTGTTTGAGAATGACTTCCACTTCTTACTGCTCAATTACCTGGTACGTCATCTCCATTCGTATTCATTGTTTTGCCCTTCGAACCAAGCACCTCTTCACCGGTTCAATATCTCATTTTTATTCCTACTCTTTGGATTTCCGAAGGTCACACAAGGATATTCCAGCTTTACGACTTGCCCAAATGTGTGTGTGTGTAAATATCCAAATATCCTTGCTCCTCCACCCTCTGCGTTCTCATATTCAAGATAAGTGTAGAGGGAAATTAGAGTAGCATTTTGAATTGCTCAACCCAGAAGCAGAAGGCAGAAGGTGTAGGCATTTCGAGGGTCGAAAATGACATATACGCGTCTCTACGTGGTTTGATCCATTAAATGGCTATTTCGATGACACAATCGGTCTAATTTTATCCCATCTCCACAATTTGGACTATACTACTTTACTACTTTTACACTTTTGCTCTCGTATTATTGTTTCCATTTTCGTGGTTTATTGTTTTATTCTGGATGCGATGATCACTATCAATTTCAATTTTAACCGTATAATTTCCGAGTCCAAATGCATTTCACGTTTCACACGCATAAATTGCAATGCTTCAGATGCGATTAAAATATGCCTTGCAAAGGCTGTCGCCCGGCGCCATTATTCCTCACCTATTTCGACTCATGTTTCTATTGGTATTGCTATGTTGTTGCTTCTCCACAGCCTGTGCAGGACTCATCAAAGAGTGCCGAGTTGTAGGTGAGGTTATCGAATTCTTATGAACACTAGCAGCAGAGATAATTTGATTTTCGATTTTTATCTTCAAATTTTAAAATATTTTTCTGAGCTAGAACGAGAAAAGTTTTCATTTTTTCATAATTCAAATTCAAACTATCCATGATATTGCCATTCAATATTTTTGTTCAAAATTCACAAGTTTTCATCATTATCTCCTATCAAAATCGATATGCTCGAATAATTGCTGAAATTCTTTAATGAGCGTAACGCTATCGGTTAACGTTTTATAGAATTCTCCCTATTGTTTGTTGACCTCGATTTTATCAGAGGTCGGGGTCAATTTTCTAAAATTTGCACAAAAGAATTCAACAGAAATGCCAAATATTTGCCTGATAAGAAATAGTTTGGCTTTCATAGATGATTCAAAATTGAAGTAATGCAGTAGAAATTTGCTGCGTAATGGGTGATTACCGGATTATGACATAAAAATGTTTCAGGAGCAGAAGAACTGATTGACGAAGAGGGTTGTGACCTGTCGATAGTCCGGGTGAATCGGTGTTCCGGCCAGTGCCTGTCCTTCTCGTTCCCTAATCCCAACACCAGAAAGAACACGGTCCACGCCAAGTGCTGCAGGATGGTCGACTCCGAATGGGTTAGTCATGAGTCATTGCACGCGCACAAAGATGGAATGTTTACGTGATTACGTGAACACACAATCTATTTTATCAATGCGAAAAATGACTAGTGCACTAAATTTAGCAAGAATAATCACGTAAATGCAAAATACTGATCACGGATATCCTGATCATCATCAAATTGATAGTTTTGACTCATGCTTTTTCTTTCTGAACTCTGTCTGATTCATTCTTTTGTTGTAATTGAACAAAATTTCGAAACGAGCAAATATTATTCGATTGATATCGCGAATATGCACATGGTGATATCAATTATGCATATTTTATTTATTTGATATTGCTTGATTACAGTTGGAATTAGTCAGAATTATTATCAAAAACACTATTTGCAATAGTCATTATTCATCGTATTCTCTGATAGAGGGGAGCCACACCCTATAATTTTATGAACAATATTTCGCGATGATGCTGTTTGGAAAATGTAAATTACCTTGTATTTAAAAGCTTAATGGGATATCTTCCCTATCCATACTTTCTCGAAAGGAATTTACTGGGAAATATGCTTCATAACTCTTTGTTATACGAAAATTTAGAAACCATAAGCAAATAATGTAAAGAGATAACACCCAAATTTGGTTCTCTCTAACAACGTTTCAAACTTTTGTGCCATAAAAGCAGTAAAAAATCCAAATTACCCTCTTTCTATTCAATAAATACTGTAAAATGAGTGAATTTCATAGATCTAAAATTTTAGATTATATCAAAAATAGACATATTTTAATTTTTAGGTGACTGCTGAATTGAACTGTAAAGAAGGCCCTCGAGAAATAAAAATACCGAGTGCAACAGAATGCCAGTGTTTCGATTGCTCTATGAATTCAATACACAAATAATCGAATGATTGCGAATTTTGGATGGGTGATGTTCAGGACAGACGAAATCCACTTTGTATCTTCTAGGAAGAGATTTGTATCTGTAATTACTGTATGATTGGTTCGCAAATTCGAATTTCGAATGGTTGTGTTCATAGTGATTGATGATGATGACGATGATCTTGAAATTACTGATCTCATGAAATTACCTTGTTTCAAATGGCAAATCATAAACTGGTTGAGAAATCTTGATGCCAACTGAATATCAGGAGCGTAAGACATCTGAAATTTAGATAAGAGATCCGAACAGATCTTACATCTCCTGATAATCACTAATTAGAATCGACTAATCCTATCATTTGAAAGAAGGAACATTTATTTAGCTTCTAGTCTTAGGTAGACAATTTGGCGGGGTTCACTTGTTCGAAATTACGACGCTGTCAGATTCTCATTCTCATTGTTTTATTAATACTTTTTGTAATATCATTACAATTCGGTCATGTTGAATGATTGCCTTAGCTTTTGTGCCATCTATTATTCTCCGCATATTAATTGTATAGACGTTCTTCGTATATCAATTTATCTGCGACTTTTTGAAATATCTCAACTTTGATGATTCTAAAGAATTGATGATTAATACGGGCGTTTTTAATAATTTATTCAGCTTTAATATCTTTGTTTAATTTATTTATTATATCTAGTCTTGAAATTGTGCATATAATTTTGGACAGAATGGACTATAAATTATTCGAATTAAAAATAAAATGCTAGGTTTCATGGGTATTGAATGAAAGTTATTATTAAATACATCCTACTGTTAACGCTATAGAAAATCTATAACGGCGAGCAAGTTTTTTGGGATCAAACACCAACTATTGCAAGAAGCGTGAAATCATTCTTTTTATGAACAAATCATTTAGAAATTTCGCACACATAAATAAAATCCCAATTCGAAATATTTTATCAAGTTGCATGACGATTCTCTCATGAATAGTGATTTTATACTTCATTTTAAAATTAGGCTTGGCTCTAAACTTTTGCTACCACTAATTTACATTGCACGTCATTTTATCTGTCTGGAATGAGCGACATGTGCAGTTCAAAGTTTCGCTATTTGCAGCTTTCTGGGAATTCCATTAGCCAAAAAATGAGAATATTTTCACACGAATATTGATGATGATGATGATTTGGTTATCTTCCTTCCAGGTCTTCCTAGTCGTTGCTTTGTTTCTTGCCTTCCACCCCTGTCAGTCCTCCTTTATATCTTTAGAAGTCCTCTTGTTCCTTCCTTTTCTGCCTCTAAAATTGTCCCTCTGCACATGCAAGGCACACGCATCTCGTTGACATTTTGTTTTGTAAGGAATGAAACTCGATCCTTTTTCAAAAATATTCCTAAATAAATTTACCTAATTATAGACAAACACACGTAAGCACCGGAATTATTGTTTAGAAATAGTTTACTGGATAAATGAAATAGCTAAAATGCTTCATAAGTTATTACACTAATTTGCGCAATCTGGGTGCAAGCATTGCTAGATTTTATAGAACTATTTAAAGAAAAGAATCGACCACTATACAATAATGCTCAAAAGTTTGGAAACACCTAAGAAGTTTCCGCAAAAATCGTTGTCATTCCTTTAGAAGCATCGAAATTCGAGCCCTTTTAGCTATACAAGTAGCCAGTACGCTGGCCAACCAGTGTGCCACGTTTCAGCCTACTATTCAAGTCCGTGTTTATTGTACGGGGAATTTTGTAAAAAAATTGCGCATTCAAAAGTTTAGAAACACCGTTATAAATTTATCGAGGAAAAAAATTACATTTTATTATTCTTTAAGTTAGATTAACCCATTCTATTTTACATATTTCACAAGTCTAAAAGTTTGATATCGAAATTTCTCAGAAAGTTGTCGACGTTTTTTAGCTGGAACATGATATTATAAGGATCCTTTAGACTCCATAATTTGTACTAAAAATGTTTAAATAAAGAATTTATTACTATTGCAGAAAAATAGAAAGAACTAATTAGTAAAAATTTCAATATGGGGACAAATATTTGAAATTCATGAAAATCTATTGATTTTATGTCGGTTTGTATTCCTTCTCAAGTCCCTCTACTTGATTTCGCTACTTCAAATATTTGGGCATTTATAAAACTTCAGAATAAAATAATAACATAATCGGCCTAATATTGAGCTTATAATTTTTCGTTGCAATATTCTTATCTGCTTATCAGCAAAGAAGCAGAGGACGTCACTTCTCCATAAAGCAGGCAGAAGCATTTGCCGATGAAAAAGGCAGCTCAAACGTTTTTATTACCCCTGACGCAAAACAATCGATTGAATTCCATTTGTATAATTTTTGTGGATATAATTTTTTAACAATTTTAGAATCCATGATACTCAGGCTGTATTGTGCTGTTTCAGCACTACTGCTTGGATCTCTTGGGGGTGAGTATTGAGTTTATAAATTTATGTATAAATATTAAATGTTTAGTCTGTCAAGGAAGTTCTTCAACAACAACAACTATCGAAACAACAATCTCTTCTGGGCCTCCAAATATTACTTCATGTTATAATGGGGGATTTAATTATTTTGACGCCGAAGAAGAAATTGGAAAATGTAACTGTCCGAGCTACTGGATTGGAGATGGTAATTTCTATATCTTACTGTTACCTTTAAAACAAATTTATTATCTAGATTGTGAGACAATAGTATGCACAAACGGTGGATATGTAGTCGATGGAACTAACCGATGTCGGTGTCCAATCGGTTACTTCGGAGTCCACTGCGAAGCCAGTAAAAGAAAGATAATGAATAAAATATGCTATAATTAAGTGTTCAGCAACGACGATAAAGCCTCCGAAGGGAACATTCTCTTCAAATAAACTGAGTCAGTTCAATATCATCGATCTTAATTTGTATACTGATTATTGGGGTATGGGGTCGTACAAAAAGTATAAGGAGGTTATACGAACTTCAACACCAACCAAGGAATTATGCAATATTTAGGCTCTGATAAACTTCATAAATATTTCAAACCAAGCTGGAAATACCTTTAGTGAGTATAACTATCGGTATAATGACTTTGTTCCTTATTTGAATCTGACTACGCTAGGTGGCCCGACGGAAATAAACTATCCTGAAAGTATTTATCAAAAGTTATTTATTCTTATTCATATATTTAGATTACACATTTAATCAGGATAACAATCAAATTTCTAAATTAAACGCAGACGATTTTCTTGATGCACTTAAAGATCGGAACAATATGCCACGCCTTACTCGTCTCTATTATTGTCATAAATCTGCTATATATGAGGCAATTTATGATATGATGAAAGGTAGTTATTACGCTATACTTTTGCAATAATTGTATCTTAATAAAGGAAATAATCTCGAGCAAACAACTATTACTGTGGTAACCTCGCAGCCTCCATTTCCTGATGAACTAGGAAAGATAGCGAAAGATAAAATCCTTCAGATGACTGTCGCCTTCGGAATCACAGTAATCTCTTCTAAAATTTTGATAACTATTGGAATATTTTCAGATCAATGTGATTTGGATTGAAGACGATATTTTCATTCGCTGCAAGCCAGAAGAAACTCAGGTATAGAAGATCTAGCTGTGACAAATATCGTCGGATTTTAGGATCTGAAAGAACTGGTTCAAGCGACTGGTGGAAATTTCCTGTCTGTCCGATATAGTCCTGATGATACTTCGACTGCTGATGTAAGTTGTGCAAAATGGGGTTTCGAGTTTGATGATTTTTCCATTATTTTGATTTATATTTCAATTCCGATTTTTCTGATACATAGCATTTGTGTCGGATTTGTAAAAATGAAAAATCATTTTCACATTACTTGAAAACATTTAGGCGATATCTTCTATATTCGACACGATGTATCAGCCCCAATTGATAGCGAATGGAGGCGCAAGCGATTGCTCGAAAGGCCACAGTGTCACCGTCGTCCCTGATCGAAGTCAGATGCCATATTACGTCTTCGCAAAAGGAGGTTAATAAGCATATCGCTCGATGCTAAACACACACGAGGTTTTGCATATTTTAGAAAACGTGCAGGTATCAGATGATTGTATTGGCGTCAATACGAAGGCCACTTCCTACCCAGGGGACATGATCATTCTGTACACTCAATTGTCTCCATTCCCATGCCCATTGACAGTCACTTCCGATGGAGCCTGCTCTGTCTTGGTAGGGATTTAATTTCATACACAGCTACCCACCCACTGGTGCCCAAAAATTGGCTTGTGTTTTCCGATTTTTAAAATCCATGCCCGTACCTTACCTTTACCTATGAAAACTTGTGCTTCATATGTTTTAGATCCAAACTTATCAACGGCACCGTTTCTTATCATTTAACTCACATTATGCAATTTTATGCAGCCTCGAATTCAAATGTAAAACCAACCAAGACTTGTCACATTCTGTAGTTATAAAAAAAAAGCAATGATTTATACTCACGGTAGATGGACTTCACTAGGTTATATCTATATTCTTGGCAATAGAACTGTCCTAAGCATTTAGAGACAAAGTAACTATTGTCACTAGTATTTTCTCAAATTTAGGCCGTTGGCGTTGATCAAAAGAACCTCGGGCTGCAGCTATATCCAAGTTTCGTCGAAGATTCACAATTGGACGTATCAAGGCATGAACCGATTGATGGTAATGCTATTGAGCTATAATTTTCTAGGGTTAACTTTAGGACTACAATTATACGTTGCACTTCACATGGAAATTAATAATGCTAGCCTTCAAAATTATAGCGTAAAATATTTCATAATCATATTTTTCTATAAATTCACTATTTCAGATTTCTACACTAGCATCGTACGATGATCTGGGAAATTCTAAGAATTTCACGTTCCAATACAGAGACGCTACCTTCGAGCTAATATCTGATGTAGGAATAGCGTCAAATTATAAAGATCAAGTATAATTTTAGAAATCATTCTCCTGTAATTCGAGCGCGAATACATGGTGGTTTAATGTAGAAATTCTAAAAGTTGATTTACTTTTAAAATTATAATTTTAGGTCGTTTTGAATGATCCAATCACTGGAAACGCAATTGCTCGCCGTGTTCTTCCATTCAAATGCTTGCCACGTTAGCGATAGTTTCAAGAAATAATGAATCATCGCTTGAGTATTTTAGCGACTTATTCGCCCTCTCCAACCGCGACAGAAGGTACCACTAAAGCAGCAACAACCACAGTCACTACGATGCCTGAATTAATGACATCAACTACTGTTGGCTCGACATCTGAGTATAGTACTGGTGAGTAATGATTATAAATAAAAATACAAGAAGGATAACATTCTAAGAAAATTTTTGTCAAAATAACAAATGAATCCAAAATGTGAACATAACGAATTAGACTTGAAAAACATCGTTTATGCTCCTAACGAAATAATATCTTTATAAGAATTTCGCGATATTGCTTTTATAGGAAGCACTCCTCTCCCAACGTCAACATCCACCGTTGTGACATCGACTACCACAATGATGACCACGACTACCCAAACAACTCCAACAACGACACAATCAGGTAAAAATGGGATTTATTGCCATTCCGGACTTATTCTTTCAAAATTTCAGATTGCAAGAATATAGAACCGGGAGATATTCAATCTCGAACTCTCATTTTCGCTTATCCAAACTCCATCAATTTAAATGCTTGGGGAAGGTTCAAAACTGAGTTATTGTACAGTGACAATTTTATGAACAGCTTTGGAGAATTTGGAGAAGTAAATGACATTCATTTTTAGAAATCAATAGCATCGTGATGCCATTACTTTTCTAGTACATCTATTTAGGTAAATTATGATGTAGATCCGAACGTAGCTGATTGTAATTATAACCATCTTCACAAACAGAATTCTTCAACGTATGATTAGGCTTCATTAAGGGTTTTAAATTTATATAATGATATATCAACTTTTAGCGACTTTGGTGAAGCTCTTTATAGCGGATATAACCCAAATTCATCAATTAGTAATATTGAAAATAATTCACCAACTGGTCTTCCTACAATATTACAAGTAAGTTGAAAGTAATACAATCTGTCCAAAAAGTATATTATCGATACCTCATTTTTGTGCCTTCTCACCTCTTTTGTATCTTCTGAAAATTTTGAATATTGAGATGCCTAATCATATCTAGCTATTTGAAATTTTCATAAATTACAAAAGATATGAAAAATCGCGAAAAATGAGGTATTGGTATACTTTTGGATAGGTTGTATATATTTAATGAGAGAAATTGAAATATTCGATTTTAAGTAAAGTTAATTACACTCGTAGTTTAGGAGTTAATCAGTCCTCAACCGTGTCCTAGCTCTAGCAATCGTGAACAATTGACTGATTTAGTTGATGACGAAATTCCCGATCCTACGCATAAAAATTCAATTGCTTTAATTATGATTAATAAGCTCACTAATTCTATGGATGATTATAGTGACTATAGATCGTATCCGAATAAAAATATAAAGGTATTTTATTAATTTAAAATACATAACTAAATGTTTGAATTTATATTAATTAGCGTGCCATATTTTAGACGTTAATTTTCATGGACCCATCTGATTTATCGACGCAATTTGCCTATGGAGAACGCAGCACTACACCGATGAATGCAATCACTGCTATGTCAAACGGCCATTTCATACTTTCCAACATGAACAACGCCCCAGACCTTTCCGTTATATAATTTCAATAATCTAGTCAATTTAAATCGTGTCGATTTAGAATTGGCTGAATCCGTTCCTTGAAAACGGACCAGGAGGAACTCTGCTATTCTCTCGCAACATCAAACCAGCTCCGCATGTTCCCATTCAGAATGCGGGACTTGCCGATTTTCGAGGAATCTCGACAGTCCCCGTCTTTATTACTGCCACTACTGAAATTACGAAAGGTAAATAAAAATTGTGATCAAAAAGACATTTTACAATAATAATGTTTGCTTAGATTTCCAAAATCAAGGAGCCTATAGATTCATACTCATATTAAATCCGGTGCAAGATTCAAGTTGCAATGGAGCTCCACAGAAAATAGATTTGTTAGACAATAGCGTAGAAGGAACAGGATATATCGTATGCATATTTCGCATTTCTCCCGACTATTGAATTTTCAGAATGGCAGTAATCTCTATCGCACATTCGCAAATTTGAATGGTAGCTGCCAATACTATGTTGGAATTAATTTCAACTGGATCGATCCCTCAAACATCCCAAACATTTATCTCCGAATTTGGACCTCACAAAGGTAATGAGAAAAATCTTAGCTAAAACTATTCTCTACATTTAGTCCGATTGATTTCCAATTTAAATACAAAGACTTGCAAGACAACGATTTATATCCAGATTCTACTGGAAATGGACCTGATAATAGTAACTAGTTACAACTAATAATGCTAATTCTGAAAATTTAGTAAATGGCGCAATTATAAGAGGAAGTTTACGTAATGCAAAACCCGATCAAACTATCGTAATTGTTATTTGAAATATATCTTAAGATATAGGTGGATTTAGGATTCTATAACCATTACTGATTGCACTGGACAGGTTTCGAAATTGTACGAAAGCACTCAAACAGCTACTCCCGATCCAAGTACCAAAATATTTTTATCATCTATTATTATGCAAGAAAACTCTTATACTTCAGAAGATATCTGCCTTGATTTATATTTCGTACCATTTTTCTGCTTAACCACTACGCCTGGTTGTGTACCTGGTTCTGAAGGAAAATACGATATTCAGGTAATTTATTGGTGAAAATTTTGGAAAATAATTCCTTTAGTTTAATTCACCAATTGTTCCAAACTCGAATTTTTCTGAGATAGGAGTTTCTATGCAATATTCGTTTTGGTGTAGCAATAATGCGAGCGGACCTGTCGATAATTGCAAATATCAAGACGCTGCTGGCAATTATATATGCGAAGGCAAAACTGCTCCATATTATAGAGGTTTCATTGATTGATACTTAAAATTATGAAGTTGTACTAGGGCCAACTGATGTAATCGTCGATTGTTCTGGGCATGGCCAACTCAAATACGAAATCGATACAGAATATCCAGCTAACGCTTCCGTAGCTTATAAATGCATTTGTGACCCCGGTTATAATAGCTCGGACAGCGATATTCCATCTTGTGACATTGGTAGATATTTATTTGCATTTCTGGAGAAATTATGCGTTTAGCAACATGTCCTATGATGAATACAAGCCCTGGAACTTTGGATATGCAATACCGAACATACACTGTTGTGGTATTTGTCGATAACAGCAATTACGATCCTTTCTTTGTATATCCGCATGCCAAGGCTTTTCTTGACTTAGGAGACTTTGTCGCAGATGATCTAAAGAATATTTGGTTATATCAATTTATAGCATTATGTAGTGATGGAACAGGTATTTTAAAACAAATATACGAGGTATTTATTAAATAATTATAGCTGTGCCAATATATATTGGCCCTGATATTGAGGCATTCCAAGGATCAATTTATAACAACCGAGCTAATAATCCTAATTGCAGTTCAACTGGAACTGGATGGGATATAGTTTACGCATATAAGGTATTATATTGAGAAAATTGATCATTGCTATTGAAGATTTTATTGAGGCGGCAATACGCGCTCTTGGTAGACAGCAGAGAGGAATCATTGCAATTTATAAAGAGGACCCTGACGATCTTCTCGATTTTAATCGGGAGGCATTTATGCAAGTATCTCAACAGTATCGACAAGAGGTAATTAGCATATAATTTGTTACATCTGAAGAACATTTTTAATGAATCCATAATTATTGCCCTTATGTTTTACTGGGACGAGATTTTGCATTTTTCGATATTTAAAATAATTTTTCTTTTTTTTCAGGTATATTTCATATGCGCTCCATATGATACGTATAATTGGTACACAAGCAATCGTTCTACAATTCCGGATAAAATATTCGAGGGTTTAATGTCGACTGGAGGGACTGTAATACCAACAGAGTTTAATGGAAAGGATGAGTATGTATTGTTTCCTAAGGAGGTAAATTAACTTTTACTTTAAATGCAAAATATTATGTTTTCAATTGTTCAAACTTAATTCAGTTTTTCCAAAGACTACTACAATCAACTGTTTCGTTCTTTGATTTTCAAATGAATTGGAGTAAATCATATCCATTTGAGGTAGAAGGGGACGCATATGTAATTATGCCAGGACTAAACAGTCTTCATACGAACTATGGTAGGCAACCTGAAATCAATATCCCATTTTATCAAAAATTAATTTTAATATTAATTTACACTTACAAACAATAAATAACACAGTGATCTATACGAATAGGTGATCGCTGATTTTTTTTAATCATTTATGCAGTTATAAACTATAAAATAATTTAACCTTTTAAATTCGCAATATCCTATACTTGACTTTTTAAGAAATGTCGAATGATAAAGCTTGTAAACACTTGTCATAAATTGCAAAACGTTTCCTTTAGATAATTCGATCCCTCCACATGAGGATGATGCAGGCAGTAGCAATTTTTTTATTAAGTTCGTAAAATATGATGCTAAGTCACACACCGTATTTCCTCTGTACGACGATAAATATTTTGTATCCATTCTAGTAAGTTCCCTAGCTAAATTAAGAAGTAAACGAGTCAACACAAACTTTATTTTTTATGTACTAAATAGCTCTATATCCCCAACATTTGCTATTCTTTCGGACGATTTGAAAGATTCTTCAACTGCTATTTCAACAACTCAGTCAAGTAAAATCTTCAGTTCAGAGACCACATAGAGGCATATAATTTTAGATACTGGTGCAAGATTGGGAATATATTTACCGAATGATTGGAAGCTAATTGATAGTAACTACGGATACAGTCCGTTCAGTAGAATAGCAGATAGGGTTAACTGTACATTTAAATCCACGACCTATATTCCAATTGGACCACCAACTGATGCAGGACCTCAATTCATTTACGTATGTATCTAATTTTTGCTTACAATTAGGAAGGCCAAGTCTCCCCTTTCGGGAGAGAAAGAGCGCATAATTTTTTTTTTTTCGATGTTTCAATTATCGTTAATTGCCTCGTTAATTGGTCGGCAATTTCGAAAAATCAAAATACTAAATAGGTTAATAAACGACACCTGAGATGATGGCATCGTTGGTCTTTCGAAAAAGGCCTTCTGAAGGCATGAACGACGTCGAAACTCTAGTAGCATAACTTTTGACAGGATGAACTGTTTTTGAAAATCTAAAAGTTTTGAGTTCGTCGCGATCTCGCCTATCGTTCTGATGTCAAATAAATCTAATTCAACTTATTTTGAAAAAAAAAACTACTTGGCCTCTCTATTTGTATTAGAACATTTATTTTTCCAAATAACAAAATCAGAATTGAATGATGAAAGAAAAGAATATTTTAGCTGACGATAAGTAATGGTACCGTAGAAGATTCAGGTATTCAAATTAAGAAAGTATTTCCCTACGCAGTAACTACCAACTTTAGTAAGTTTCTGAACTATTTTGCAAAGATTTGTTGAAATATTAGTCTGTCAAAACGGCGGCACGCACAATGATGCGTTAGGAAAATGTGACTGTATGCTTGGTTACTACGGGCCTGATTGCGGCTTGTTGGATTGCAACGGTGCTGCTGGAAAACAATCAGGATGGGGAGATGCGTGCAGTTGCGACTATTCGGGAACCGACCCGACTTGCAGGCCAATAAGTGAGATTTCTACTTTATTGAAAGAAAATGGAATAATTTAGAAATCATAGACTAGTGAAAATGTTTTTTTAGAGTCAAAACAATAAATTTAGATGGTAATTCGAATTCGTTCTGGTGGTGGCGATCGAACGATTACTGGCTTGAATAAGATCGTTTTCAAGTGAATAAAGTTTATTCTTCAAAATTGAATTTACAATTAAAGCAAAAAAACTAAAAGATTAGAATTAGAAATATTTTTAGTTGACAATTTCTGCAGCGGTTTTCCATTTTCGTGTTCTCAAATACACTACTCCATATTATTTGATGGCAATAGTTTTCGACTTGGTTTTCTTCATTTGAATTGCTGCATTCTGTCGCCAGTGTTTCATTCTAGAATGCAGATCGTTATTCACCAAAAGTCAATTTTTAAGATAATTTAGTCATGATCTGTAAACACGTACTGATCAAACTTATCCTTACTCATATTTATTCAATGCCTATTCCTCTCGCTATGAGCATAGACGTTGCGAGAACATTTGAAATTTATCGTAAAATGGACGTTTAACTATCAGTAATGATAATGAAAGTTTAAGCAAAGTCATTACGAGATATACTCCATCCATCCTATCTCCTATCACTACCATATATCCTAAATAAATTCAGCATATCAAAATATTAGTTTTAATTTCAATGACTATAATATGCTTTGGTGAATAACGACTCACACTTTGATGAATAAAGATCGCCCTCATCGAATAAATTTAAAAAGATATCCAAATGCCCACCACTCTTCATTTGTCGAATTTCCAAATAGACAGTGTCTCATCCCGACTTGCAATGAAGATCCTGTCCTCTGCATTCTGACGGCTCCAATGCAGACAGGTGATGGACGCCTTGTGGAAATGTAGATGAAGAAGTAAGTTGCGGGATTTCATCGAGTAGACTCGCACAGAACCGTCCCAGAAGCCGGAAAGCAGAGTTTTGCCAGAAGGAGAGAAGCCCAGAAAAGAGCAGCCTTCAGAACTGCAATTCGTTTCAATTAGTGATTTCAAAAGATAATTTTCAGGGTTTATAAAGAAGCGGAAGAAAAGCGATTGGAAATCCTGGAAAGCAATATCTTATGGAAGATCAAAATTCCATAGCATATTCATCTGAACAAATAGAATTGATTTCTGAAATTATACCTGGAAGGATACTGTACTTCCATGATCTGTTCGTCTTTCTTGTCAGTCAATTTCATCAATGCGAGCGGTGATTTTTCCGTGCCAAAAGCGATGAATTCCTGCTGCCCAGCAATTGCGAAAATAGGGGTTTTCACGTGATGAACCATCTCAAAAATACAAGAATGAAAATATGAAAATTCAATTAAATTTGGCATAGGAAGATTTTTGAAAAGGATCTGCTGAATTGGAAACAAAATTCGAAAGATAGTCATTTGGCTTCAGGGCTATGGAATAAACGTAGAAGAAGCATCATTACCTGTACATTTCTCGTGTCCAAATCGACCAGATGGATTCGTCCTGCATCGTCTCCAACGGCAAACAGATTTCCATAAAGGGCGCAGCAAAGAGGAGTCATTTCTGGACTGGTGGCTTCACAATCGTCTGCGTCTGACTGAAATTAGCAGGAATAATTGGCAAAAGTATATACTTTCAGGGAATTTCAGAATTTTAATTGAATATTATCGAGTCACTTGAACGGAGAATGCACACGTTAAAAACCTGCTATTTCAAATTCTTCGAAAATAAACCTGATCCAACCTTTTCTAATACAGGAATCTGATAGAGCAGCTCCGACTTCCCCCAATCTCCATCCTTCGTAATGCGGAAAGCAGATCGGCTTTTCTGATCAGTGACAGGGTAGATCAAATCTGCTCCAAATGTGACCGCACGGGCGAATCCAACGAAGTCAGTCGATACGAGTTTGATAGGTTGATCTTCACTGAAAATCAGGCTCGCTGCAGTTACTACCCTCTTATCATTATCACCTTTTTGTAGCTCCCACCTTATTTTTTGGAAAATAGTGGAGGGAAAAGAAAAAAAATAGGGTGGAAACTAAAAGATCGAAAATCATTAGTTTTTGAACACGTGGAAGAACATTTGATTTTCTTCGATTTACAGATGAAAAATGCAGAAAAATTCTGATATTCACTATTCATAATTCTTTTTTTTTCTGAATAAAACTGAATTTCTCGTTACTTGAACTGCAATATTCCGAATCCTCTGACGAATGCCCAAATCATCTGTTTGCCTTCGCCGTCTTTCCGATTTCCAACCGATTGAATTGCTCGTTGTTCTGGGTCTTCTGCAAAACAATTATTCAGTAGTTTTTTTTCTCAATTTATTTTTCCTACCATAAAGAGTCCTTTCCAAGAGATAAGTGACAGAATTGTAGAGCTGGAGAATTCCTGAAGAAGTGCCGATTGCGAGAAGTTGACTGTCATTGAGGTGGAGAATACAAATACAGGAAACGCCTCCGCGAAGACGGGTCAGAACGAGCAAAGGCTCGGGAGACTGTCTATTCATCTAAAGAAAGAAAATAGATTAAAAATCAGATAGTTAGATTAGAAATTTCATCAAGATACTACATGGTTGGTGATGATCTTCAGATTAGTAAGATGGTGGTATTGAAAAAAACAAGAAAAAAGATCAGATTTTGAATCTTTCGATTCTGAGATAATAAACATTGGCACGAAAGGGACCGAATGAGAAAATGAAAACAGTTCAAATGACGATAAATATTTATTTAAAAAGTTCAATTTCACAAAAAGTAACTTGCAACAAACAACAAAAAAAACTAGAAACCCGTGTGTAAATGTGTGAGATGCTCTTCTTCATTTGGCGATCAGTACTAGGCAATGCGTTTCTTCTGAAACAAAAATATTCATCATTTTTTGTGAACGTTTTGAATTGTAAATTCTTGATAATCTTGAAAATGAAAATGCTAAAGGATATCCTACTCAAACTGCCGTTATATTCAAAAGTAGACACATATTATTCTGATAAAAATCTATACAATTTTGGCGTTTCAGATCAGCAACTTCAAAATATGCAAAAAAAAAAAAAAAGTCTCACCTCCTTCTGTTGCTCCTTGTTTCTCCTGGATTCCCTCATGGCTTCTCGTTCTTGTTCCTGATTTTCCCTGTCGTCCTCCCTCTCCTTGTCTTTGTCCTTCTCCTTGTTTTCCTTGCTTCCCTTTCCGTCCTTTCCAGCCTTCAATCTCTGCTTTTCCTCTGCATCCTTGTCGCGGACTTTATCGCTGATTTCGGTTCTGAAAAATAAACCATTTTTAGTTTTTAGAAAGAATAAATTTAAACGAGGTTTGATTTTGATAGAATTATCTTAATGTTAATAAAAAAAAAGCGATCTTAATCTGCTGGCCCATTAATCAAAATTTCTTCTAAATGTTGAAAGAAGAAATAACTCACGCAACACTCCTCCTCTGTGAGGTAGATAGGGTTGGATAGAAATCGCGCAGGTCCAGGATTATCTGAAACACATTCGGACTCATTAATTTTCATAAGATGAAATTTCTTACCTGATTTCCAGCATATTCGACGAATTCAAGGAATTCGTCGCCTCTGAATTCGGTCAGCATCGGCTAAAAATCGCATTTTTAAAGGAACTCATTACGCTAATGCGCAGCTATTTCACGACCCCGAGAAAAGAAGGAGATCATAAGGAAATCCGAAGAAAAAATAAGGTCGTTCATTTTAAAGTTCAAATAATTTCGACTGATCTACCGCATAGGCCACACTCCTTAGCTGGATGATCGATCTGAAGAAGGCCTTTCTCGTTTCGTCATTCGCCTTCCACAACTCGCGGAGGATCACCTTCTGCACCACGTTCGAGATGAAACTGTCCAGGCTCGGGAACTGCAAGTTATGCACTTATGAGAGATAGACAAACAGTTATGAGGATCAAATATGGCCTTCTTTGAAATTGGTTTTTTTTTTTTTTTTTTTTTAATATTCAGGATTCTAATATAAATTATCAGCCGAAGTTTTAGGAAGAGAAACGATATGAAAATTGACTGTAATCAAATTTTCAGAATAATCTTAAAAACGAGATATAAAGAAGTGCATAATTTGATAAACCGAAGAATAATTTCGAAAAATGTGTTTGCTCGAAATCAATTTCCCACCTTTTTATCAACGACAGTGAGAGTGTGGTAGAATAGAGGCGGGATGACGTCCAACTCGAGGATTTTCTCGATGGCAGCTGCGATGTGGTCCTTCTGGATGTGACGGGAGTCGAGCAATTCGGACAGATCTGAAAGAAAAACGAATAAATCTTATAGACAAATAGGGTATTTGGAATTCTCGTAGCCTCATAGCCTGACTGAATAATGCTTAGGGAGCTAGGAAAAAGTAAAGAAGCGCTCTCTAATCTTTGAACACTGCCTCTTCGAATTGCGGATTTTCGAGATTTGTAAATTATCTAAAATATATAACTTCTTACTTTCAACATGCATCTTCCTCTCTTCCTCCTCGCGCGGCTCCAGTTTGTGATATTCGAAAATGAGGTCCTCGCCTGTGATTGTCGGTTCCAGAGTATCAGGATCTGAAGAAAATGGTAAGAGAAAATTGATAAGAACGAATTTGTTTTCAAATTTGAAATAAAAAATATTTGCATGTGTTTTTTTTTCTAAATCTGATGAATATGAAAAAAGGATAAAATATAAATCGACTAACTTTTTCCAGTGAGTAGCCTTTTGATGACGACCTGCACGAACTTCTGATTCGACGAATTCAACACGAAATGAGGCAGCAGGTTGACGATGTCTTCCTGAACATCTTGTAAAATGATCGACTCTTCGAAATGAACTAACCCGATCCAGTCCGGACAGAATGGGGATCATGCCCCTCGCATCAGTGTTTCTGGTCGCGTGCAAGCTTCTGACTCTGTCCACGAGTTCGCGGGTCGGTGGGTCTAAAATCGGGAAATTAACGAGAAAGTATGAAAACTTGCAATTGGCGATACAAACAGAATCTTCTTTCGAAATATGCCGTCTTATTTTCAATTCATAGAAAGAGGCAGCTTTTGCTACCAATTCAATACATTATTGCCACTTTAAAAGTGCCTAAAAATTAGATGCTTCTCCTACTTCTCTCGGTGATGAGATGGACGAATCTGAGAATGAGGGTCTCAGCGCCCAGCGGACACTCCGCAACCAGATCGAGCATTTCCTGATTCTGCACTCCGATCGTCTTCACGACTGGCTCCACCAGACGAAGAACTATCTGAAAATAATGAAGATAACCGAAGTTTCATATGACGAGAAAATTCTTCGGGGAAAAGTGATTTTGTTGTAAAATAACTTTTTCTCCAATTCAAAAAGCACATTATCTTTCAAAATATTGATGATCCTTCTTATTAAAAGATGCAGATTAAGACTAAATTAAAGGTGATAATTTTGAATTTCAGAAAAAAAGGAGACGATATTGTCATTATTCAAATGAGGAGTTTTTGTTTGAATGAAAAGAGGCTTACTCTTTTGAATTCAATAGGTCCCTTGGCATAGGCAACAGCCAATGGCATGAGGAGAGTCGTGTCGATCTGCAGCAGTGCCAGATAGAGATGGAGAGCATTCCTGTAGATGTTCTCTGTCCACTTGTTGGGTGCCTCGAGCAGAGTCTGGAAGTGTCTGGGTGGGACGTCCAGAGTGCAGCACTCGATCTGTTCTCTCAGCTTGTTGCGGATGTCCTCTCGCAAGTACGACAGCTCCCACAGCTCCTTCACGATGTCGACTACGCTTTGGCGAAGCTAAAATTATACTTTTTAATTCGTTTCAGTTTTATGAAAAATTTTAGTCGGATATGTCTCAAAAAAACTAGAGTGAAAATAGAGATTTTGAATTTAAAAAAAATGATCAAAATTTATTGAAAGAGAATTTTCTTTCTGTGGTAAAATTTGAAGTACTTGAAAAATTAAACACTAACTATTTTGTTTTCTAAAATTTGTTCAAAGTTTTAGATTTCCCTCCAAATTAATCCATTCAGGATTCAATTTAAATTTCACCTTATCAGGTTTATCGTGAAATCCGAGGGAGAAGAGCAAATCGATCAACTCGAGTCGCTGTCTGTTTCGAGTCAGAATCAGCTCTCTCAAAGTCGTCAGACCGAGTGCAGAGAATTCCTGAATTTTGATAACCATTAAGAATCAATGCGAAAATACAAGATTTTCTTGGACAGTGTGCAATTTGAATGGAATTTTTGTAGTGAAAAAATAGTCTGAGGCATATGGCAGTTTTTTCAGCAGTTGCTGTCAAAATTGTAAACATAACTACAAACAACTCTTCAAGAGTAAAGATCTCCTATCATTAATGAGAAAATTTTGTAAACTTGCATTGTGAAGGCAGGTGACTTTCAGATAGACCACAGAATTCGGCGTCACAGTGGGCGATTCCAGCAGCAGTTTGTGAAAAATTCTGAATTTTCGAATGAGCTTTTCACGAATAGCAAAAACTACTTACGTTTCCCTATGCAGGTCCCTTACAGTGAGGTTCTTGAGCATCTTGCAGAGAATCCTGTCGTACCGTTCGTAGAGTTGAGACTTCGACATTCCGTGGTCGCGGAGCTGCTTCAGGGGAATGTGCATATGAGAGAATCTGAAATAGTGCATGAAAAGTTGAGTTTTGAAAAAAAAAATGTAGAGGCAAAATAAGAAATTGAAAACAAGACTGTCTCGTCAACTTGAAGATTGAGATCAAACAGGTGAGAAAATTCAAAATAAACTAAAATCTGCAAATCAGGTGAAAATTAGAAGTAAAATTCATACCCCTGATACTGTGCATAGATTTCCGTGAGATAGAGCAGGGCCAACTCAGTCCTCTGTTTGTGCTCCTCGATGATGTAGTTTATGAGCAGATCCTCGAAGTGCTCGTCGTTCGACTGGAATCGACTCGCCAGAATGACCAACAGCAGGTTCTGCTGTTGAATCGCACCGCCTTGGATCGCTCGTCCTGGAATGATATTGTGAATAAATTCAAAACGAAAATTCTTGATTTATAGAAGAAAACATCTTTGAAAATGCACTTGTTTTCAATGAATGTTTTCCATATTTTTTTCAAATCATTTTTGATTGTAATAGAAGTTTGGATTAGAAAAAAAAACATCACCAATAAAAGCATGTTGAAAAATTCTACGCATTTAGAATAATCTAGACTAAAATAAAGAAAAATATGAGCACAAACTTTCAGCGCCCATAATTCTGTGATAGAGATGGTCGAACAGCTCGGACATTTCCTTCTTCGTCATTTTCTGCACCGAACTGATCAAGTTGAATTGCTGTTTTGGTTTTGGCTGAAATTCTTTCTAAATATTTGAAGACGTGTGATAAACGTACAGCAGTGAACGTAGGCAGAGGCAATTTGGCTTCGGGCTTCTTGGACCCACTTGGCTCCGGCTGCGTGTCCCTGTTCACGTAAGGAGTCGGTGCGATCACTGCTCCCTGCTTCCTCGCCTCGATTCTGTCTGAAGACCGCTAATCATTAAAAACTCAAAAAAATGACGTAATCTGAGTTTATAGAGTTAATGAATGTGCAAAAATAGATTTTCAATTTTTTTCGCATTTTAAAAGGAAAACCTCCAGTTTCTATTATACAATTGTTGATTATCAGTCATGATAAAAATACATTAAAAATGAATCTCTGAACACAGTGACGCAAACTTTTTTTTTGGAAAATCGAACAAAATAAACGAATTATAAGAGATATGTTGGATTAGTTTATTTGCAGTGATCAGTTTCCTTGAAATTTTGCACACTAAAATACGACATCTAATGATAAAAATTCTCAATTTTAATTCTCAAATTAGTCCATGAGAATTTGGATTTTCGAAGCATGACAAATTCCATTTTCACACTGCTCAAAACTTTCGTGCGCCACTGTGGACCTCAGAAATTTTGACAAATAAGATCGTACCCTGCATTCGCTTGAGTTTTTCGGCCTTCATCTGCTCGAATCCAGGTCCGATCTCAGCCTGCGTTGCCTGAGTGGCCATCATTCTGGCCAGGTGTTTCTTCTGATTCTCAGTGCCCGCGGCAGCAATTGGCGTGTAGCTGCTCGCGAACATCGCTGGCATTTCCTCGGGAAAAGTCACCAGCGAAATCAGCACCAGATTCGTTACCAACTGAAAACCTACTCATTTCTTTCTTTTTTCTAAATAGTTTTCAAAGCTGAATTTTTAATAGGGATGTTGGCAGTACGAAGAATTGCACTCCATTGCAAGAACGATCAGAAATGTAGCACTGTACCTGACAATATCACTGTTCTGAAATGCGAATGGCACCGAATATTCTAACCCGAATTTAGCCTTAGTCATAATGTTAAACCTCGATGAGTTTGTTATTACCTGAGGATTGAGTCGTTCATAGATCCACTGTGCAGTCACGTCGATAGCAGTGAGTTGAGATGGCTCAGGACTCGCAGAGGAAGTCGATGGACCTGCTGCTGACTCGTCTGGATACTCATCGTCCTCGATTTTCGCTCAAAATCAATGATGACTATCATTGCCGAATAGAATGATTGAAATCAGCAGCTTCTCGTAATAAAAAATCAAATGACGCAGCATTATTCTTGTCATCAAACAAGAGTCTTTCTTGGAGTATTGCATCAAATCTCTAATTTCAATGTATTTCGAATAGAAAATGCTTACCTTCAACTCGAGCTCTCTTAGCAGCCTCTTCGGCAGCTTCCCCACGTCGACTTCTCTTAGGCAGCATCGCTGAATTCGGGGGTAGATTTCTGTTGATTTCCTGAAATTGAGATAATTATATTACTTCTTTTTGAAAATCATGAATTTTCTGATACTCATTTGGTTCAAAAACAAATTGAAGATAGCCGAAAAGTAACGTCAATATTCAAAATTGAGGAAAAGATAATGTAAAATTCGCAAACATTTATTATGCATAAAAACTTACGCTAGTGGAGGCGCCCAAATCAGTGAGAAGAGTGATGAGTTTCTGCTGGATGACGACTGCAGCGGGCATTTTGAGCAGACGGAAGAGGTGGAATTTGAGCTCCTTCCTGACAGACTTGACCTGCGAAGTGCCGAGAGTGGGAGGCAAATTCACATGCAGCACTTCCAGCGCATCCATTATCCTCTCCAACGTCTTCTCCCAGCCACTACGCAACTTCGCGATGTTGCACACCACGTTGATCAGTACGAGCAGATTCTGAAATCTCAAGAGTAGAGAGAGCTTGTGAACGAGTCTAGAGATAGTAGAGTTTAAAATCAAAAGCGTTTGAAAAGAATGACCTCGATCAAAAATAAACGAAAGTCGACGTTTTATTTTCGCAATTTTTTACTGTAATCTTTCTGATCAAACATTCTTTAACTCTCCAAAATAATTCGATAAATGTCTTTATTTCAAGAAAAATTTGAATCGTCGAATTTTCTACCTGTGCAGAGAGATGCATGAGAGTGAACTGATTGAGTAGGGATTTGAAGTTCTCGTCAGCCTCGATCTGCAGCTTCCTGTAGCTGATGAAGCGATGGTCCCTCGGCACGTCTGTCAGGGAGACCAGTTCGTGGCGAGACTTCTCCTCCAGACTGATCATTTCCTGGAATCACATGTCTCACGATCTTGGAGTTGAAAAGAATTTTTACGTTCAAAATGTTCAAATTTCATCAGTATAGAAAAATTTATTCCTTGTCCCCCTTTATCAAACATCATTTTAATCAGAAATTACGTGAATTCTTGAAAACTAATGATGAGTAAGATTTAATTAAAAATCTCAGATTATATAATCTTTAGAATTAGAAAAAATATATGTTTGGAAATCTTACCATTCCACTAACAGCGTCATCTCTCACAGGTCCAGGAGACTGTGCCAAAACGATGGTTTCCAGGAACTTCAGCGTCACTGTTCGAACTCTGGAAACATAAAAATAAGAAAAGAATAAAATTCGCAAAATACCCCTCATTGTCGTTGTCAATTAATTGGAGAATGCGTCCTTTGAGAATGCTGAAAGCCTCCCAACAGGCCCCTGCCTCCAAGTCTGTCTTCTTCCGAACTGCCCACTGAATGATCGACGGGTAGATATTCGTGCACGCGATGATCACCTGTAATTTATTTAGTCGAAGTCATTTTTCAAACACATTCAAATAAACTTATTGAAAGTTCATCAATAATACGTTAGGAAAAGTGATCGACTTCGGAGGAGGAGAAGATGTTATAAAATAGCAGAATTTTTTTTTTATATTTAGGAGAGAAATTTAAAATTAAAAGGGAAGAAAATCAATCACCAACCCTGCGGATGATCCTGGAAGCCCCCGGATACTGTCTGTCGATGGAAAGTAGTGCTGATAGAGTCGTTATTGCTTTCTTTGTCACCTCTGGGTCTCGTAGACTGAAATTGGAAGGAAATTTGCAGAAAATGAAGATCCTTTGGAAAATACAAGTCATAGCGTGACAAGGAGTCTAATGAGCCGTTATTCTTATTTTTAAAATTTAGATGTCGTGCTTTCTGTAAGACAAGTTCCAAGAGTCGAGTTTGTAACAAAAGAGAGGAGCTCTGTAATACGTAAATTTATTGGTAGCATCGCACTTTGTTATAGAACTCGGCACTTATAGTGATGAAAGCACGACACCCACAACTTTTCACATATCAATAGGTAATGAATTTTCCAAGTTGATAAAACTCAAAAAAATAAAAGAAACAAACCAAGCTCTCTGAATGAAAGAAACGACGAAGCACTTGATGGTGAACTGTGGGTTGTCGACGAACTCGAGCATTTCCTCGCAGAACGAGTCCAGCAAGTGGGCAGATTGGTCGTTGTTGATCAGAATGTCTGCTGCCTGTAAACATATTTTTATCTTCAAAAGTTTTTTCTCGGAAGTTCCTCCTCGGTCCTGATATCGTACTTACATCTTCGAGGAGTTTGAGTTTGTCATCGACATTGGCTGCCTCGTGTGCTTCCCTGCAATTTCACTGTTTCTATTATCTTCTCCTTCAACCACCAACTTGATAGCCTTGCTGACCCTCTCTGCGACCGTGGCCGTGTCCTCTATCGGCTCCACGAATTTGTCCATTTCCACAAAATTGTGAGAAACTCCAAAATTCCCAAGTTCAACAACAATTTGCTTCCTGAAATTCGCTATAAACATCAGCCATATGTATCAACGGTTTAGCAAATGTATGAGAGATAATTGCGTGATAATTAGGCAGAGATAGCCGAACGATTAACAAAAAAAAAATAAAAGGAATAATCAAAAATCCATTCGAATTCATTTGACATAAGGGGGCGTGGCCGAGACAATCTAAGTTGCAATGCCACTGTGCCTTATTGACAGTCGTTTGTTCTGTTCATTTCTCCCCGCGGCAACGATGGTTTTTGACATTTCTTTCGATGGAGACAATTAGAATTAAAATAATTGTTGTAGGTTTTAAAATTCTTCTCGTAAAGAATTTCTAGTGATTTGTCAAAATCGTGCATACATACACATTCCTCTAATTTGTTCTAGGATTTTATTATTTTTATTTGCTTCAGAATTTGAAGCTCTGTTTTGAGTAAGCGCATTTAAATAAAATTTATCGAAATTTCATGTTTTTTCTCCTTTATTTCATAAAAAATAATTTATTTGTAAGAAAAGTTTTCATCAATATGATGTAGGAAAAAATAATGATAGTTGATAAATATTTAAAACAAAAAGCATTATAGGTGTATGGAAATAATAAGGTGATAAATAATTGAAAATTTGAAAAGAAATATCACGATAAACATAAAATGACTAGAAAAATTTAGTGTGACTAACACCATACTATCAAATTAAAAAAAAGGTAAATAGGGAATAATTTCAAATAAAATAGAAAGAAAATTGCTTGAATCGAGGACAGATGCAACGGAAATTGGAGCATTAATTTAGTCGAATGTCTGAAGATCAGTTGACCGAAGGCTTACAATTGTCTGTCATCTTCCAAAAGTCTGATCCTGTCATCTGAAGAAAATTTAATTGGATATTGAATTTGACTATTCTACCAAATTGTTTCCAAAATAGACCATATTTTCAAATTTCAAGGGTTTATTCATAGCTTATCTGGCTATTTGAAATCTGACATCCTCGCAAACGAATGAAGGATCAACACAACAAATCATCGATCGTAGAATGAGACCGAATAACGACAACAAGAAAAAAGAGATAAAATATAAATGAAATGGAAATGAAGTGGAAAACAATCATCAATCAGAACAGAAATTGAATAGAAAAGGGGGACGGACGTAGGCGAAGGAATGATGAAAATGATAGGGTGAAACATAAAGAATGGACAGTATTGAATTTCTGAAAATGTAAAGACCATTTTTATTGAAAAATCATGAAACTCATCATATTTCCAGGGAAAAGTAAAGAATTTAGCATTCTACCTGTAACCTAACTAAAGTTAACATAAAGTCTGCTAATTGTACCAGAAATGATCAAATTCGACCTGACACTGAATTTTAACGCTTTGAATTAGAAAAATGAAGCGAATAGCAAAGAAAATAATAACGAATCAATGAATAAATGAAAATGATAAGAAATGATTCATTGAACGAATGAATTTATGAAGGTAATTTACAGATTGAAAATGGATGAATTTGCACTAGCTGTGTGGTGATGTTGTGGGAGGGAATCTGAAAGAGAATTCATATTGAAACTTCATTTCATCTTTCCTTCAATTATAATGTTTTGATGAAAATCACTTTAGAATTTCATCAACAATAAAATATTTCCTTTCGTCGCTATAAAAACACAAGTAATGAAAGTTTCTTGAATTTTTCAATCAACGTATAATCAGTGTAAATTTTGGGCGGAAAGTTTCGCCCATTCATTCATAAATGCTATTCAAGATTCCGAAATACCAAGGCTAGAATAGAGTAGATAGGATAACTTACTCTCTACTTTCTTATATTATGTCTTTTGGAATGTTGATATGCTAGAATTGTTTTCGTATTTTCCGCAAGTTTCTATCGTTCAATTCAAGTGAAAGTATTCTTCAATGATAAATAAAAACTGATTTACCTGTCTCACTTCTTGATGAGCGACTCGAATCGACTCCTGGCATCCTCGATATTGTACGGAGTGCCATCCAGAGGCTGCAGGGCGGAGGGAATGCTGAAGTTGGCTGGATGTAGGGGGATCGATTGGGGAGGGACAGAGGAGGGAGGAGAAGTGGCCAGGGGGCGGGACGAAAACGGAGTCGGGGATGGCATGGAGGCCGAATTCTGCCAGGACGACATAGAGACACGCGAAGAGGCCTGACTGCTCCATGGAGTCATGTCGTTGCTGAAATCGGAGATTATGAAACTTAAAAAAAAAAAAGTGCTGATAAAGAAGCTCTTTGAACTTTCCAAACAGTCAAATAAATGATAATCAAAAAACTTTCAGAAGCGAAAATGTATAAGGAATACAGAAAACTTCGCTTTTTCGCACTTTCATAAAAAAAAAACTTGTCTCAAATTGACGAGACCTTTGTCTGTGCGATTCGCGCCACTCGGGTTTTATCGTCCCTCGCGACCTATTTTCTCTTACATCAAATTGAGCAATCTGATACAATTAGGAGATAGTGCATCTATCTTCGCGAAAGAACAGAGGAACGCCACACAGCCGCTCGTGAGTGGCGATAAAATTCAAGTGGCGCGAATCGCACAGACAAAGGTCTCGTCGATTTGGGAAGGGGGTAATTGCATTTGGAATAAAAATGTAATCTCATTACCTTCCAGTTCTGTAAGCCTTTTTCTGTTTGCTGGTGACCGCCCCTTCATCCTCATTCCCTGCGATGGTCGCCCTTCTGCCCGAATTCCCTGCCTGGACGGGCTGTGGTCTACCCTGTGCCTGTCCCTGTTGCCCCTGATTCTGTGCCTGCGGAGTTCCGTCATTCGGCTGCTGACCTGGCTGGTAATTCGCCATAATTGGTTCTCTGCAAATCAAATGATTTTGTAATATTATAAAATTGCCGGAATTATGTATCATCTCCAAGAATGAGATGGAATAAAAATGTTAAAGTCGAAATTAGAATTTATCCTCGAAAATCGCTAGAATGAAATTTCTTCCACTATGATATTTTACACTGAATTTAAAAAAAATCGAAAATAGAATTTCATTCGTTCTCTCACGATTTCAAAAACCCTGCTATCAATACTGGATTATTTGTGAAAATGAAACTCTACTTACTGGAAGAACTGATCCTCGACAGTGAGAATGTCGTGCAGTTCGTGAGGCATCAGGGCAGAGCGCTCTCTCTTCGTGATCTCCAACTTCAGGAACGAACACACCTCGTCCTGCAAATAATTATGTTTTTTTTTCAAATTTTTCGCAAATAGCCCTCGTAATTGCATTTATTTCTTATCTACAATTTATTTTTTAATAAATTGTGAATGAGCCTTTTATAAAATGTTTGGAAAAATCAAATAACTCACAACAATAGCCCTCTGAACAAGTCTCTGCGTGAGTTTAATTCGCATGAGAACCGAGGTCCGCACATACAACTCCTTGTCCGCGGAGCACACCACGATCAGGCCGGAGGGGGCTGGAAGAATAAGGAATTTCAGACAACAATAAATTAGAAAGGTAATTTTAAATTATGAGAATCTCATGGAATTTTGATCGTGAAGGTTGAGTTGATAGGAATAAGGGCTCACAAAGAAGATTATCCCTGAGATCCTTGAGTGCGATGGCATCGAAATCGTCTGCATCCGAGCCGAGCACAAATAGAGATGGACAGTACGTCAGACAGATGTCGTCATCAGGGGTCTGCAATTAGTTTATTTTGTCACTTTAGAAATTGCAACATTAGGAAAAGTGCAAATTCTAGTGAAAATGCACAATGAAATATTTCTAATCCAAAATGATATTTTCTGAGTGCGATTCTCCTTGAAAGGTTAAAAACAGAGTTCAACTTACTCCTCTGGGTCCTTCCTCTGTGAAGAGAGGGAACGCCAAGTCGATGATGGCAGAGACTCCGTGAGTGAGTTGCACAGCCCTGTGACACATGTAGCAGGTCGTGCCGAATCCAACCAACACGATTCTTCTGCCGCGATGCTCCTTCACTTTCGAACGAATCTGAAACAACACGTTCAATAATGTTTCGCAAAAACTCTTGAAGGTACGAAAGTTAAACGGTTCACTTTTTAGTATGTGAAAGGAGAATATTTTGGTGAATGGATAAAAACGAACAAAAACTATATTTTCCAAGTATTGTTTGAAAAAACGACCCACCACATGGAGGAAATGAGCCATGTAGGCATCGCAGAGCTCGGGAATGGTGAGTCTGTCGTCGTCCTCGATGTCCAATTTGACGATTTCCGAATCAGAATGACCGAGCTGCTTAAGCCACCTGAAAATAGAAACATCATTCATAACTTCCCGAGGATATTTCGCCATTTGCAATTTCGGATTGAGCAGTTCTGACAGAAGGAAATGCAAAGATTTGAAAAAAAAAATCGCTTCCATCCTTACTTGGCTTTTCCTTCATCATTTTCAACTTCACATCTTTTACGTGGACATAAAATAGTTGTATTTCTCAAATGCTTCCCCTCTTCTAAATATCAAACGTTCAAAATGTTGCAATAAGGTTCAAGAAAAAAAAGAAGTATGAAAAGTAGAATAAATTGTTTAATAAAAAGATGATTACTTGAACATGTGTTCATGGGCCTTGACTTTGTGAGTGTAGTCGCCGACAGACATTGCCGGGGAAGCCAGCACAAAGACTACGTCCGACAGGGAATGGGGCTGAAAGTGGGACGTTTGTGCGATTCCTCGACTTTATTCTCAGCAATTATCAGGTTCGAATAAAGCTTGTGCGAACATGAAATTTTCCTATTCTAATGTTCATCCAAAGTAAAGGATATAACAACAGTCGTCGAGCAAAATCACAAGCATTTATTCGAATCTAACAATCGGGGGGATGTGAGAATTCTGCACGGATTTAGCATAAATCTGTGCGGAATTTCCATCTAAATCTACATATATCAAATATTATCAACCCTGATTTGGAATGGACAACCACAATATGAAATGCTTGAAAATCAGATATTCAAGCTTTTTTTTTTTTTAATTTTGAAATTTAGAATGTTAAATTCTCGAAATGTGAATATTCAAAGACATTCGTCTGAATTTTCACATTTTCAAATTGTGTTGACTAGATTTTAGAGTGATCATGTACTTCGATAGTCCTGTTAAGATCGTCGAGTTCCGGGTCGAGCACCTTGAGAGTGACGTACTCCTGAATGAGGTGGGTGACGGTCTGCCAGTCAGAGGGCATCGAAGGGCCGCCTGCGCTCTTTACTACCATCATCACATATGAACCGGCCTGAAGACAGAAAAGTCATTGCTGTTGCAAGAATTAGTAAAAACTATGAAGGTGATTTTTTTTCGAAAGGTAGAAACAATAGATTGCAAAGAAAAGTATTGAAAATAGAGTAATTTTGCCAATTTGAGAGAAACAAACCATAGAGCGGCAATATCTCAACAGCGAGAGGTAGGAGGCGAGGAAGTGGACGGGCAGATTCTCGACGATGAAACGATGCGCCCAGTTGGCTGATTGCTGACGATCCTGTAGTTTTAAAGGATTTACCTTGTTTCAAATGTTACCCTCGACATCTCCATAAAACCTCCCATTCCTATTACTATTTTAAACTTTCAAGAAGGTTTAGCTTTCAACAAAGGTGTTCGTAGAGGAAGAAAATTTCCCAGAAAATCATTTTCTTATTGAAAAAATACTCACATAGCTGTAGGTGAAGTAAAAGTCCCTGAGCTGATTCGCATTGCGCATCGTCGCGTTGTAGAGAGTCACCATTTCATCTCTGAAAATTCAGCATAAAAATCCCCAAATCCAATGTTTCTTACGGTCTGCCCTGCGCAGTTGTCTCGACAGAATATTGCTCAGAAATGAGTTCCACCACAGACTCCAACATGCTTCTTCGCTCGAACGGCTCTTCGAAGGCTCTGAAAGATCTATGAAATAGGGGTATTGAATCTTAGAATACTAAAAAAAACTATTTTAGAGAAAGAGCTAATTTCTCCAAACTTACGATTTTGAAAAACGATAAATAAGATTTTTTTTTGCATGTTTTTCAAATTAAAAAAATAAATTTCAACCTGTTATATAGATCATGAATGCTGCAAGTGGTTCCATCATAGTTGCAGGGTCTGAGCATGGTCTTCTCGATCTCGTCAGCCACCTGCCTGGCAGTGTTCATCTGCAGCTGCGTCTCGATCAGAGGAATGCCAGTCCAGCCCGCCGACTCAGTTGCGTCCTCCGCTCCCCCGACGTTCACTTCATCTCCAAACTCGTCCTTCAGAGTTCGACACGAGGAATCGTAGTACCTGAAAATAAATTGGCTTTTTCTAAAAAATAAAAGCAAGTTTTTTTTCCTTCTACCAAAAGACACATCGTAAAGATGGGAGATAGACAAAAATGTCTTAAAAAACTCGAAACATTTTGACATGTGTTCATTTTTTTTGTACCAATATTTAAAAAGACTCACTGCTGGTCGTTGGAGAGAATCTCGCTATAGAAGGGGTCATTGTTGGAGTCGAAGATGTGACTGCGCGATGGCAGCAGCTGCCTCTCCATTTCCTGTCCATTCTCGAAGCCGAATCGAGTGTTGACGTAGTCCGTCAGACGGATCTGTAAATTGGCATTCGTCAATCATGATTTTTTTTAGAATTCGTCAGGGCAATATTTTGCACGAGCGATAATTTCTATTTCTTCAAAAATTTGTATAATTTCCTGAGAAATTTCTGGTATCAAAATCTAGAACTATCATTCTCATTTTTCAAGAAAAGAAATTTGCATAAACTGATCAGCATTTACTCACCAGCGGTCTAGCGGGTTTCTTCTTCTTCTCGGGTCTGTCCCTCCTGCCGATGCCATCCTCTCTTCCTCCTAGCATTCTGTTCTCCCCAATCTGAGGCTGCATGTCGTCATACTCCATAGACTGTTCGTAGTCAAAGTCGAATTGTCCTGATTGGCCAGTCTGTGCAGCTGCAGTGGAGGGAGTGAGCGGAAAGGCAGACAGGGCTGAGCCTGAGGCTACCGAACTGTCGCGGTGGAAGGAATGAGGCTGAGATTGAGACTGAAGCAGGTACTGGTCCATCTCATCGTCCCATGTGTACACTGAAAAGATCGCTTTGTTTGTTTGAAAGAGAAAAATTTGAAGATTTTGAAATTTAAAGTTATGCAATTTTTATTTGGAAATTCATCAATTGCACGCAAAGTATGTTTAGATTTCAAATTCGCCTTTCCAATATCGCATGTTCATTTTTCTAACAATATATAACATTGCATCGCTTCATTTCAAAATTCAAATGATATAAATGTACTTTTCTTCAGATAAATATGATTTTGACTCACAGTCATTGCGCATCATTCCAGTATTGTACTGCTGCTGTTGTTCACTGACGGCCTCTTCCATGTCATTCTCGAAGTAATTCGCCAGAGTCTGACGAGCTCGCCTCTGGTCATTTTCCTGAAATTCTCTGTTGAAATGAAATAAAATTTAAACGAGCCCAACAAATCAATATTTTTTTTATAATCAATCAAGTTTGGGAAGGATTATTAAAACTGGGTTTCACGTGGCAGTTTCATTTGAAAGAAATAAGGATAAACGAAAGAATAGAAAGAACTTTCAAAATTGTGGTTTCTTTAGAAATTTTACGAAGTCAGAGGATAAAAAAGAACTAACTCTTAAGAAAAGATAATACTCAAATAATCTCGAAAGAATCCAACCTTTCTATCGAAGTACAGATCAGGTGAGGGCGAGATGGACTTGACTTTGACAGGGGCAGGTTCCTTCTTCTCCCTCTTGAGCGGAATCATCAGGAAGTCGTCATTCTTCTCCAGCGCGCTCACGATCTTCCTCTTCTCTCGAGTCTGAGACAGAGTGGCCACTGTCAGCCTGAAATTCCACTTTATTGTTGCAAAAGAAAACAGAATTATGATAAAATTAGGAGCGTCGTAAAATTGAAGAACATTTCTTTTGCATTGTATCAAACAAAATTCTGATGACTTCATTTTCTTTAGATTTCATTCCATCTCATTCTTGGAATAGAAGTTTCAGAATGCTTGACAAAATCTGACCTTTGTTGCTCCCTAAGCTTGGCGGATTTGTAAGTGTAGACCTGCTGACCCAACTTCTTGCGGTCATTGTAGCATTGTTTTATGTGCTCAATCGCTCTGAAAAATGAATTTATTTTTCCGAAAGATTGAACGATAATGTCAGCGTGTAAATGGCGTAATGATACTATGACGAAATGCCAAATGACAGAACTTAATAGTAACTGATGGGAGTTGTATGCAGGGAAAGGAAGTATTTCGTCATTTTCAAACTGCCAAAGACATACATACCTCTTCTTCTTCTCCTTCTGCGTGAGAATGTTGGCATGCTTGGCGACCCCATCCTGACAGACGTCCAGCAGCATCTTGTCCAGAATCGGGGTGATCACCATCGTCAGATTCTCCAATTTGCCTGAACATAGTGAATTTGCGGTGAGATAATCTTGTCAAAATTGGAATATGACTGGATAAACACATGAAAGATGAGGTTCATAAATTGTCTTTTTTCCAAAGAATAAAATGATCAAAATTCCTACCATCAGGATACTTGTAGTGACCGAGGAACGGCTTGGCAGACGGCTTGTAGTTCCTGAACACTCCATTCACGATAGTCGGCTTATCCGTCTTTGGTTTCTTCTTCGGAGGAGACTGCAATTCATTTATCGTTTCCTAGCCATTATTTTGCTAGTAAATTTGCAAATGCACATTTAATAAACAAAAGTGCGTGAAATTGTGCATGAGCCATAATGAAAGAGGGTGAAAGGGGATCATTTCTGGAAATGGAAAAATATAAAATTGTCGAGAGCAAACACTAATTCATCAGCCATCTATAATGATCAACTTCCTACCTTAGGAATGGCTTGAACAATGGGCACAGAAGCCTCATCAGCAGCTTTGCCAGTCTCCCCAGCCACAGGCGACAGCTTCGAAGCTCTGCCTCGAGTGTCGTGATGATGACCCTCTTTGGATGGAGTTGCTGCCACTGCTTTCTGTAAAAAAAGAGCTTTGAGTTTTTTTTTGGTGGAAATGAAATACATAAATTAATCGATGTTTGATAAATTCTCGAAGGAGATTAAGCAGGTATTCACAAAATAGAAATTCGGACATTTAAAATGCACATTTTCTATTTTCAATAATTAAAATTTTCCTACCTTAGGTTGTTTGACAGACGACCCCTTCTGAGGCGAGTCCTCTTCTCGCCCAGAAGTGGGAATGATGACACTGGTTTCGTTGCCGACTTTCAGTTTGATTCTCCTCGGCAACTTGATCATCGGTCGCTGTGCGGGCGAGCCGAACGAGGAGCGTCGAGGCTTGGCGAGTTTGACTGGCGAAGGGGAGGAGAGCAGGCGAGACTGGGTGTGCGAGTCGTCAGGATGATCCAGCTGCTGTTGACGGGCACGGCTGGAAATAGCCCAATGGAATCGTGAAGAACTAGCATCCTTCGTAACAACACACAAATTGAGAATTTCGCGTCGAATTTCTTGTAAAACATTCAAAATGAGCGAAATTACCAAGAAATGTCGAAAAAAAAAAAAAAAAAAATCCTACCCTCTAGTTTTCATAGTAAGCGGAGGAATGATGGTGGGTTTAGGAGTAGCCTGAGCGGAAGAAGGCGATGTCTGCGCCTTTTCAGGTGCAACTGCAGGTGTAGCTGCAGGAGTGGGTGGAGTCGAATTGACGACTGCCTTCTGGTCTTCCTTCCCCTTCTGTGCAGAAGTCAGTCCCTTCTCTTTCTGCTTTTTCTCATTCGACTTTGTCAGCGACTTCTTGGGCTCTTTCTGTTTTGGCGGGGAACTGACTGAAGGCTTCGCAGGGCTCAGCTCGGGTTGAGGTGATTTTGCTGAAATTAATTCATTTGAGTTTTTTTTTCAAAAATATTGCATAAATCAACATTTTTAGGCGTAAAACGAACAATTCCTTACAATTTTCTTCAATTTTCGATTCTTCTTCCTCCACCTTTTCTTCTTCATGCTCTTGGACAGGCTTTGGCAGCGTAAAGAAGTCGTCGTCTTCAGGATCGACGATTTTGAGACGGGGCGATTCAAGCAGCATGTCTTCTCCTTCTTCTTCTTCATTATCAGACTAAAATGGACAAATATAATTCTATTGAAACTTCAGTTTTCGAGAAATGAGTACGGCTTTGATTTCTGCGAAATGCTAAAATTGTCACTATAGCGATAAGTTAAATGATCAATAGTCATACTCATATTGGACAATAATTGACTTTTTTTCTGAATTACGTTTAATTTCTGACCACTACTCATCAAGTGAATTTACGTTCAAATCACGATTTATCCTTGTCATTCATGAACATTCTACCTGTTCTTCGACATTCCTCTGAATGCTGTGCTTCTGTCCGAGATTCTCCTTTTTGTTGTCCTTCTCTTTCAGTTCTCCCTCTCCCTCTTCCATTTCCTCCTCTTCCTTCATTATCTTCTCAACCCTCTGCTCCATTTCCTTCTCGTCTTCTTTGCTGATCTTCTCCTCGCTTTTCGCAACGACAAGCAATGGAGAAACGTCCGCAGTGGGAAGGGCTTTTTCCTGCAATCAGAGTCAGTATAAAAAGCGATTGAAAAAATCATAAACCAATGAATTTCCTCAGTCGGAAAATTCGCTAAAATTACTCCTCATTTTCAGAGTTATTGTTAGCCTTTCAAAGAGAAATCAAGAGAATAGCGAGACAATGTAGAAAAATGAATGATTTTTTTTCTGATTTCATTGATTTATTGTTAGAACGAGGATCATTTTGATCCTTTCAACATGTCGAAATTCAATTACCTGAGCTGCCAGCTGTGTGCTGTCGCGTGGTTGCTTTCGTCTGGGCGAGTGACTCTCTGCCCTGCGGCCTGACTGCGGAGACAGACCGATAGCCAACAGCTCAGTTATCGGAAAATCCTGGGGCTCATCTGCTCTGTCTGCACTTTCTGCCTTGTCGAGTGTGGACAGGGAAGCGATGCTGTCCTTGTCGTCCTTGCTAGGAGAGGCGCCTGCGAGCTGCAGGGTGGATGGAGAAGTCGTCGATTTCGGCTTCGAATCAGATGAGTGCACGGAAGGAGGGACGGAATCGGGCTTCGCAAACGCGGTCTTCGAGAGCTGATAATGCGAAAATCATTTCAGGAATGTCTTTTTATTGTTTATTCGAAACCTTAGGCATTCTGCAAAAGCCAATGCAAGAAAACTCGAAAATCATGAGAAAACGCAGATTAAATTTATTCGCAACCTTTAAAGAATTCAACATTTGCTATTGTTATGATTTCCAAATTCTAACCTCATCCTTCCAAGTTCTGGGGAAGGCGTACTCGATCCAGTTTCCTGCGCCAGCGATTTCCGTGCGAGTCTTCAGAATCATGCCGAACTCAGACAGTGTCAACTGAAAAGGAAAGTTGTTGAATTGTTTAAAAATGAAGTATGTTTATTATAGATAAAACTATAGAATTGGCCTTTCGTAATAGGGTTCATCTATGGAGGATAAATAGCGCAAGAAAATGAGGAAAAATTAGGGAAACTTTACAATTTGACAATCAACTTACAGTGAGTTGCTGCGGCAACTGCAGCTCGAGAACGGGAGGCGGCGTACCGCATTTGGACGACGAATCTGCAGTGCTCCTCCTGTGCTGAATGAAAGGCGCCTTCTTCTCTTTCTGATTGTGAGGCAATTCGACTTCCGGGGAAAATCTACAATATTCTCTTTGAATTTATTATAATTCAACCTCAAAAACTTATTTACAAGGCGGATGTTAGAATTATAAACTATGATAAGCGGAGGAAGAGACAAGCCACATTTCTCGCTTGAAAATACATAATTTGCCGCAAGATGTATTCCTCCTAGCTTCCAATTAATCGAATCTTCAAACGAGCGAAAATCCCTACCTATTCGTGATGGACTTCCTATGTCTGGTGGAGACTTTGACCGAAGCAGGCAGCTCGGCAGCAACTTCCTGCGCCTGTTTGGCAGGTTTGTCGTTGATCTTCGGAAGGGCAGGGGAGACGGGCGGCCTGAACGTGGCTGGCTTTTCCGAAGCAGGCACTGACTTGGGAGTATCGTTCTTCCCTGCTGCAGCCTTGTTGTTGACTGGCGGCTCCTGTAATGGCTTTCCATAGTTGCTTTAAACTCCGAAATAAAACTTGCAGTCGAATTTGAAATGTCAATTATTCAACACACATTTTAGTCGAGAACACACCGTGGTCTGCAGAAATGGCATTTTAGGCTTACGAAGACTAATGAAAATACGAGAAAAAGTGGGCAGTAACAAAAATTTTCGCACAACTCTAGTTCAAATTTAACTTTGATTATAGAATTGAATCTCTGATGAATATTGTACCTGTTTAATGATGTCATTGGTGACATTGTTGATCGGAGGAACAGGAGACGGAAGCGAGGTCTTGACGACGGGAGGCTTCTTTGCAGAGGGCGAGGTCATCTTCTGGCCTGTGGAAGAACGCGAATTGACTGTCACTTTCGCTGCAGTTGGGTTCGTCTGCTGCTCGTTGTCCGCTTTGGCAGAATTCTGGCGCATAGTTGGAGACGGATCGGGGGAAAATCTGCAACGAGAAGAATAAATATTATTGAAAAATAGACCATTCATTTACGATGTTTTCCCCCCAAACATTTTGAGTACTTAATTGACTGATTCTCTTTCAGTCTTTCAAAAAAAATGTAATTTTCCAAAAAGGTTCAACCTCCTAACGACAGCAGACGTCCTCGTTTTTGGGAGAATAGGATCAGAAACCATCTGCTTGTCCTTCTCTTTGCCTCCCTTGTTCTTGTCCAGGTTGCTCTTCTTAGCCTCCTTTTCTTTGGCAGCAACAGAAGGAGTGGAATGTGGCTGTTCGTTCTCCATTCGCATTGCGTTCGCACGCTGTTTTGGCGTCGTCGCGTCGGGAGAATATCTGCAAGAAAGTCGTTTTCATTAAAATTCATTTTCTTCTTCGAAATTTACTCAAGTGTGCGCATTTTATGGTCACAGCTAGGAACGAACCAGAATTTCGATCTTTCGATCAAATTCTTTCAGATTTTGTCTCTCGAAATGAATTCAACGAGCCGGTAATCCACTAATAATTTGAGCATGGCTAAAATATGGACTAGTGCGGCTGTGTTTACTGGTCAGCTAACTTTACTGGTGCGTACATTCTGACGAATTCTTTCAAGGTCACAAGAGAAGAAAGAGGTCAGGAAAATGCGCGAACTTTAATTTGATCGATTTTCCCCAGTTTTCTCACTCCTACCTGGACACAGCAGACCGTCTCTTTCTGGTGCTCGATCGAACGGCCTCTGCACTGTCGCTGCTCTCCTTGCTGTGTGCCCTGTGTCTGCCCCGCCCAGTCCCCCGCGCTTCAGTCCTGCTGTCTCTGTCCCTGTCATCCTCATCGTCCATTCCCTCTTCATCGCTCATCTTTATTTCCAGATCCAGCACGTCCATTCCGGATCTGAACACAACAATTGCGCGGTGAAAAATCACGAAAATCCCGAAAAACACGAAGAGAAATGACGCGGTTTCGAAATGCCAAAGGCAGAAGAAGGCAACGAGCTGTCCCGAGAGAACGGTGTAAACGTACATAGGGAATGCAAAGGAGAGAGGCGTTTTCTTCTATTCAAAAACTCTAGATAATGAAGTTTCTTTGATTTTAGCGTGGAAAAATACCTCGAAAAATCTAAAATGCACGACCACTCACAAATAAAGATATCACAGTGCAAAGACTACACTCATGATTTTTTTGCTGAAAAATTGAGACAAAAATAATTTATTGCAAGGTTCGAAATAAGTGAGCAGTTTGAAAGGTGACAAACAAACTTTGTACAAAACATTTGAGAATTGCATAAAATGTAGGAGCATCAATCGATATGTCGAGGTCAGCAGAAAGAGATCGATAAATGAAGGGCAGGAAGAGAACCATAAAAGGCCTAGAATGTAACAAGGGCAGTGGTTAGAAAATTGCGTAAAAATCGATTGAACAAATTAGGCTCCGATAGCATGATTTTTCAGCCTCAATGCAGAGCAGGTTGGCTGGAAGAGCGACGAATGTAGCGGGTATTCTAAAAGGATTTTTAAAAACATTTCTTTTCATGAAGCAGCAGCTCTATTGCATAAATTGATGTAAGTTCAGATCGCTATAAAATCTGCATTGACGAGTCTTCCAGAGTTATTTAGATTTCTAATAGCAATTGTGATTTTTCGTAAGTAATGAATAGAAATTCTTCATTCAAGAATATTTTATTCGAAAACTCTGAGAATATGTAAGTCTGAAATCTGACCTGACTGTAGACGTATGACAGAATCTGATTGGCGGCCTTGTCGAGATTCTTCTGATTCTCACTGCGTCGATGGCGATATTCTGTTGTCGATGCGAGGTTCCTGAAGAGTAAGGTTTGTTTGAGAAAAAAGATGTGTGTTTTACTTCCTGGTTAGCGTTTTCATGTCTCGCTCAGAAAATGCCCGAATTTGTGTGGGATCCTGGTAGAGAACCTCCCTCGCTGTGTCCATTCCTATCTCTCCTTTGACAAGCCTTCGAGCAGCTTCCTAAAGTATAAGGATATTGGACGAAATTCCGAGGAACTAATCTAACCCTTCTCATTTTCTCGATATTGTCTCGCCTTTCGGCAGCGGCCCTGATTGCAGACTGGCGGAAGTCGATTCGACGGATCACTTCAGGGCGCATTAGTCGGAGATAGTGCTGAAATTTCATGCTGAAGATTTTTCCGAGATATGAAGAAATTGAAATATAGTCAAGAGAACATAGTCATGATCTCGTGACATGAAAAATAGAGCAAGGAATGATAATTTTATGTCATGATATGAGTTTTCTTGAATCAGAATTGAGAAATGATTTTTAACAGTTTGCATAAATCCTACCCCAGGCGATTTTGGATTTTGCCAATCCGGATGTCTCAAGCTGGGAGATGATGCCAGGCTTTCGATCACGTAGGTTTGATTGCGAATGAAGGAGCGGTTTTCTGGAGATCCGACGATTTCTTCAAAATAATTGAAGTTCCTACCTGTCTGTCCTCTTTCTCTTCTATCCACAGGAATTGTCGTGGCACTCTGAGGTCTGTCAATCCGGGGAGAACCCTCAATTCGCATGAAATTATTATTGGGAATTCGAATTTTGTCAACATTGACATTTTATCAGCGTTGTGGTCATTTTGTCGACTTACGATAAGTCGAATAATTATAAAAGATTCGATTTTTAAGACGGCGAAATTGTCAACCTCGAAAATGAAAGTGTCATCCTCAGTAGCGACAGTCGTGTCGCTCTCCTCTGACTCCCTGTGTCGGTCTCTATCGTCTCTGCGAATGATCACAGGTCTTCTTTCTGCTCTCCCTGTTCTGCCCCTGGGTTCACTGTGCACAGTCCTTCTGTCTGCTTGTCCCCTGTTTTGAGGGGGAGTTGCAGAGGACAGGCTGCTGACAAGCACGTCGCTGCCGATGCCCGACTCACGCAGAACCTGACGGGCTCGCGGCAGATGGTCGGGAGTGTCGGGATGAGAGGAGGGCTAGAAAATCATGCTTTGAAAAATTAGTTCGAAGAAAAAAGTAAGAAATGAATTGTTAGAATCGAAATTCTTCCTTGCCACTAATCAGCAAAATGCAAAAATCAATTGGTTACAGTAGTGCTTTTCTCTACCCTCCTTTACTCAAGCACGTATAACACATAGAACGCGAGCGTCAATGAAAGCAGTTATTGATTTTAAAATTTGAATAACCAAATTTGGAATTTTTCTTGAAATCCTCTATTCACAAGCGCATCGCCTATCATCACTTGAGAATTTTTTGAAAGAAAAACAATAAAAATGTTAAAATTTCGTCATTAAAACATAGAAAATGAATGAGTTTACGTATATGCACCATATACTCTGGTTTTGTACAGTATCTTTCCGAAGAGTTTGGTTAACATGATTGTATAAGTTTTTGAAGATCTTTAGTTTTTTTGAATTCGATATTGAGACTTTTCAAAATCATAGTAGAATGACAAACTCGGCAAATAATAAAATCCTACCTGATGTCCATGCGTTCGTCTTCCAAACAACTGTCTTGCCGCATGACCCTGTCCAGAATTCCTCCCAATTATCCTGGGACTTCTCGGTGACCGTGGTGATTTGTTGATCGTCCTCCTCTTTGTCGGAGTGACTCGTCCAATGGGGGCCTGTTTCTTGCTGTCCGAAGATGTGGTCGAGGTGCTTTTCTCGCGTTGAGATTCAGAAGTGTCGATCTCGCTAAACATTTTCACTTTCCTTTCTAACAGAGAATATTGTTTCTGTGAAAAAGTTAAAAACAAAAGAAGAAAGAATCATTAAGACCTACGATTGCAGAGCCCTGACAGCATCGGTGAGCTGCCGTATAACGTGGTCCTTGTCCCGAATCGCCCTCTTCAATTCGTCGTTTTCCTTCTTCAAACTCGCGTATTTCTTCGACCACTTCACGATCAAATCCTGTGGAAATCGCTCTGAAAACTCATTGTAAACAAAGAAGAAACAAAATTATTATTTTTTTAAATTAGAAAGCTTTTCAAATTGATGGAAATTAAATATTTTTCCAACCATTCGTTACGCCCAGAACATTCTCCTTCTGTGCACTGCTTGGAAACAGAGGCGAATGTGGAGGCAGATTCAGGTCGGCGGAATGTTCAGGATGAGCTCTGCAACTTTCTTCATCGCTCATTTTAGCCATTTTCTTACCGTTGACTCGTCCCGCTGAGTCCAGCTCGTTGTGGGGTGGACGTCATCAGAGGAGCGTCGAATCGTTCTGCTGCTCTTCGGTACAAGGACCTGAAAAGGTAATTCAAAATTTTGAATCGGTAAGGAAAACATCCTTCAAAAAGAAAGGAAAAAGGAAAGTGCGCCCACCAGACGTTCTGTTTCTGCTCCCGATTCGAAGAAGAGGCCATCTGCTCTCTGCCACTCCAACCGACTGCCTCCTGAACGCGTTTCTATGGAAACAACACGAAAATTAGAATAACGCGTTCAAATCGAGCGAAATAATGCAACGCGCTTCACTGTAAACTCGCGTAAATCAGTTGGAAAACTAAATTAGTCAAAATCCATTTTTCTTACTTATTTTCGGAAATTTCTCAATTTTAGTAACTTTCTTTGGATTTGATGGTCTTTTGATGTAACGATCCCTCTGAATCCCTACAAGTTCGTCGTGCCGTTTACCTGAATCCGTGACAATGTCTCGCCGCTCCTCGAGGGACCTCTACGTCCTCATCGGCATTTGCGTGTTCGTCCTGGGCAGCTTCATTCTCTACAACAGCATCGATGCCAGGAACGGGGCCATTCAGATGCCTCCCAGAGTGGGCTCTACAATTTTATAAAATTTGTAAAAAAAAAACCGCAAAATAATCGATTTTTCAAGCTTTATTAATTTTGTGACTTCAGCAAATGGAAGTTGTCGAATTGCGACAAGAAATCAAGAAACTACGAGAGGAGTTGGAGCAGAACGATGCGGACATGAAGAAGATGGAGAAGCAGATAACGGACTCGGAGAGCAGACGGATGGAGATCGTCAAGAAGCAAATCGGTAGGGGATTATTTTATTTTTTATGAGAGAACCTGTTGATATTCTAAGCTTCTGAATTCGTTTTTCAACCTCACTTCTGCATTTTTAGGGGAAATTTTCTGAAATGATCTCTGGTTTAAGAACGAAAAATTGAACTAATCAAATCCATGCTTCTGACGTTCACTTTTCAGAAAACGAGAACGAAGTGTATGACGAAAAGGCCGCTGCAGAGGCGAACCAGGAAAAGAAGCTCGACCAGCTGGAAGGAGATCCGAAGCATGTGGCTGTGGAAGAGGAGAAGGGGGTCGGGGCTGAACCCGTTCAGCGAGGAGGTAGGAGACTAATTCTTCATTTCGGCCTTTCGCCATTTCAACCCGCTGGTAATCTCCACTCAGTTTCTGCATAAACTTTTGATTTCTTCGAAGCTAGGCGAAGATTACAAGCGGATGTGTGCGTGCGTGGAGATTATAGAAGGGCTTTCATTTGTCATGACTGAACTCAGTCTGGTAGCACTACGATAGAAAAGTTTGATCGATTTTGACCATGCTTTCAGGCGGCAAAGTGGCGATTGTGGCAGAAGTTCTCGGCAAGACGACAGCGATGCCCCTGGACGTTTGTGGAATCAGAAACAACTACAGCAGAGTCACCAGCGATGTGCAGGTAGAACTTTTGACTTGGCCAAATTCACGCACTTCTTCTCCCCTTTATCATCACTAAATCGTATTGAAATTGAATGATTTATCTGTAAATTGCTATTTTATAGTTGTTGAAAGATAACTAAAAGAATGGTTCAGATGCTGGACGTTTACGACAAACTCGAATTCGACAACCCGGATGGAGGCGTGTGGAGGCAGGGATTTGATGTAAGGGTTGTTTAAACTTGAAATTTCCATCTTTTCTTTCAAGATAACCTACGATTCCAAGAAAGTCGAGAAGGAAAAGAAGCTTCAAGTCTTCGTGATTCCACATTCACATAACGATCCAGGTAAGGCAGTTTATTTCTATGCTGAATTTTTAAATTTATTCATTCTTCCCAGGTTGGGTAAAGACGTTCGATGACTACTACAATGGGCAGACAAAGCACATTCTGAGTGGAATGGCAAAGCATTTGTCGCAGAAAGTAAGGACTAATTTTGAACTTTATAATTCAATGAATACGTTTTTCAGGGCGGAATGCGCTTCATTTACGCAGAAATGTCGTTCTTCGAGACGTGGTGGTCCCAACAAAGCGAAGAAGTCAGAGAAACTGTTAGGAAGTAAGAGAATTTTTAAACTAATACCTTGCAGACGCTTTTTTTTCTTAATTTATCGGTAGCATAGAAGATACTTCATAAAGGGAAATAGTTTATTATTTTTTCTTGGAAAAGCGTGCACAAATCATGAGAAAATATAGCTTCCTTTAATCGGAATAACATTTTCAGACTGCTAAAGTCAGGCCAGTTCGAGATAGTCACAGGTGGCTGGGTGATGACAGACGAAGCGAACGCCCACTATCACTCGATTGTCGTCGAGCTGTTCGAGGGGCACGAATTCATCAGGAATCAAATTGATAAAGGTTGCAAATTGGAATATGCTTTTTTTCCTACTTAGATTTTTCAGATTACAAGCCCTCCTCTCACTGGTCAATCGACCCATTCGGTTTGTCTCCCGTCATTCCGCATATCATTTCTGCTGCTAACATCACAAAGGCTGCTCTTCAAAGGTAGCCTTCTTTCTGAATGCTTCTTTTAAAAATCATGTTGTTTTAATCTTCAGTCTTAAAATGACATAAATTTTAATATTTTGATTTTAAATTTAAAATTCAATTTGAGTTTTTCAGAATTCATTATTCCGTGAAGAAGTACATGGCGAAGACTCAGCAGTTGGAGTTCTACTGGCGTCAGCTGTTCGGTTCGCACAGTCAGAAGGACGTCCTCGCCAGTGTGTTTCCCTTCTACTCCTACGACATTCCACACACTTGTGGGCCCGATCCGAAGATTTGCTGCCAATTCGATTTTGCGTAAGTTTTATTCCATTGAAAAAGCTGAAAAGCAGTTTTGGATGATGTCGAAGTTTGAAAGAAAAAAAGTCTATTTATTCACAGTATTAATGAATAATTATTCAAAAAAAAAAGTTGACTATTCGAATTTTCAGTCGACTTCCCGGTGGAAATAAGCACTGCGATTGGGGAATCCCTCCACAGACAATCAGAGACAACAACATTCAAGAAAGGTACTTTTTTCTAGAACATGAAAATGATAAACTAAACTTATTCCTTGTTTTGCAAATCTTTTTACGGCAACTTTTGAGCTCTTTATTTTCGTAATTATGCCAAATCTAGTGTCTCATTTACTTTGAATGGTCAAGATTTATTATTTTCATCTCAGATGTGTATGTTCAAATAATGCTAATTTTGCAGAGCCCAAATGATCTACGACCAGTACAGGAAGAAGAGCCAACTCTTCAAGACGAATGTACTGTTCGTCCCTCTTGGAGATGATTTCAGGTTATTTCATTTTTGCTCGTTTTTTTATTTTTTGAAAATCTCAGATACGACACGGATTTCGAATGGAATAATCAGTACGAGAACTATCAGAAACTCTTCTCCTACATGAACAACTACGCTGCCTGGAATGTTCATGTGAGTACTTCATAGTTTTGGTTAGAGCCTATTCTGAAATTTTTGAATTCCAATTGAATATCGCTGTTAGTTTTTTACTGAAAAATCTTTCATTCACAATTAGTAACTTTTAATTTTTCGAAAAAGACTTGAGATACTCGTTTATTTTGTTAAAATCTCAGGCTCGATTCGCCACTCTGTCCGATTATTTCAATGCCCTGGAGAAAGAGCTGCAGGAAGAATCCCAGACTCTGCCGGTTCTGTCGGGAGACTTCTTCACGTATGCGGACAGAGACGATCATTATTGGAGTGGTAATCGTTTTTTTTATTATTTTCAGAAAAAAATTGTCTCTGAATTTTTCAATTTTATCATCTACATTAGCTAAGAAGAGTTCTAGAATTTTTAAGAGGTTTTATTCCTCTTCATGATGAGCACAAAAGGACGCGTTTTGAGAATTAACGATTCTGTTTGACTCGTTTATCGATTTACAAGAAAAACTTGCTACTTTTTTGCTTTGAATACTTTTTCATTTTTCAGGCTACTATACCTCGCGTCCGTTCTACAAACAGGCAGACAGAACTCTGCAACACGCATTGCGGTCCGCTGAAATCGCATTCACTTTGGCCTCGGCTGAAGGGGAAGATCTCAAGGATGAGGTTGGAAATACCCATCTCTTTCCTTCACCAACTCTCTTCATTCAGACATTCGCACTGTTGGTCGAAGCTAGAAGAGCCCTATCTCTGTTCCAACATCACGACGGAGTCACTGGAACTGCCAAGGATTTCGTCATGGAGGATTATGGTAGCAGGTAAGCTCCTTTTTCTAATTTTTATATCGGAAAACTTCGATTTATGATTTTATGCTTGAAAAAGATGAACGGCGAAATCTTGAAATTTATAATTAAGTTTTGTTTTGATACTATCTATTAACTTTCAGAATGTTGAAAGCCTTGGAGAATTGCGAGAAGGTGCTGGCTGCCTCTCTGTCGTCTCTGCTGGAAGATCCCTCTCCACTGACTTTGGACGAAATTCGAGAGGCACAGGATGCACTCATCAAGAAAAGGGTTTTCGATATTGGACAGTGAGAATATTTTATTGAAACTAACTTTACTTTGATTCGATTCCAGGAGAGTGGTCGTCTTCAATTCTCTGACCCGTCCTCGAAACGAGCCGATCTGTATTCGAGTCAAGTCCAAATCCGCCAAGGTCAAGGGGGAAATCGACGCAATCGAGCAGCAGATTTCGCCTGTCGTCGAATTGGATTCGCAAGCCGACGAACTGAAAATGAGTCAGCATTATGAGGTAAGCAACATTTTTCTAAATAAAATTTTTTAAATCAACTATACTTTTTTTAATCTTCTGTGAGATGTTCTAAAATTTGTAGAAAGCTCATGACTTTTTTTTATCACTAATTCACCTTCTTCAAGTTGCATCAAGTTAGCTAGAAGTCGATATCGTGACAATTGGAAATTTTTATGAACGACATTAAAACGCGCTTCTTTTGAGTTGTAATTGTTCAGCTGTGTTTCCTTCCAACCCTCCTTCCATTCGGCATTTCTACTTTCCAAATCATCGACAGTCCACTCGGAAGTGTGCCTGAGGCTGTTGTTTCTGGCAAAAAGGATAAGGGATTCAGGTATATTTTCATTCAATTTTCAATTTCATTTTCCGAAATTTCAGTGGATTCGTCTTCAAGCAACTTTCTGATGGAAGCTTCAAATTGGACAACTCGAAAATCGATGCTGAATTTGATGGAAGCACAGGATTGTTGAGGGTAAGATAATATTTTCTGAAAGTAAGTAGCGATTCTTTTGATTGTACATTTTAAAAGTCTGAAAAAACGAAGAAACACGCTTAGACTGAATAAAATGAGATCAATTTTGATAGGCTATGCCTTTCAGTCAGTCAAACCGAACATTGATGGAGCAGGCAAAACGGATATCAACGCTCATTTCATTCATTACGGAGCCAGAGGAAAAGGACATAGTGAGTTTTTTCTCTTTCTAATAAATAAATAATTTATTGATAGCTTCTCTTTACATAAACTAGGAAATAATTGAATAGGCCCTCGGGTAGCTGTAACTGACGGAGCAACGTGGTGATTTCTGTATTGTTGGTGAAGTTGTCAAGCAATGGAACTCTGGTTCTTCCACAGAAAGATAGAGAACCATAATTTGGCAGATAAAATCACTCCGTCACTCTTTTACAATTTTCATGGATACTTGATGATTAGAAAGGTAGTCGGTTAACTGTGGGCCCTGAGAAGCGCATCATTCCATCTCGCGTTCCTGAAAATTAGTTTTGAAAAATTAGAAGATTCGAAAAATTGATAGTGATCTTCGATTAGCATATTTTTGCGTTTTAATGGCTTATCAGGTGAATATTAAAAGATTTATTTTCTAAAGCGCGAGATTAACTTCCTCTAAGAGCGTGTAGGCATTTATCGAAATTCTATAGCTAAATTTCAGGCGTGATTTTTTGGGGATAATCCCTTCTCAGGTGATTTTTTGGGAATATCAATTTTGGAAAATGCATTTCGAAGAATAGATTTTTGAAAATTCGAGAAGTGAAAGTGAGAATCAATAGTCTGTGCAATACGGAGATAGGTCTGAACAGACAATAACAACCTAAGGGCGAAATTTCGAAACCATCTTGAATGAACTCTTTCCAATCGGGAATTACGCAGTTCATTTTTTGAGTTTTGCTGCAAATGGTTAGAGATTTTGCACTTTTCTTTCAATATTTTTTTTAATGTTATTTTTGTTTCAGATTCAACTTTTTTCTTTTCTTTTCCAATTAAAAAAAATCTCAAAAAGCAATCATTTATTGACCTTTTGGAAAGAGGGGATATCCATAAACAGAGTAGGGAGGCACTGCGAGAATGGCTGCTGTTCCAGCGACAGACACAGGGGCGGACACTGCATGACAAGGGATAGTGAAGAAGGCAACATTCGTGCAAAGGAGTGAATTAGGACTCACCGAAAATGCCTGTGGGATAGGGCTGCTGCTGCATCATCGGTTGAGAGGCTTAATCAAGGCCTATTTTTGGAATAATTCGCTAAATCTACCGTAGTTCATTGGGGAATTACCGTATCCTTGATAAAAACCACCCTGCATTGCCTGAGATCCATAGCCATTCATGTTCATTTGGCCATAACTGTCTAAAATTAGGCAAAGAAATGGAGGAAATTTCGCTAATGCTTACTGTATGGCCGATTTATATAGGGCTGTGAATATTTATGCCCGTACATTTTCGGAATTCCGTAAGGATAGGTCACATCAACTCCGTATGGGGTTGATAGTGCATCTAAAACTATTTATTCATGGAGTTCAGGGAAAAATTCCATACTGTAGCCAATATCATAAGTCCCGTAATTTCCTAGCGCTTGATAGGGTGGGTAGCCTAAAATGATTTATGAATTTGTGATAGGTAAAATTTTTACCTGCCAAAGGAAGAGCAACGATTAAATTGATACCGATTAACGAAACGAATATGGAAAATAGTTCCTGCATCTATACCCTGCGATTTATCGATTAATGATGTGTATTTTACGGAAGTTATCAATGAAATGTATGCAGAGTGAAAGTTGTTGAATATGGAATGAAGAGAAAGGAAGAGGGGGATTTTTCTCTTTCTCTTCTCCTTTCGAAATTTGAACGGATTACTTTCACTCTCCGTTTTCTCTGCATTTGAATAGAGCGATTGATATGCACCGCCTACTTTCCTTTAGAAGATAAGAAACAGATTTGAGATGATAAATAAGGATAAGCCATGGGGATTAGAGTAGGATAATCAGTTAAAATTCAGAGGGAAAAAAGAGTTTGTTGATTAATGAAATTTATATTTTAGTAACAAACAAAGGCGGAGACGATTTGAGTGGTGCTTACCTCTTCCTGCCGAACGGAGATGCAAAGAATCTGTCGATGCAACAGGATGAATTCATTGTAAGTTGTTGCTGTTGCTTTTTTCTAAACGGTTGATGGTTTATTGATACTTTCCCAATGAAAAGAAAGAAAAACTCGTATTCTGAATCAGTATATCCTATGATATATAACTTGTAAAAGGTGGAAAAAATCTAAAGTCCACCTAAACCGAAAATTCTTATGTCATGCTCATAATCAGAACCACGTTATCCTATTACTATTCATTTCTAATTTGATGAATGATACGTGAATTTCAGGTGGTTGACGGTCCCCTCGTCAAACGAGTCTACACTGTCCTGTCGAAGAGTCCCAGCATTTTCCAAATCTCGTCGATTTTCAAGGACGACTATTCGGTTGACATTCAGACCAGAGTTGATATTAGGTAAATCATCAGCTTTCTTATTATTACATTCAATTTTTATCTTGACAAAATGTGCTATTTTTCTCAGGCAGCGAAATGATAATTTCGAGCTGGGAATGCGTTTCATCACAAGCATCCAGAACAACGATGAATTCTACACAGATCTCAATGGAATGCAGGTATTTGCAAACAACTATACGTTTGGATATCTTAAACTTGGTCGAAAATGCAAATTCGATAACGTTTTATAAATGCGGATGAAAAATTGAAAGTCGTCTTCCATAATTTCCTGTAAATAAGCTCAAGCCATAATTTGTTTGTATTATAAATTTTCCGATGATCCGCCGGAAACGACAGTCGAAACTGCCCCTGCAAGCGAATTTCTACCCGATGCCTGCATCTGCTTTCATCGAGGATTCGACGATTCGGCTCTCGTTACTAGGATCGCAGGCTCTCGGGGTCGCTAGTCTCAAATCTGGTCAGTAAATTTAGCTATGAAAAAATGAATCGAGTTTTAATTGGTGTTGAGTTTATTCGAGTAGTTTTCATTTTTAAATAAAGTTGCGTTTCCAGGCTATTTGGAAGTAATGTTGGATCGTCGCCTGCAACAAGACGACAATCGAGGTCTCTTCCAACCTGTCGTCGACAATAAACCAACAGTTTCCAAGTATTTCATGTGAAATACCTTATTTACTACTTATCAATTTCCAGATTCCGTCTTCTTGTCGAACCGCTTTCAAGCCCAAATCAGGATAAAGATTCGAGGGTTAGAACATTTCGCCCTTGACTTTCACAAATGTCATCTTCAGATCGGCTTCTTGTCGCCAGTCGGATTTTCATTATCGATGCTACTTCACTATCCTTCTGTGATCATGATGAGTGACTGTAAGTTCATAACTTATTTTGGAGATAGATATTTTATAGGGAAAATGCACTCGATTCTAGCTATTAGAAATCAACTGCTTCTGTTAAATTGCACTTTTTTACTTCTCAGCGTTTTCAAAATATCTAAAACTTTATTTAATTTGAAACATTTCAGCAACGACAACTCCGACTTCTGTCAAGACGATAGATGATAAAGGATTGCATTGTGATTTGCACGCTGTTACTTTGAGGTTTGTTGATTCTTTCTAGCTTTTTCTTATTTATCTATTTTAGAACATTATCTCAGCCGAAAGATTACAATTCAAATACGGTGAAGGCCCAACACTCGGCTGCACTCATTTTGCACAGAACTGTCACTGACTGTCGATCCAAACTGCTATTGGAAAATTCATGCAGAAACGCACCTTTGGAGGTTAGTCAGATACAGATTTGTTATCATCGACATTTTTGAAAGCTGATATTCTTGAAAGTCAACTTATATTTTAGAATGACAAACTTGGCAATAATCTTTTTTTTTATAATTTTCATATGAAGCAATGTACCTTAGTTGATTAATTTTGCTCTTATCCGCAATTTTCAGTTCAAACCTTCTGAGTTTCTTCCATCAACTCGCACTGCAGTGAATGGCTCGTTAACTTTACTCTATGAAGGTCAATCGATCGATCGAGTCAAAGTCGAGCCAGAAATGATCAGCACAGTCAAGGTTGGCTGGTAGCCAATTTCCCTATTTCATTACTATTAGAATAGTTAAATTTACGATTCGAATATTTATGTAAAAGTGAGATTAGCTCTAGAATTTTAATTTCAAAAATCAAAGTCATCATCTTTCGGTGATGTTTACGATTGTTCCAAGTTTTTCAACAAACATTCCTATTTGTACATCATTCATTCATTTACATTACGCTATTTACAACTACTCAAATTTTACCTGTAAAATTGTGATATCGTTGGGCAATATAATTCTCCAGTTTTATCTTAGAAAAACGTTATTGATGATTGGATTTTAAAAATCTTTCTACTTTTCTTATACTAAAAACTCTTCCTCAATCAGTTATCGGCAAACTTTGAAAATTCTAAGTCATAGACCTTTGTAGAAGAGACAGCATATTTTGCAAAAATGGTCACTTTAAAGAATTCTTAGCTTACCCAAAGTATATATTTCATGATCGACATTCTTTGCAGAAAAAGCAAAAATTTCAAGATTTGTTTGTTTCGGGACTTGAAACGGGGTATATCAAAATGGTTTAATTTTTTTATTCATTTTACGTAGGAGTAGCTTATTTCCAAATGCCTTTTCATCAACAACTTTGCCAAACTTTGAGCTAAAAGTAAATATTTCTTGTCAAATTTATGTAAATTATTTATAAATAAAAATGATTATATAACTTGTATTAAAATAAGAGAAAATGGATCATAATCAGATGAAATCTTTCATAGTTAGAATTGCACAGTGAATGGAATATTGCACTATGGATACTTGTTCTGCGATCGACTTTGATGCTTTTGACTTTTCCTCTTCATTTTTAGCATTTTTATATTCGGCGATCTGAAAGTTGAAGACTTTTAACTATGAAACTTTGTGATAAAACTCACAGCGTCAAATATAAAAGGCATAACTTTGCTCGCATAGGAATTTTCGACACTGCTCGAATGCAGAACATGTCTTACGTATGGGTTTGATGATATTCCACGGGGGTTTATGAAACATCGAGAAATTCTAAGTAAGACCTAAAATTTTTTAAATCATAAAAATTCGCTTACCCCATCAGACGCTCATTAATTCGAGAGATCTTCCTTGAATTTGATACTGTCGGATCTTGCGAATACGATTCTTGAGCAATAGTCTTTGCCAATTCAAATGCAACTGTTTCGTTGTAAAATTCCTAAATTCAAAAATTCGGGGTTTTTTCAAATGAAGATCAAAATTACATGTGCTTTCACCCGAAGATAATTCATCTGTTCCTTAACCGGGCCAATATCTTTTTCCCCCATTTTCGCATCATTTTCTATCGTATGTTTAGAGAGGCCAAGTCTCCTCCTTTCGAGGGAGAGAAATAACGCACAAAAATTTTCGACGCTTCAATTATTGTTAATTAGTAAATAGTTTCATGAAACCAAAACACCAATTAGGGCAATAAAATACGTCCGAAATGATGGTGTCGTTGGTTTTTCGATAAAGGCCTTCTGAGGGTATGAACGACGTCGAAACTCGAGTAGCATAACTTTTGATAGGATGGACCGTTTTTGAAAATTTTAAAATTCTTGAGTTCGTACCGATCTCGGCCATCACATTGATATCAAATTTACCAAGTTAGATCTATATTGAAAAACCACCTGGCCTCTCTAACTATTGTGTAGTATGACTGGTCACAGTTTATTTGAACTGCAACGAGGAAATACATGTGTTGGGAATATCGTGCTTTGAACGATAAGAATTAAAAATATAAAGATGTAATAGCTTAGCATCTAATATTCAGATTGATATTAGTTCTGAATATCTATCGAAATTGCATTCCTTGCCTTCCCTAATTGCAGTATGAAAGGTTGGATATTTCAATGTATCTCTGCAGAATTAATTACGAAAAGGTGTCAAACTATACTATTTATCGAAATATTGATGGCTATAAATCTTTGCAATCAACTATACTACTTGTCAGGATATAAAAGTTTATAAAATTTGCAGTCATAGAATTCATAAAAGTATAAAATGAAAAGTAAAATAAAAAAAAAGTCATTTGATATGAAATTTTAAATCATCAGTTATCAAATTGCAATCTTCGGTAAAGCTCGAACGTGAGATTGAGATGCGAATAATAAGAAGGAAAAAGATATTGTACTGACAAAACTATCTAACAAAATGCTGTGAACAGAAAGTAGGACTTCATATGCACAATCCATGAAGAGTTGAAAGGCTTTCGATTTTTGAAGCTTAAATCGAAATTGAAAATATTAAAGGTCCATAAATCTTGCACCTCTTCAAAGACGATCTAATTTAGATGTGCCCTAATTAGGTTCAACTTTGGCAGCAATTGTTCCAGTCTCATAATCTGTCGTGTTCCGTCTGCTCCTTCTGCCTGTCAAATCCACTCCAACTGTCTGCAGAATCAGGTTCGCAGGCATCAATGCAGACTTCTCCAATTCCACTCGACCATAACTGAAACAACAAAGCAATTGGAAGATGACAAATGATCGTCGAGATTGGAAGTCAACGAAAGAATGGCCTAATAATAGTTTGATATTGTCAGAAGAAAACGAATGGGAATTTCACTCTTTGAAAGTGTGGAAAAAGAGAAAGATGAATTGCGTACAATTTTCACCCTTTTCAAAAGGCTTCCTGTATTTTCCATCAACTTTTAGGGTAAGAAGTGTGGAGAAAGGTAAATAACTAGTGATAAATACAAGAGGCCAAAAAAGATCATTCTTTCATCTCTCGTCTTTCTATGCGCTTGGTTCCCCGCGCAAAGCTTGCATTAGCCTCGTAGGGGGAGGGACTTGCATTCATTTGCCCGCGACAATAGAATCAGAACTAATGAAGATTGATTGGTTTCAGTTTCAAGATGATTTATGGCAATTGACTTGTGAATTAATTCTCTACTATATCTAGTCTAGACTCAGAAAATTTCAATTTCGGAAATCTAACTTTTAAAAATTTCTAATTCAGACTTCAATTCACCAAGATCCTCTAATAAAATGTGTTTTAAAACGGGGAAAAACACTTACACAGGATTCAAGAACAAGACTGACAGAATAGCTGCAGAAATGTTGAGAGCGCACCATATGTCGAGTACAACTGAAACAAGCTGATGATCAGTTAAAATATCACAAATCGTTCACTCACATTGCCAATTTGCTGGAGTGGAATCGGCTTTGAACGTGTAGAACCACTTGACCAATTTGCCGTATTCGAAAATAGCGTAGATCACAAACATCCATAATTGACTGCAAAAGATTGGATAAAAATCGTAAGACATTTTCCAAATTCATGAACTATTGGTATTGAGCAAAAAATGAAAGTATACTTCTTCAGCCAAATCGGATTTCAACAACAATCTCGAGAGTTTGTCGCACTTTCAAGTATATTTTCAAAATCAAATTTACAATGAATATTACCCGAAGAGCACGAGAATTCCTGATGAAGTCGCCTCTTGTACTGGATAAGTTGTTTCGACTCCCAACTCGACTCCGATCGGGAATTGGGGAATCGAAAATGCTCCCAGCAAACTGCACAAAACGAAGATCACTACTGGGTCGTACCACGAACTGTTCATGTGACGAAGATACTGCAATGAGCGCAATTTGATTTTTAGTCAAGTATATTTCGAAATAAGTTTTCATCTGTTATTTTTTTATCGAGCGCAAATACTCATCAAATTTGAGTATGAAAAACTTAAACAAAATTTGATAGACGAATTTGCCGATAATCGGTATTTTTTGAGAAAACCCGAAGTTTTGGTGGGATTTCGAAACAGGTGCATTGTAGATCGATGCTTGGGCTAAAATCTGCCTCACTTGGTGAACTTGGAAAATCGCTAAAACCACCTGCTCTTCGCAGATTCAAAGTTTCAAGTTTCAACGCGACTCCATCAAAGTCCACCAATCGTTTGAAACCCTGATTCTTTTCATGGAGAAATTGCCAAGATTAGCAAATTGCACCAATAGTTTCGCATTTTTGTCATTTGCGAGCACGATGTATAGTCATTTCTAATGCTTATCGCCGGCAAGGGGAGACAAGACGGCTGAATAATGAACTTGAAATTCGATAATTTTTTTAAAGTGAAAATGAATTGTTTTGATTTGAATATTTCAAAAATGCCAATTTATAGACGAAAATCGAGGACGTTTGGAAGGGTAGTTAACAACGGCCTAATTAGGAGAGTTAGAATGAACCAAATTGAAAATTTCTTTTCGATTTATGCATTTGAGGAGTCCGACTATAGTCTTACTAACTCGAAATCACCGAGAAATCGTGTTTGAAAAAGTACTTGCGATCTCTACCCCATTTTTGCACTTCTGCAAAGTTCCTGAAAGAAGAAATATCAAATTAGCGGAAAGAAACGTTGATCGTTTTTTGCCTGTTTCGAAAAAGTTACGTAATGGATAGTCAAGTGCAAAATATAAGCGTAAAGAGGTGAAGTTTCAGCTAATTTCATCTAGTCGTTATCGGCCGTATAAAATGGATCCAAAAATTCCTTAGATTTGAAGAAACACTCACAATTCGTATGGTGAGTGCGCTGAGAGCGAATCCGATGGAGCAGAATCGAATGATCTCCTTAAACTTCTTGGTTCTGTCGGCGAGGCAGCCTGCCAAAATCGAGGTTATCGAGCCGATGATCGCACACAGCGCTGTTGGATATCTGCAATTCTTTATGATGTTCGATACGGGTAAGATTGAAATTTTTAGCAACATGAAAAACAGAATATGGAAGAGAATAGGCTTAGATAACAAAGAATGAATGCATGCATGTTTTTTCTTCAGAAATTTTCATCAAAAGCTATTATGCCTTTTACGAACTGCCTGATGATTTGTTGAATTTTTGTCTATTATTAATAATAATTGATACCCTTGTAAGTCATATCCTTGGAGAAGGAGAATGTCAGTGACGATGGCCATGAAGCCCCACAGACCTGCGAAACTAAAGGCGAACAACAGCATCTGCACGACAAATTGGGTGTTCCTGAAGAAAGAACTAGTGATTTTGTTTAGTTTTTAAAAGTTGCAGAACAATGAATTAAGCAGAACTAAATTCTTGAAAGTGAACCTGTGTTGTTTTTTCTTCTAATTTTTCAAATTCTCGTTGTCGTTTTTTCATGATTATGAGCACAACTTTCTCCAGAAATTGTAAGAAAATAATTTCGAGAAATCTAACAAAATCGAATAACTCACGAAAGCGACATCCAAATCTGCGTGAAGAATGAGTGCGGATTGGAGTGATGTGCAGAACTGGCAGAGGCAGGAGTGGGAGGGGTCGATCTGCGGATGAAGAAGCAGAGTATGAACGGGAACAGGGCCAGACCCGACATGCCCAGGTTCTGAACAGACACTCAAACTAACAGACCATGATGAGAGTCTTACATAGTAGAAGATCTTCCACGTTTTCGAACTGTATTGCTGCTGAGTTTGGAAGATGAACGATGGAACGAGTGTGGCCAGGGCGACGCCCGCAGGATTTGCTGAAATAAGAATTTTTTCATCCTGCATAAATATCAGTATTTTATCGTTATATATTTTTTAATATTAGAAATTTCTGCGAGATGAAATAAAGTAGAAGTTTCGTCAGCTTTTTTCTATTTTGCATCCCTGAGCCTATTCAGTTTGATTTTAGAAGTTCAGCCAAAAAGCCTAACAAACTCAAACATTATATTTTTCATTGTCAGATTTCGCAGAATCATAAAAAATAATCAAACAAATAGCAAATCCTTACCGACAAAAGAGAGGACATTGGCGATGGAGCGCTGATTGTCGGGAAACCACAATTCTGCAATTTTCGATGGAAGCACGAGAAAAAATGCCTGTGCGCAAGCGACCATCACGCTGCCTGAAAAGCGACAAAGATAAAAATCATTGGAGTAAAATGGATGAAGTAACCTGAATGAAGAACGTATTGTCTGCTAGACTCCTCCATTTGGGGCAGTGAAGAGGCGAGTCGAATTAGGGAACCGAAGAAGTTCAGCGATGTTCCAAGAATGACCTGCAAAGACGTAAATTACTTTGAATGATTCTATCTTAGTAATATGTAAATTAATGAAAGAGATGTTTTTAGTTCGTTCATCAATATCTTATCCGACTCGAGTCTATTTTTTCAGCATATCAAAAATAGAAAAACTTCCAATTAGAATTACACATTTGTTCATCAGATTAAAAAATCGAGTTTTGTATTTCTCATAAAAAGATTTTTTATCTTCGAAGAAAATCCCTACCGATATCCAGATGCCGAAGTAGTCGGTAATGTACATGCCTCCCAAACCCGTAATCACAGCTACTGCCTGAATTATTCAATTAGTACGAATGATTACTTCAGAATTTCCGATCATTTCACAAAAGTATCTTCATGAAGGAGATTACCAAAATACAGACATCAGTCTGGTTGAATATTCGATGAATTGAAGATTTGAAGGCTGCTTACCTGGAATATTTGATTTGTCATGAAAGCGGCCCTGCATTCGGTCTTCCCGCAATAGAACGCGTCCATCTGATCCGTCAAAGTCACATACGAAAACCATTGCTGAAAATAACTTGGTGAATTGAGACAAGTAAAAAAGAAATAGGGATCGATTTGAATGTTACTGGATCGGTATTTCGACTATAAGAATAGGAATTTTCTTGATTAAAAATGAAAAAATTATACTAGTCATCAGCATAGCAATGGAAAAATCGATGCAGCAGGCAAGCAGGATTCGACATTAAATTCATGAACTCTTTTCATCAACTTCTTGAAATACGACAACCAGACTTTTTGAAGAAAAAAATAGAAAAGCAAAAGTCGTCGATCTTATCAACTTTTCTGGTAAGTTCATTCAATCTTTCCGTGCTCATTGGAAGGTTCACGCATTTTTGCACACTATTGTTTGAAAACTGCATGAGCGTATCAAAAAGTGAGACTGCTGAACTGAGTGAGCTTTTCTTAGAAGCCGTCATTATTAGCCATTTTTATTTATTTTTAATTTCTCGAAAAAAAAAGATCCTACCATGGCGTTAGAGAGAGCGAGGAAACAGCAGGAGGAGAGGATGAGCCATCTGTCCCCGTAGACGATGTACCTCTTCTCCCCGTTTTTCTCCGACACCACACTGCTTCGAGTCGCTACGTTACGACGGCTATGTGGCTCCAGTTCCATCAACAACTAAAAACAAAAATCATCAGAAAAGTAGGGAAAAGAAATCGATAAATCAAGAAACCACTTTGTAAAATCCGAAAATGAAACGCATTTTCGGAAAGTGAATCGGCCACTCTAGGATTTTTTAATTCTTCGATTTTTTCGTTTTCTTTATTTTTTTCTCGATATTTTCAATTAATTTTCGTGACTGATTATTCGAATTGTGTGCTGCGTAATGGATTCATTTATCACATTGAAAATGAACCTATTTTTTCAAGGAATGAATCAAGAATTTTGAGGGGAAAATCGATAGACCATTGAATTTTTGAAAGTGAAATTTAGCTGCCTTTCCGATTTTTTCTTGGAAAATATCGAACTAGATTTGTACCTAAAAATTTTCCGTAAAAAATCCGTCCCAGAAAAAGTTTGTAAACTTCTATTTTACCACTTCCAGACAGATTTGCAACATTTTTCATGTTTGACGGCAAGGCTGCGCGAAACTTCGACTTCAAATTGAACAAATTCTCGGCTTCGCGCAGCCCTATTTGACAGTCTCGAACGCGCAATACCTTTCGAATTTGTTCAATCCGCAACATAGCCGAACTGCAACCTTAGTGTTATTTAGACAACCCGTTTAAAATGAGTCACAAAAGTCATGCTGCAAAGTCGGTGAGCATGTGATATTGTAGGAATTTTGCATTCGAAAATTTATGCATGTGTTCATCTATTCTTCGAATTTGCCGTTTCTTTCCGTTTTTCAACCAATTCAAAATGAGTGAGTTATGGGATCGACTCTTTGAACTATTGAAAAAATGATCAATTTTCTGGATGAGAATTGGCTATCTTCCAGGGAACCGATAAATCAGCTAATTTCTTTAAAATATGAAAAACTTGTGCAGCAGATCAATCGAGTGTTCAGAATTTTTTATACGCGTGCGTCAATTTTTAAAACTCATAGCTATTTTTCAAGCTTGGATTTATTTTTCATGACTAACTATTCGAAATATTTGTTTCGTAATGACTCATTGAGAAAGAAGACAAATGGAAGCATTCGAAGAAAATGAATCGGTCGAAAAATTCACAAAATAAATGATCGTTCGTTTTTCGCGTGTTAAGCATTCCGTGACCAGCAATTGTTTATAATTCCGTGGCTATTGCCCTCAAATATTCTAGCCAAAGTTCAAAATATTTTTCAAAAGATAAGGGATAAATCCGGCTGAGTTGACAGATGATAAAAAGTGATAAATAGTCTTATATTTTCTTGCAAAACCAGCATTGCAAATGAGGAACGAAGTAAAGTGACCGACTTACTAAATTCTTTGAAAATCTTCTCGGCGCTCCATTCATTTTAGAGGTCGGTGTTTTGAAGGAATAGATAATTTTCGAAGGAATGTCTTCGCCCTTAGCCGATGATTGAAATGTAAATAGGCGAAATGAGATTGAATAAATTGAAGCAGGTGGAAATTTTAATAATATGAATATTTAATTGGGATGAATGAAGTTAGAAATGAAATTGGTTGACCAGATTGGAGAAAAATTTCAACAGAACGCACAAAATGCAAAAAGACTGATTATATTGGCTTGACTTGATTTGTTTAGCACATTTTACGTCATTTAGAATCACTTGGCGCTAATGTAGTTAGCGATTATGTAGCAGGAAATGGACTCCAAAGATCGAGAAAGTTGTGGTCGATCACAAAATGCGCATGGTCGAAACGCCTCCATTACAATTCCAGCTATGATATCAGTTTTATCCTTTTCTTCTATCCTATTACTCGAAATTAGAAATTAGAAGACGATGATTTTTGAGATTTGAAATACTAAGCACACGATTATATCTCTATTGTTCAAGTTCAGAAAATGGATATCACGCTGAATAGTCTTATAAAGTCTATTGTTTGCATTTTACTCGACTTGCATCTCAAAAACATAATTGTGCAGGATGAAAAGTAGGTTTCAAAAATTAATCAGATGACGATTAGATGAGACTTACTTTTTGCGTGCTTTCTACACTCGGACTATCCATCTTCAAAATATTAGAAGTTCAAAATGATCAAACTAGGGTAGGGATTTTGGTTATGAGTTGCTCAGAAAGACGAATGAATGGTGTTTTCATCGTAGAGAAAGAGTCAGACGTGTTTCGAAATGGAATTGGGAATTGTCAAATGATTGTCGAAGAAATGACCGAATTGAATTGATTCAGAATGAATGCCTCTGCTTTGTGTAAGTGCAGCGGCCGATTGCATTGCTCATTATGCTCTCTGCCCCAGGCACTAACAATTCACCGCCATTTCTCATCGAATCAAAGTCATGCGTTAGCTCTGATCACCACTTCTTTACCACAATAAATCAACCCAACAGACGATCTCGCGTCAAATATCAAATGTCTTGGTTTACAAATGGATAAACTCATCTTCGTTTCTCTCACTTGGTTTTTAGATATCGTGCAAGTGATTTATGGACAACTATTTTTGATTTTGTTACAATGGACTAATGAATTATTGGAAATCTCGATTCATCATGACGTCATAACATAAAAACTTGCGGCTGCGGCACTGAGCGAAATATGTTAACTATCGGAGGTTTTGCATCATCACCCAGTTTCACTTCCAAATTCAGGTATTTGATATATTCCGGTCCAGATGAAATTTTGTACACATATTGAGAAGAGCTGTCATTAATGTCTTTCAAGCTTCAGACTAATAAACACATCAAATATTGGTTACTCAGCAGCATAAAAATTAGAAGATTATGCGAGAGTTTGAGCACGAGTTCTGAGAAAACACGCCTTGTTTCGATCTTTTCAACTTATATCAGAAATTTTCATATCACAACATTGGGAAAAATTTTAATCGTCCAAATGGATTACCTTTGTATTCTCCTGTCGAATGTTCCGAGCGATTTGCTCGAGGAAATCGATTTTCTTGATCATTGAATCGAATTTCTCTTCTCGAAGGTAGAATTCAATACTTGGAGAAGGTTGGACACGTGTTCCCGAATACGGTAACGTTCTTTATTTTAGCAGCTAGCAGATCGAGTAATTAAATCTAGTTGTTTTGAATCTAAAGGGTGCAATGTTCCGACTAATCCTTGAAAGGGAGTGAGACAGGAATGTGGATGGGAATGAATATGAATAAGTGATAATGTGAGAGATTTAGAGTCAGTTAGTCCTAGAGATAGTCTAGATCCATGTTTTCATCTTTTCTGCTGCGTGTGTGGACCCACCCTCCCTCCTAGAATTGACTGACTCTCGGCTTGGTAATTATTTAGTCCCTTATCATGTTCATGGAATCCAAGCTATGTTCGTGTTCAGTTTTCAGCGGCAAGGTTCAGTCCCTGGCAATTTGCAAGTCAGAAATCTCGCTCCAGGTACTTTGCATGTCTCCTGGCCTTATCTCAGATCTCCTTTTCCTTCCTCATTTCTATTCAGCGACAGATACGAGAAGCACAACCTTTATTGCTGCATTTAGCGTTATTCGTCGCTCCTCGTCTCCAACCTTTAAAATTGGAAATTGCAATGTTAATCAGTGTCCTATTGAATATCAACAAATAACAGATTAAAAGTAGCACTAGCACGCATAAGAAGGCAAAATATGCAAGGCGAAAAAGTTTCTACAAGAAAATTCGTTAGAGCCAATTCAATAGAGACTACGCGAAAAATGCGTAAATTTGTACTCATAAATTATGCTATTTGGCGAACCGATAAGTAAGTACACTCTACAATGAAATAATCCTTTAAAAAATGAAAAGAATAAAGCTCATATTATAAGCCTCGACTTGTTCGAAAGGCTTTACGACTACAATTTTCGATAATATCATCACGTAATCATCTATTTAGAAAAGATGTAATCTTTCTAGAATTGCCACGTGAACCTTTCGAACAAACCGCAAATCTTTTTAATTCGATAAGTTCCTACAAGAATTAACCCATTATATATGAATGTTCGGATTATCAAATTTTAGAAAAATGTAGTAGAATAATATTTCCTTCAGGCCATTGAAGTGGTAGTTTTAGCAAGATAAGAAAATACCCTGTTCATATTCAGGAACGTATAGAATACGGATTTTAGTTTGAAACATTTTGAATTCCTAATGAGCGCTTACAATTCATCTTTTGATTTCGTGTTCTTATCAGGTTTTTCTTCTCGCAAGTAGGTTCCAAACGTCTTGTATGGATCGATTTCGTCGAATTTATGGAAGGATATGGACTTTTGCCGTTTGATGTATTCTGGTGAGTAATCGATTGGTCTGGCCTGATGCATTCCAGCCACGTGAACAATCGGTATCTTCTCGACAGATGCGCACAGTCCTGAAGTTATACTCCTTATTTGCGCAGAGAACTCAGAACAGTGCAAACTGTAGTCTAATTTGTACAATTTTAAGTCGGGATAGAAATTTTATTGTCTAAAAATTAGCGGAATTAATGCTGAACTTATTCAAAATCTTCAAATTCGAAGTCGAAGTTATGCACCATTGATTAGAATGTTTTGGACACAATTCTTAACTCATTTTCAGTTCATTTTCGATGAGTTAACTTTTTATCTCTAATAGATCACAGCTAATTAGATAATCATCTAGAATTACATATTCCATGAAATGGATGGGAATTTCGTGACCTGATTAGCGATTCTAGCAGATTCGCTTCCTATTTTTTCTTTGAAGAAAGTTGAGAATATTAGAGTATATCAGCTCGTGCTTACCGATTATCATGTCATCGGGGGAATCTGGTGAAGGACAGAGGCAATTTGCCACCAAAGCAGAAACGGCTGATGGAGTGAAGATCATTCTGAAGAAATGGCGTCTTGGCAAACGAATTTCAATAAGTTGCTATTAGCGATAGGAAAGCTAATAGAAACCGACGAATCTCTACCAAAGTTGTAACTTCGAGGAGGCATATACATCGAAATCAAATCCGATATCTAATCACCTAATTTTCAGTAATTTTCTCTTTCTTATTCATTTAATCAATCTTTTCTCATTACCAATTGAATGAAATGATTGTTGACTGAATGTGAGTAGTGCGATGGGAAATTTCGCTCGAAATTATTGTTGTTAGTCAGCAAGTCATTCTATCCAACGTTTCTTGGAAATCTCTCATAATCTCATTATGCATCGACGGGAATAATAATGCGTTTTTTGTTAGTTTATTTTCTGCAGAAAAGAAATTACTATTTCCTAACCCCGATCCTCCAGTCGGATAACTATATCCGTATTTGCCATCTTCGGAAAATCCGAATCCATATCGTTCTCCGATGATTATCTGAATGCAATGGAAATTAGCTTTGAAGAAAGCTGAAAATGCGTACCTTCTCTGCAGAGTCGTAGCAGGAAAGCAAATACATGAGTCGTTCAACGCTGACTAGAGTGTCGTCATCCGCTATCAATAGCCATTGAAATTGCGATTTGGTTTCACTTTGGAGATTCAAGAAACGCTCGAGTATCGCAAAGGTCTTTGCGCAATGGCCTGAAGTGGTAAATATGAGTTGACTTATTCCTCCAAGGTTCATAAAATTGAAATTTAAAAGCATAGATCAAATAAACTCATGCACTTTCCATTTTCCCCAGGACGAACCCTCCATGTGCCACTCTGTGCCTATGAATTGCGAACGGTACACTTCCTCCTCTCGTCGCGGCATGAATTAAATCATTATTCAAACGGAATTCTCACCTTCATTAATTTTTCTTGTTTTAATTCGATATCTTGGCAATTGTGTCCTAATTATATGCTAATTATCGATACATATTACAATTTTGCAGAAGAAAATCATAAATCTATTCAAACAGAATCATCTTCACAGAATTACATCAAATTGTAAAAAAAAAAAACAAGGGAAAGCGATTGTTCAATGAATAGCCTACTCGTAACTAGCACTAATTGTCGATAGTTATCGAATAGTTGCTAAGATATCGAATGAAAGTGAAAATTCAGTTTGAATAGTGACTTTTAATGCAAGCCGCGATGAGAGGAGGAAGTGTACTGTTCGAAGGTCATAGACACAGTGGCACATGCACAATTCATCTTGGGGACGATGAAAAGTATTTGGAAAGTCCGAATTCGAATGGTCTCCCAATATTTATATCGGATCAGTATCACCATTCAGCTATTTCTCGCTTAAATTTAAAACTAAAAACAGTTGAACTGTTTAAAAGAATTTTTCAAGCTGCACGACATTCTAACAAGTGATAGTAAAAATTACCTCTTTCAGTATTGTTGACTCCGAATGAAATTGTAGGAATAGTTTGATCAGTTTTGTCGCTGACGTATTCGATGTTCAAGAACTTCCCGCCCCATGTTCGCTTGACAACTGGCACTGAGGAGTTTGATCACAATGAATAATCATGAACTCAGAACACTCTTTCTTACGTCGTGATACGTGATATCCACTCCATGTCTTGAGTCCAACGTAGACCTTGTCAGTGTGAACAGGATCTCCACACGATTCTTCAACTGATAACCAGACGGCACATTTCTCCGATTTCTCATAACAGAATAACTCAGGTATTGAAGCCAGTCGAACGCCGATGTTCTCGAAAATGTACAGACCAAACTGAAAATGAATTATTGGAGATTTCACTATAAAAATTATTTTACTTCATGCTTGGCATCAATGCTAAACTGCTTAAACTTTGCGGTTGCCAGTTTCTGCACGAGTCTGAAACGTTCATCATATTTATTTTGAAGTTAGTGGACGTTTACTTCTCAACGAGACTTTTTGAAAGAACCATTCCGCACCCGAAATCAGGATATTCGAAAGGAGCATCGTCTTCAGAATTGTAACCATAAAAGTGGTGAATTATTGTCAGACTGAAGAGTTGTTTTTCATGGGGCATTTTAGAATTTTTAACCTTTGATCTCTCAGACCATGGCCATAGAATAAGTCGTTGGATGAGTCTTTCGTTGCAAGAAAATCGTGGAGATTTTTTAAATTTACTTTCGAACTTTCTTCGACGAAAATATACCAGTCAGCCGGTTTCTTAAGGGTTCTGAAAATATTCCACTTGTAAATTTCTTTCTGATAAAAACTATGCCTAGATAAGATGGGAAAAACAGCCCAATGTCCTTTGGTCGATTCAAAATCTCGGTTTCCAATTACGATATGACATTCCTGAGTGAGACTTGTATTTGTAAAAGCTATTATTTTCATACTTTTCGCAGCTGCTCACACTGATTTGAAATTGAACTTTTGAGTAAATCCGGCCATTTTGATTTAGGGTATTCATTTGTCAGAATCGTTATCGAAAAATCTAAAAATAGTTTATTAAAAAGCATTAAGCGATGATCATTTAACCATAATCATTAGCTGTAGCGATAGTAAAATTATATAGCAGAATAAGCAAAGGAAAAATTGAAGATTTCATCCCGAAGGATCAAATAATGAGCATCTGAAATTTTAGTCTATTCATTTCGAACATACATGTGATATCCAAATATTGTAGAGTGTATAAAACACTTCTTAGTGAGAAATTGGTAATGTCAAATTAAAGGAAAAATTTATAAATGAGAAAAAATCTTTGAAAACAATAACAATAAGCGATAAAAATGGCGAAAAGAAATATGTAAAATGAAAATAAAAGTGTCTGATCACATTTAGGATGTTCGCTTGGATAGCAACATAAAAAATCGGAATTGAACATGTTCGCAAAATTAATAGTGAATTCTTTGACTTTTCAGAAAATTCAAACTCGAGTATTTGAAAAATCCTAGATCCACTCGTGCGCATTGATAATTGTCTATTATTCTTCTCATAATCATTCAAACTTACAATTAGAGTTTTAAAAGTGAACACGAAAAAGAAACTGTCTCGTTTTAGATCAGAGAATAATGGTATGAATTCTTATACAAGTGCGCTGAATTTTTCGAATTTATCCATGCCATTTGCCAGATAAAGTCAATAATGATCAAAGTCGAAGACAAAATCGATAAGAACTCTGGATGAAAGATAAATAACATCTTTGATAAATTGAACTGTACCAGTACCTGAGAATTAGCAGAAATGTGTAATTCGAAGGAGGGGAATGAAGGGAGGGGGCGACGACTTACGAACTGGTGTGGTGCACTGCCGAGAAGACGGTAATCCAAGAGACCATGAACGAGGCGAATGCAGAACCGAAGCCCTCTTTCGCCAACTCCCAGAATCCACCCAACTCTTCTTCATCGACCTGAAATAAATTATTTTCGAGTGAAAATAAAAAAAAATAATAATAATTTCATTTCAGAAATTGATTCAGTATCGAGTGGACTGAAGCTAATTCCAACTCTGACCCGCCTCTATTCAGTATTTTGTAGGATTTTTTTTGTATAAATATAATCTTGAGTCATCCAAAAGAAAGGAAATGACAAAAAGTTGTCGAAAATTCGTAGAGTCGGAATTACTTTTGTTGTGGTTATAATGTTTGACTCGATAAAAACTTAGAAGCTAGAAAAATTACTCCTTGAAATTTGGTGACGTAGTGCTGCGTGACGAGTGTGGAAATGGCGACGTAGGTGGCGATTGCGAGAATGCCGTACAGAGGGGTCAGGCCGAACACCACGCCGACCAGCACTGCGAGAATCTGGAATAGGACAATTTTTAATTAGAGCCCATAGACAATACATCTTGAATGAACTTCGAATTCGCAAGTAAATAAAAAATTCGAATTTTCAAAACTCGTTCAAAAGCACTTCAGTAACCCCGGCCTTGCAGAAACGAAGATTAGTAGAATTTTAGAGAAAATAACATGTGGAAAATTCGGTGTTTTCGAACAACCTTTCTCGAGAAGACGAAATTTGTGGAAAGATTTTTGAACAAGTCGCTTCGAAACCAGACTTGAGACTCTTTTATTTGGCCACCGCACCGTAACTCAACTCAAGTTTCCCCACTGCAGCTTAACCCAATTTCTTTCCATCGCACCGCAGTTGTGGTGGAAAAGTCCCAAGTCTGTTCAAAACTCCACAGGAGAGTTATCTTTGATTAATTCCACACCGACCTGTTTTCCCCAGTAGACGACATCCAGCAATTCGTCTTTGTCTTGCCAGTCGCCGCCCGATCGAAGCGCTTTTTGAAGCTGAAAATTTCAAATAATCATTCACAAGGAATAATTGGTTTTTCCTGCTTACCGTTTGAGTCCAGGACGGATCGCCGTCCTCTGCTTTGTTGTGTCGTTTCATCGAGCCGGACGACATCTGAAAAAGTGAAAATTATCGGACATTTCGAAGGAAAATTAAAAATGAGTGTTCGAACGATGCATTTCTTCAAACATAAGAAATGTTCGCAACGCGTAAATGCAATGCGCCCCCATTATCAGAAAAGTATTGTCTACTGTATTTCTTTGCTAATGTTTTGCCTATTTTGTTTTTTTACTTATTTTGTCGTGTTTATTCGTGATAAAATAATCATCTCCTTTCAAATCAATATCGAGAAGCGATGAAGCACTATCGATCATCAGCAATTGCATAGAAATCGAACTAGTGAAAAATAACAAAAAAAACCAGATCAGAATTTTATAATAGAAATTATTATACTGGAAAAAAGTTTACTGAAGTGAAATGTAAGTACAGATTGAGTCAAAACTTATACTTCAAATCGACCCCACTTTGCAGAAATTGCTCTAAATAACCTTGAGCTTTATAGTTTATTGATGTTTAGCTATAGCTGATACTAGAAAATACGGCGATGAATATCGCTGACTGAAGGGCTAAAATTTCTCCCCTTATCAAATGGATTTACAAAAAGAATTTACTATTCCGAATCAAATTTCTAAATGTTTCACCAAACAAAATTGTAATTGCACAGTGGAAATTGTCTTCAAGAAATTCATTTATTATCTTCTATAAGAAAAATCTACACAAGAAATAGAAGCAAGTATTGGAGCTAAAATCATCATAAGTTTAAAGCAGAAATCAAGTTCAATGTTTAATGTTGAATATTTGCGGATTAGATGATGAAGGAAGAGTATCCGCAGTTGATGAAGACGAAGCTCAGATCGGCAGAAGCCTCCTTCGAATTGGTGACGAAGGTCTTCGCATCGTTGCAGGACTTCTTCTCGACAGTCATCGACACTGCGAATTTGCCTCCCTTGTTCACGACTTCCTGGGTCATCGACAGTTTCTTGTAGTCAATGCCCTGCTTGGTGGCTTGCTCCTCGACCTGAATTTATTTGTTGGTTTATTTATACTCATAAAAATTTAATTTCTACCAAATTCACTAATTATTTTCTTTTCTCTAGGCTTACTCTATCCCAAAGTTCGGTAATTTCTAAAATTTTGTAAATGCTGTTCTTTGGTAAATTCGATGGCTGATCGGAAAATTTTACCGCATCTCTGACGATCTTCATGTTTGATTCGATCGTCTTGTCGTCATAGACTCGCTTGGTGTAGACGATCACATTGATCTTGTCCTGGATGGCTTCTTCCTCTGTGTTGACGGCTCTATAATTATAGGAGTCTTGGCCTCAGTTTACCTACGATATTCAACCAAAATCCAAACTACATGTTTTCAAAGAACTAAAAAAACCTTCTCTTTCTTCCTGGACCAGTGTTATTGCCAGTCGTTGTTGACACTGGGGTGGTGGTAGTTTCTGATGCAGGCGGTTGAACAGCGCAAGAATCAACGAAGACGAAGATGACGGCAGCTGCGACGAGAACTCGAATCATTTTGCAAGTTTTTGGCGGTCGCTCGAGTTCTTAGCTGGAGAAAGGCTGATGATGCTTTACCATCGAGTGTGGCATCTTTTATACGGGAATCTCGCCGGAAGAAATCCCAGACACATGACAATATTCGAAATATTTGCTTGGAATGTCTTCCAAATAAAATTTATTCGATTTGAATAAGCTGGAAGTCTTGGAGTATTGAGACGATATTTGGACTCAACCAGAAAATACAATTAGATTTTATTGAATGATCATGAGATTGTGCGAACACTACGCATGAGCTACTACAAGGCAAACACTACATGGTGATCATTTGATCTCTGATTCGTGCTGGCTTACAATACAAAGGATAAATTTATTTCCAATTCGAATAAGTTATTGTGGAACAGGCATGGAATAGTCCCTTTGGTTTACGAAATTATAGATCATCTGCAGAGCTTCTCGGGGTCTATCCTTCGGGACAAAGTGTCCTAGAAATAGAATATAAGTGTTGCTTTAGTCAGATGAACCAAGGTGTGAATATAACTGCAATAGAACGTTAATAATTTGAAGCACGAAGTGGGTCATAGATTAGTTTCTTTTCCATCATTTTCCTATGGTTAATTTGGCCTTTATTCTCACTTTTTCTTGATTTATACATTATTTGCACGCAGTGCTTTGCTGGGATACAAAATTTATAACTGTATCCCAACCCCACCCGTAAACCACTATACTCGTACACGACCTGCCTTATCTCACTTTCCGAAAATTATTCTCTTAGTTGCCCGAAGCTACTTGTAATAGCGCAAAACCCTGATTGCACATATTCACCCACAACCTGATTCATCTGACTAAACAATCTTCAAAGCAACTCTTATTTTGTCAAAATTAAGCTAAAAGAGTGGCTCTATCGATTTCTAATACCGCTTCCTCGGATTGTTAAATAGTCGATTCCTCCATCATATTTGAGTTGAAACCCGGCTACGTCCGCATACTTTGCTGCTCCACTGTAAGTCCACGGTTGATTTACCATTTCAGGGCCCTAAAACTCATTTTTGCGGATTTTTCAAATTAATTCTTGATACAATTATGGTCTTGTCAAGCGATGTCAGGAACTTTGCACCCATTACCTAAATTAAGAAAAAGTAATTCATGAGTTCTGAGAGTGAATAGGTTACGTGGTTACAAACCGTATCCACGTCGCCGTGGTAGACGAGAATCTAAAGATTTTCTCCAAAACTATTTGATTTTCATTAAATCAATACTCTAACTCCAGCTGCACTGATGGCTTCGATCTGTTTCGTCATGTTGTAATACCGGAATACGTAGTTATTTGTTACTTCGTCGCTGAAATCAAATTTTATTATCTTCAGGCTTCAGATTATTCGACTCTGACTTGCAATCTGTCCAAATTGGCAGCGATGCCGGGATGTTCAATGCCTTTCGAACGTCTTGTCGATTCATGTAAATGTAGGTGTTGTTCACTTGAATGCATCCAGTTGGCTAGATTTCGTGTGTTGGAGATTTTTCTTTATTAAAAGTCCTTACTGTATCGAATTGAACGTTTTTCTTGATGTTTCTCTTTGGCTTATCTCTGTGGAAGTCGTGGAAAATCCCCTTCTTGATTACGGAAAGCTTGTCAGTCGGTCCGTTATCAGACAAATAGCAGGTTTCATAAAGGTTGTATGAATTCAGTGGAGGATTTGCAGCGTCGTAAAGCTGCAAGTGGCGAATGATTTTATTTGAAATAGTCGCCCTATAGGTACTTCTGAAATTATCGGTTTGCAAGTGGAATTGTTGAAGAGACCCAAGATATTACAGGTTTCAATGCTCCCATTACAGCACGTGGAAGATAGTCGTTGGTAGAGTCTGAGAATTTTTATGGTTGAAATGGTTGTAGACATTTTTCTTCGAAACTTTATGGGATTAAAATTCCATCGACATGAACGTAATGTAGGAAAATACATTACTATTACTCTTGCCACTATCTAACCAAACCGCAAAATTCCCATTTAGTGAATTTATTTTTTTAAATCCAATTTCTTCTCCAAAATAAATGTTTACTTACTCATCCCGAACTATCCCGTGATAATAGTAGAGAGGAACCATTGTTTGGTAATTGAGTGTAAACGAGAGAACGCCATTTCCTATTGCCATCCCCTAGACATAGATTATGGATTTCCACTATAACTTCAAAAATACCTTGAAATTGGGAAAATTCGTCTTATCGTTAACAATTTTTACACCGAGAGTTGGCTGAAATATTATCCCTATTTGAATCAAGCAAGACTTCTTTACCAAATAAACTCCGGCGTAGGATTCTCCAGTGATGTAAAAATCACGAGCAGCCAATTCCGGAAATCGGTTCAAAAAGTCGAGCTAAAAATCAACTTTTAGAGTTTTATTGTTTATTATCGGATTCGAAAAAGAACTGATTCTTGAATACTCAAAATCTAAGTAAAATAAAAATCTGGTACTGAATCAACGTTAGTTTTTCATTTCATTAGGATCTGAATTTTATATCACAAAAGGCCCGTTCATACTTAGTTGCAATGCAACTTGCAATTTGCAACTAAGTATGAACGGGCCCAAACCAATGCTTGATAATTCTGCTCTGCGACTGCGAAATCGTCGATTGTTACATTTCCATCGAGTGCATACGAAAATCCAACTCCTGAAAAATAAGATTAGCACGGAAGCTACAGTTTCAAAATTAAAGCCATAGCATCTAGAGAAGTATTTCGTCAATTCTATCATGGAAGAAAAACCTAATAGGATAGTTTTCAGCACAATATTCGGCCACGACTTCGTGACTTTTCAGTTTTAAAGAGAATCCTTTTATTAGAAAAATTTCATCCGAGCATGTTCTATGCAACAGTTCATGCTATTATCGAAATGTAACTATGATGGATACACTAATTTTGCCTTCCATTGTTAGGAAATTTATACCTGCTGGAGATTCCAAAAATAGGACATTGAAGTACTGAAATATCAAAATTAGCAAAACTATTCGATCAGAAATGACAAACCGTATTCCAGCTCCATGAGTTAATTTCAACCGAGTTTCCAAAATCCGTTATTTTGAATGGTCCAAGTTCCTCGATTAGGCCTGATTGAAATTGTTTGTAAACTCACTTTTTAACGATTAATAATAAATTCAGCAAACCTCCTATGCTTGAGCAGCCTAAATTAAAAGACAATTTGACCTAATTTCAATTTATTGAAATGAAATTTTTTTAAGATAATTATACTGAAATCGCTTGCCTGGACCACCTAAAATACATTATTGCAAAAAAAATATACTATTTTATTTTATCGTACCGTTCAGCCAAAGCAGTAAAGGTGCTGTTTCGGGAGATCTCATTGATTCAGTGTACCTTTCAAATAGTAGTTTAGAATCTGAACAAGATTTTTTATCCTCACCAGTAATGAAACATTTTGTTAGGAGCTGTTTGCAGAAATCCGGAGTAATGCTTGAAGTTTATGTTGCTCTTTAACCCAGGCAGAGAAATAACTTGGTCACCATTTTGTGCAAAAACTAGCGAATTTAGAGTAAATAACAAATTTAGAAGTATGCATAATTTTGCCCCCTTCATTTTAGTCTGACGAAAAAGGATGACAATTTCTGCATGAAAGTGTCACTGCATAAGCTGACTTAAAATGTTCCTTAGGCGAGAAATAAGCATAAACGACTAATCTGCTTATCAACATTTGAAATTATGTAGCCATAATGTTCCGGATATTTGTTAAAACTGGCATAAAATATACTGAAATCGTAGTGAAAACCTGCACAAGTTATGTGCAGGGGAACTGACAATTTATAAATAATTATTGTATACCAAACTGAATAGCTTCGAAAAAAAATCATGAAAGTTATGGATGAATTAGAAGACGCGAACAGTTTTGATTGCACATAATTATTCTTAAAAAAACGACCATTCTTGAAATTCGATTTGCTGAGAAAAAATGCTTACTAAAGTTTAGTATAAATCTATGCATAAACTACATATTGGCAATAAATATTACATGAAAATAATGACTAGACTATTCATTATTGAGACCATGCATGTATCCTAGTAATATGCATCCGTAATGGGCGAGATCAAAGTCGATGACGAAATCTTAATCTAATTTTTGAAATACAATATTTTAAGTATTTATTTCAGTTATGATTATTTCTCATCACTTTTGGATGTCTTCGAGAGTTGTCTGTATCGTGTTTATTGAATAATTATTACTTCACAATTTTTATTGGAAGAATAGTTTTAGATGAAATTAACAATAATCAGATCAACAAACTTGATTTTATTTCCAACGACTAGCAAATACTCCAAACGTGAAAGTCATTTCAATTTACAACTAATACCTAATACATTTTTTCTAATTTGAATATAAATAACAAGACAGCCTATTTACTTCATCTCCAATTGAGTGCTAGGAAGTATGAATGAAAAATACTGAACAAATACATATTTTGACTAAGACATCAATCACATGACTAGAGTTGCTTCTGTATGAGATTATAATATCGTCCTTTTCTGCTCACCAATTGCGGATGCGTTCCACTTTCCCTCACTTTTCCGTTGTCGATGAAAACGATCACATCGGCGTTTTGAATAGATGATAAACGGTGCGCAATGGCATAAACTTGTATGAAAGAAATATTTTGTAATCAATTAGCAGAAAAAAACACATGCTGTTCTGCAGAGAGCGAATTTCCAGGAGTAGTCCCTCTTGACAGAAATCAGGCATTCAGTGCGAGGGGCTGGGTCGGGAAGGAAGATCGTCTGCAATTTTGATTCATCTTGAAGAATAACTAGATTCCTCTTGGAGAATGTCTGATTATGTCTGTCAGGCATGAGCAAAATTCACTTTATGAGACTGGGACGAACAAATCTTGTTCATGACTGATTGATGTTTCTCGCTATCATTTTCTTCTGGTAAAATATTCGTCTTCAACCTTCATCACTTTCAGATCAACAATCAATGGTAAAGAAATGTAAGTTTAGCAGTTTGAGTAACTAACCATCAATAAGCACTAAATTATCACTCATCATTACCCTATTTATTTTCTTTCTAAATAGATAAAAATACGAACTTCCTTGTAGAGCAGTCCTCCTTTGACAAACCTGCCCTTGCGATCCACTCGCAGATTCGTCATTCTCCAATCCACGTGCACTTTCTGTCCGTAAGCCATTTCGATCGTGATTCGATCCTGAAAATGCCATTTTGAGGTTTGTTCGGAGAAACTAGCATACAATTATTACTGCTCAATTGAAAGTCGGAGTTTCTTATGATTTTGAAAAAAAAATGAAAATTTTGGTTTAGTTTTTGCTAAAAAGTTCATGCTAAACTCATGCTAAGCATGAGCTCTAGCCCGACTTAAGTTCGTGATAAAAGACTAAAAAATACCACCACAGAAGTTCGTTCTTGTCTTCATTTATTGAAGCGAGTTCTTTCCCTTGAATATTTCTTTCGATTATAGATTGGTATTAGTTTATGATCTAGTTTAACCAAAGTCTAACTGCTTGGAAATTCACAAAAATAGACAACTCCTTAATGAGATCTTGTCAATAAATGTTAGTTTGATTTTTTCATTCAATTAATTTTTATTTTAAGAATATTTTTGCCAAATAACGAGCGACAGATGTTAATTATAATGGTTCGACGACAGAAAATTTCTGATTAATTTTAGAGAATCTACAAATTGCCAATTAAAATAACAGATATCTGAATTTCTTTACGAGTTAACCTTTCCTTTCTATCTACTATATAAAGTTTAAAAAAATCTTATTCTGAGTCACCATTTTCATCATAAATTTATTGATTCAATGTCCAACTATCCCAATACATTATATGATTCCGTTCTGTACACAGAGATCTGTTGAATATGAAAAATGAAAGAAATGAGTTTATTTGGGCGATAAAGGTTGAATTGAAAAAGCAAAGAAACACTCTTCGAGGAAATTATCAACGAATTTAGAAATTTTTTATAAAATGGAACATAAAAATTTTACAAATCACGAAGGATCGCTTTTCGATGATAGGATCAGTGTGACAATCATTCCACGGAAATGCCAGAAAATGGTCAGATTGCGATGTTCATAGACTATCTATATCATATCGTAGCACGATATTCTTCATAGTTCTAAGGAACTCGGAGACCTTGATACACATCTCATAGAAAATGACAAAACTACTTGTGCATGGGAATTAGTGTTTTAGAATTCACATAATGGGCAGGAATGTTGGCAGTGCAGTAAGATGGCGCACCGCAAGCTTTTCCAAAAATCCCACACTGCCCACATCACATCCCAATGAAAATCAACTGCACCGCAAACAACCCTGATGATGAGTTATGCACGATTTCAGCACATGATCTAATTAATTTTCTGAACTAGGAAACAACTCTTAATGCAGGTGCAATTTTTAGTCATCTGAAAAGTCGACCCTCTAATCTCGCACCTTCGGCAACTTTGATATTACGGACTGTGAGGAAGTAGATTGCACGAGTCACGCCTCTTCTTCCCTTCTCCCTTTTCTTTGCTATCTCTTCCGTCTCTTCGGGGCGCATGCTATTTCGAGAGGGCTGAGTCTAGGAAGGGAGAGATGCAAAAAGTGTGCAATATCTACTTCCTCACAGTCCATAATATACAAATTTTGCAAGATAGGGCGGGGCATAATTGGAGTACTGAAACTGAAACTACACTAAATTATAGGTTAGGCGAGTAGTATAAATCTACTCTTTAGTAAAACCCCTGAGTGTGTTTGTCTGTCTGTTGTGTGTCCAACGCTATTGCTTGAAGTGGAGTGAATAAAAATGGTTGAATGTAGTATGGTTGGATGCAGAATTTTCCGGTGGTGTGCAACGTAAAAAAACCCGATTGATTTTGGTTCAGGAAATGGGTACTTTTACCCAAAAAACTGTTTTTTCTTACTTAATCTGTGTGTCCAACGCTATTGCTTGAAGTACAGGGCGTTTCAAGTTTATCTTCCCAATTTACTTTTTGAATAACTTTTTTATTTTTGATCCAAATCGAGTGCGGTTTTTTTTATTGTACTCTCCTTACGTAATGGTTTTGTTTGGTATGACTTTTGGGTCGAAACCAATTACCCATACCCAGAAAACCACCTGTTTTTGGAGAAGCAAATTTTTGACATCTAAGAAAATGTTCAAAAAATCATAACTTCCTTATTTCTGAACCAAATTGGATGATTCTTTTTTTATTCGACAGCATTTGGTCTCTAAATTATCAGATATCAAAAGATAATTTTTTTGAATATCAACTTCTGCGGAAATGCGCGTTTTTCGCGTCTCGATTACGGACTTTTCATAATGTCCTGAGTTTACGCGTAAATGACGTTGGAAAAATCTGTTCTTCCAGTATGTTGTGCAGATGGACATGCTGAACAACTTTTGTCGTTAGACCAACTCTCAAATCGCTACCGTTGGGGCTCTAGAATTTTTAGAAGTGTGACGACCAAATTCAGCATAGTGCTTTTTTGGCAGTAATTTTCAAAAATTCATAACTTTCTTACTTCTAAACCAAATTGAATAATTATTTTTTTGTTTCTTAGATCTTGTCGAGGAGAATATGGGAAAAATAAAAAGAAATTTTTAGAAAATTAATTTTGGTGAGTAAAAATTACCCGAAATTACCCCATATACCCGTACTGGGTTTACACGTAAATGGCGTTGGAAAAATTTGTCCTTCCAGTATGTTGTGCAGATGGACAAGCTGAGCAACTTTTATTTCAGGGCCGACCCTGGATTCGTTACCGTTGGGGCTCCAGGATTTTTTGAAGTTCGACGACAAAATTCAGCATTATGTTTTTTTGACAGAAATTTTCAAAAAATCATATCTCCCTGTGTGTGCATATTCTAGAATAAGTTCTGGAACAAAAGTTGTTCATCATGTCCATCTGCACAACATATCGAAAGGACAATTTTTTCCAACGTCATTTACGCGTAAACTCAGGACATTATGAAAAGTCCGTAATCGAGACGCGAAAAACGCGCATTTCCGCAGAAGTTGATATTCAAAAAAATTATCTTTTGATATCTGATAATTTAGAGACCAAATGCTGTCGAATAAAAAAAGAATCATCCAATTTGGTTCAGAAATAAGGAAGTTATGATTTTTTGAACATTTTCTTAGATGTCAAAAATTTGCTTCTCCAAAAACAGGTGGTTTTCTGGGTATGGGTAATTGGTTTCGACCCAAAAGTCATACCAAACAAAACCATTACGTAAGGAGAGTACAATAAAAAAAACCGCACTCGATTTGGATCAAAAATAAAAAAGTTATTCAAAAAGTAAATTGGGAAGATAAACTTGAAACGCCCTGTAGAGTAAAAAAGTATGATGATATATATATGGTTGGATGCAGAATTTTCCGGCGGTGTGCAACGTATAGGTTTTGTTTGGGTTTGATGAGATAATTAGGTAATTATCCTTATTAGAAGAAGTGATTTGCCTTTAGCATTTTTGCTCTCTCATCCCCGCATGCTATTTCTCTGCGGGGAGAATGGGCTCTTTATTCCGAATGTCTCTGAAAGGAGAGAGTCGCGAGCATACTTGGATGGCCAGGTGGATAGCGCATATGACCTTATGGCGAGTATATGATGCGAGAGTTCGATTCTTTTTTGCATTTTTTTATGGATGGAAAGGAACTTGAAATTTTTGAAAACTCAGAAAATGACACCAATGGGATAATTGAGTGATAACAAAGAAATATTTTAAATGGCTGATTAATTTTTTAAAATTAGATAGTTTTAGCTTTATGAGTTGATGAATTCTCAGGAGGGGAGAGCTATGAAATTAAAAATGTTGATAGTGTGAGAGAGTATGAGCATGAAAATGAGAAATGCAACAAATGCAATGCATTCTAATTTAGAAACAAAATTGTTTTGGTGCTGGAGTTGGTGTTGTTTTGTTTTGATATTGTCTTTGGTTTGCACCAGAGATGTTGGCGGTACAGTAAAATGGCGCACCGCACCACAAGGTCAAAAAAGTTCCGCTCATCGTACCGCAAAAATCCCTGTTTCGCACTTTTGCGAAGCAAAAGTCCTAGCCGAAGGGGGCCGCTTCGCGGCCCCTGAAGGCTAGTACAAAGGTATTCCCTAAGCAACGTCTTGCACTGTTACTCGATCCATTTCGTTTTGCCATTTTTGTTTCGAAAGCGCTACCCTTTCTGAATCGTACTATATTGGGGTCATTTTTCTCAAATTGTTATTCTACATATTATTATCATTGAGAAATAATTCACAGAATCAAATGTCTTGGTGCGATGAGCCTATGCCTATTGAAGAGGATTATGACTTTTGTGAAGGTGAATTAATTTCAGTTTACTTATTCTTACATACAATTCTGCATTGCTTTTCTTTTATAACCCTCGGTGATGATTTACTATTTTAGAATTGTTAACATCAGATATATTACTTTACCGACTCATCATTGCATGGAAAACTGCCATACTTAGTCGAGATGAACTTTATACAGGTTAGTTAAATAGTTTTTATATCGACGTTATCTTCAAAAAATAAATTCATCTATAGGATTTCAAACCGCGGCTATTTTGTATAGTATCTCATTAATACCGTTTTATGCCAGCATATTTATGACATATCGTTTATTCCGAAAACCTGAAAAGTTTTCACAATTCGAAAAATTAGTAGTCACCTTACTCATTCTAAATATACTCCTTTTTATCTGTTCATTGATAGATGTAAGTTTTATACTATTATTATTTTATAATGCAATTTTCAATATAGGCATTGAAACAAGACAATACTTTAGGTTTCGTTCATGGTCTATGGAAATGTTATTCCAAATTGCTGCGGAGATTATAACGAATACGAGGTAACATAATTTAAGATCTTAGCCACGTGTATCAATCAATATTCATCTACAGTTTAAGTGAATCGTTTAAAATATCACCTGCGTTGCTACAGAAAAGTGTCAACATTTAGTAAAATAGTATGGATCGTATTATTGTAGTTTTCCGTACATTATTTCGCCAATGTTTTTACTTTTCTGTCGCAACTTTTCCAAATAATTATAAAATACCACTTTTATTTTAAATTTATTTGACATATAAAGTCGACTTTAATCTAATATAGTTCAAATTTTGCATTGACAACTGACAAATGGAATTGTAGGCAATATGGTATGATATATTTGATATTCTTCGAAGTGTGGATTTAATGATGGCCATAAGATTCGTTTCGACTGCAGTTACAATATATAGAGCTAGGACATTTTCACTGTTAGAAATTCTTCCACATGCATATGTCAGTTTTGATACAAAACGATTCAATTTAGTCATCGTAACGAAAAAATAATTCGGCTATTTGACATTATATTTTGGATATTGGTCGGATTTCATATTATTTTTGCCTGTATCCCCCAACTAATTCATTTTGCAATTTACCACTTGCACGCTTATCATATTGTTGATATTGCTCATATACCATATGCAATGGCTCTTATTCGATGGAATGTAAGTTAAACGAATATTATCAAAATAAAATCGTTAATGTCAATTATGTAAATCATTTTTAGCATTATTACAATATGATAGTTCCGGTCATAGCAAGTTGTGCTCAGACGATAATTAGCATTGCCGCGTTTATTTATCTAAAGCGATGTTTTAATTCGTATGGCAATATGAGTCAAAGTGCAAGAAATGCTGAACGACGCTTAAATCGATGGCTAATGGCACATGTAAGTTAGCCCGTTCAATGTTGCACTATATTATGTTGAAAGTGAATATATATAACGTTTAGATTTTATACGAAGTGGTAGCAAGTGATTTAAATATTTCTAACCTATACCCTGGTTTTTGTTATAATTGGGACATTCAGAAACAGGAATATATAGGTAGGATGTTCTCTTAATCTTTTAACTTCGATATCTTACACACACTCTGTGCAAAATTAATTATTTTCGTTGTAATAATTTTTCCATATGTAATGAATCTGTGTAAATAATTGATTTCTCAAACTTGGTTAATACATCAAACCACATTCGTTTATATTTATAACCAATCTCTGGTTTAAAATGCCAAGATTCGTTACACCGAATACGAAATGACTTATTCAAAACCAATTTTAATGAGATTTATAATTCCCAAGCTATTTTGTTCCTTTGTATAAGTCATAGCATAATGTATCTTTGCTTACTTACAAACGGAAAAAAGAAATTCGATATATTTTTAAATACTCTTACCCAAAAGAACGATGGTATCGAAAGAATTTGCTTGAAACAATGAAAATTGTTCACGATTCAACGAAAAATAACATAATTTAATTAGTTTCATAGCTTCAAAATTAGAAGCTTGAGAGAACTTACTAAAATATTTTAGATAAATGTTTTCCTGATGCTACACTTTGGTTAAGCAATATGATAGCTAATATAATCGTAAGCATTATTAGTAACAAATTTTCATATTAACTAACAAAAGAAATGGAAAGGCCTGTTTTACCAACATATATCATGAGAAATCCTAAAGAAACGTTCTAAATAGTGAATCCCTCGATCTTACCATTATTTACATAAAAGATAATCATTTTTTGCGTCGGATAGGAAGCACATGAATGTTATTTTGAATTTTTGAGAATAGAACTCGGCTAATCGTGCTTGAAGGAACCAAAATACCCCTTTCGCGTTGTGTGCTTAGAAAGAGCAACTGTAAAAGTAGGAATTGTTTTCTGAACAAACCTTGAACAGTACACTTTTCTAACATAAGAAATGGATCCACACTAGAATAAATGAAATTTTCTATCAAGAAAGCATTTTTTAAAAAAACTTTCAGTACATTTCTAACATTATGCCCCAAAATGGACCATGCTTCCAAATAGTTATCCTGTTTTTCTTAGTGAGAGGATTGATCAAGGTGGTTTATGTGCATATGCATGAAAAAGAAAAAGGGACAATTTTAGAAGAGCAACACTATATCACCGACTAATAAACAATTAGTCAAAGCTATTAAAATTACACCTCGTCATCCGGAGCAACTGCACCCGGATATATTTTCTCATCACAGGCCAAAAGATTGATCGGAAATTATGGTAAAATGTGAAAAGACGTTCTATATGTGTAGGCAAAGTTTATACAACTCACGACTGCTTAGTTCTTTTCTACTTGAATTGATTTATTCATTTTACTTTGTCAATTTAACTGCATTCCGAAAATTTGTCTAATGTTCAATAAAAGCATTAATTTGTACCTGAAGCAATACTACTATTAGGCTGTCAGGAAAGTCCTGCACCAAAAATTTTAAAAATCTATAATTTTCTAAAAATGAGTCGAATGCCCTAATATGCGTGAGAACCTTGTAGAATGTTCTCGAAGCTATCACCACATGGGTATATAAGGGCCCGCGCGCAGGGGTTTGATGACTTACGATTATTATAAGTGAACCCCAACTTTGAACAGTCATCTACTACGAGTGGCGCCAAAACAACAACGCGAGCAGAGTGACCGCTAACATCAACAATACATTCAGTGAGGGTACTGCTTCCTGTTGGACATTCAACCGCTGGTTCTATCGCTTCACGGCAGGAGATACGAGCCTCCAAGAAAATGAGCTCAGTGAACGACCATCCTCCATCGACAAAGACGAATTGCAGAGCGCTATCAAGGCCAATCCGGAAGTTACCACGTGAGAATTGGAGACGATACTCGAGTGCTCCAATGCCATCATCGTTGCCCATTTCCACGATCTCGGCTATCGAAAAATTCAATTGAGATGAACCCCAATCGACTGACCGACGCCTATAAAAAGTGCGTGTTAACATCTGTCAGTCTCTCCTCCTCCGTCCGCACCGAAAGGAATTTCTGAAAAACCTAGTGACTGGAGATGAGAGCTGGATCCTTTACGACAACGATGCGCGACACGCCATCTGACTCCCACGCGACGCAGAGCCACCAACGCAGTCGAAACTGAACCCCACCAACGCGAGCATTTCCTCCCCGTTTGGTGGAACGCGAAAGGGTCGATATACTACGAGTTGCTCCCTGCAAGCAGCACTGTCACAGCTACCATCTACGTCGATCAGCTTCAAAAATTGGTCGGCATAATTCGAGAAAAACGGCCGAGATGCTCAATTGTCCACTTCCTGCATGACAACGCACGACTACACGTCGCTTCAGATACCCACCAAAGGACCACAAAGCTCGGCTGACATCCGGTCATCTACTCACTGTACTCGCTGGGCCTCGCTCTACCAGATTACCATTTGTTCCTTCCTTTAAAGCTCCATCTACGAGAGAAAAAATTTGATAAATACGATGACCTTAAAACAGCACTCGACAACTTCTTCGTGTCATAGTCTCCTGAATTCTGGGCGAAAGGCAGTAGTGATCTGCCCAATAGATGGGCGAGGGTTATGGGCCTCAATGGTGAATATATTGTTGATTCTTAGTGGTTTTAAGTAAAGTTATGAAGAAATGAAAAAGAAGTTTTTTTTGGTGCAGGACTTTCCTGACAGCCTAATATTTACAAAGTATTCATTTGAGTGAAGAAACTCCGTCGGAAAACAAGCTAGTTCTAGAATATCAGTAAAAACCAATCTTAGCAAAGTGGGTAAAAACGGGTTCGTCGATTTGGCTGATTTTCACATATTTTGTTCAGTTTTTCACACTGGTTCTCGTGGTGCTATCCGTTTTTCATAAAAATTATCATATGTAGGATTACGGTAACTTCAAGTTTTGACAGACCTGGCCTCGGGAAAAAATTCTAAATTTTCTTATTTCTGGACCAAATCGAACGGGGTTTTCAGTATTGGATAGCCCGTGAAAAACTACAAATAATGCAACTACGACCACCTTCTACCATCAATAATTTCCCGCCAAAACAAGTGGTTATCGTGATTCGTCATAGTTACATTATTTGTCTAGTTTTTCATGGGCTATCTAATGCTGAAAACCCCGTTCGATTTGGTTCAGAAATAAGAAAATTTAGAATTTTTTCCCGAGGCCAGGTCTGTCAAAACTTGAAGTTACCGTAATCCTACATATGATAATTTTTATGAAAAACGGATAGCACCACGAGAACCAGTGTGAAAAACTGAACAAAATATGTGAAAATCAATCAAATCTGAGGACCCCTGGAAACACCAACTTTGGTCCTTACTGACATTCACTCTTAAGCATGAAACTAAAAAATAAGGTCTGTTCGAATTCATATTTCCAAACTTTCAAAATTGATTTTTGAACAGCCCTGTATGGAATATTTATTGTGTAAATTCTCAATAGAACAAAAACATTCTTGGTCTGAAGCATATTCACATTTGCTTTCACTGCATTTCGCACTATCCACTTTATTTGTCAACAAAACGATAAAATGACAATATGCCAGATGAAATGATAATAATGCAAAGATAACATCGTACAAGTACGGAAATTAGTCATTTTAATAATTTGAATCATTGCCCTCAAAAATAGAGCATTAAAAAAGAAAAGAAACGATTCAAATCAACTCAGTATTTATCCAACCAAAACGAGAGTATTTCTGGTTTTCATATTATTCGTAGATTTCGTAGAGACACAGTTGACTGGGATTGCAGTGGGAGCCGTCGCCGTGGATTTGGTTGATTGCACGCTTTTCGAGGAGCTCTATAAGTAAATTTCATCAAGATGTTGAACAAAGATATTTCACATTTGAAGCACGTAAAAATATTGCCAGTGTTTTCATCGGTAATTCATATTATGATTCCCTTCTCACTTTCTATATATTTTTCTCGAAGAAAGTTTAGGAATTGGATTATTTTTGGAGGAAAAAACCGTTATTTTCTTTAAGTTTTGATAGATACCCCTGGTTTAGATTTTCTTATGCTCCATCTGCAGAATAAGTTCTTGAGCATTTTTACGAAGACCTTCCGGAAAAGCGTGTTGAATATCGGATAGACGATGAAGTTGGCAGAACTGAAGGAAAAATTATGTGCAAACTACAAACAATTTTATGCATCTACCAATTGACTATTAGAAATAGAAATGACATAGGATCTAGCCACATGGGATATGCTTTATCACCAAGTAAATATGTTCTTGCCCAATAGGTTGCATCCGGGAAATGGAATATTAGATGGATTATGATTAATGTTACAGCCATTGAACTGATTCTTCTAAAATCGTCATTACTATCAATTAATCAATAATAATAGATTATATTATATGGCTGATATACTAATAAGTAAACATCCCGGGATGTCCCTTGTAAATAAATTTCTAAATTTTAGTCTTCATAGTAGTCAAGCTACGAACATGCACAATAATATGTATAGTCAACCTCAATTGTTTTTCTTCATCACTTTGAAACTTTTTGCCCGTATTTTGCCCCGCAAAATTCTTCCGAAGCGCTATGACGACATAAATGTTAAGCACTACCATTGATGTCCTACAATACGCTTATCTGAATAATCTGCCCGTAATCGGCAAAGAAAATTTACCATGGGATGAAAAAAGGAAATACGAATTGAGAAATGCTCAGATAGTACTTATCATATGGTGTATCATAAAAATAAGTTCCATTTTCATCAATTCGCACAACCAATTCTGTATTAACCACATCACAAATGCCTTCTTCAGATTGAAAGAGCACTGGTATCTAAATTCGAAATTTTAAACTGCACCACAACGAAGAATTTACTCTATAAATAATTATTATTATCGTAATCACCGCCAGTATGATCTTTGCACGTTTCGGATTTTCCCAGGTTCTGTAACGAAGTGGATAGACAACAGCTATGAAACGATCGACTGATATAGCAACGCAGCAATAGACTTTGATATTGCCAAAAGTAACTGACGCGGCATCGAAATAAGTCCAAATTGCGAAATTTAGATCACAAATAGCAATTCCACGCAGATTACCCTACATATAATAGAAGTTTTTTTAATAAACCCCAAATCAAATTTATACCAGAACATAGCAATGTTCATTTATACTTGCTACTCCCGTTTGTGTTATCACAAATAACATATCTGATACGTTTAACCATATTAAATAAGTATTCAGTGATGATGCTCTAAAATGTATTTAGATAAATATAACATCAAATATACGTTTTCATGATTTTTGTTACTTACTTTAAAAAGAAAATGATTGAATATATGCATTATCTTATATAACTTATAAATTATTAGTCCTGGTTTAGCAAACAAATTATTACCTCATTTCTCTGTTCACTAATATAGCTATGGTGATAATGCAACAGATAACACCGAGAAGACAAAATATCGGCATGATGTAACCATATATCCAATAACTATAAAACCAATAGTCAAAATCATAATAATGTCTCTCGCAGCAAGTATAATTGATCATTACTCCGTCGCACGTTTGAGTTTCATTTGAAACGTCCATTATTATCTCAAAAACTAATATTATTCAAATTTTAAATTGGAAATTTGATTTATAAAAATTGATAGACGAGCTATATTCAAAATATTAAAATTGATTCATATTTACATATTTAATCAATAATAAAACCTTAAACCCTCAAAAAATTTAGTAAATTTACATGTTCTAAAATAACCAGTATCGTTATTATTATAAATTTTCATCTGCAATTCACGACAAGTTCTATAAAAATTAACGTTATAAATGAAATTGAAAATACAGAATTAACTACGTTCAAGTTATTATTTCGACTTGTGTGCATGATTTAAATGCAGCGAGACTCGAATAAATTAAAAATTTTCTCGTTTAGAATAAATTGCGAACAAGTTACCTGCAAATTTGATTGAGCGGAACACGGAATCAATGTTTAGCATTAGACGGGCATGAAAAGCTAAAGAACTTGCTAATTTCATCGAAAGAGTAAATACCTTTATTCTCATATTTTATGGATGATTAATGCTGCTCTTAATAAGTTTAAATTCGGCAATTAAAATGCGCATTTGAAATATTTAAAGTATCTTCATAATTCTAAGACGTATCAATCACATGACTAGAGTTGCTTCTGTATAAGATTATAATATCGTCCTTTTCTGCTCATCAATTGCGGATGCGTTCCACTTTCCCTCGCTTTTCCGTTGTCGATGAAAACGATCACATCGGCGTTTTGAATAGATGATAAACGGTGAGCAATGACTGAAAATAATAAATGAGCTTTGACAATAAAATCTTCGGTCTCACTTATTGTCGTCCTTCCTTCACGTCCACGATCTAGTGCTTCTTGGACGGCCTAAACACAATCGTCTTTATAAATTAGCTTGTGTCAAAGAGAAATAAAATAATAATTCAAAATACAAAAATAGCCTCATGTATTTGTTTGTTATCGGATAAGGCGTTAGGAATTGCAAGAAAAATTGATAACAAATACAGGATGTTATAAAAATAAGAAAAAGTCTATACGTGATATGTTCACTTTCAATGATATGTAAATCAAAAATCTTCAATAAACTTTCATAAATTTCAAAGTCTTTACCTTTTCCGATTCACTATCCAAAGCAGACGTCGCTTCATCCAATAGAAGAATTTTCGGGTTTCGTATTATTGCGCGAGCAATTGCAATTTTCTGTTTTTGACCACCAGAAAGTTGAGATCCCTTTTCACCGACCTAGTAGTATTCCAGGAATTGGAATCAAGTTTCAATGAAAATTTCTACTTCGGTGTCAAGATTATTCGGCAGTTTTGACAGAAACGGTGTAGCGTTTGCCATTTCCAGAGCTCTGTCGATTTGTTCTTGTGAGACCTAAATTTGGTAAAAATGTGATAATCTTCGCAAATATTATTCACATTCTTCAGCCCGAAAACGACGTTCTCTTTGATAGTCCCAGAAAACAATCGAGGTTCCTGTTCGACATGAGTCATTTGCGTTCTCAAATGATGAAGTGACAAAGATTTGATGTCATGTCCATCGATCTTCTAAACCACTTCATTGTAATCCAAGACAAAATTTATTATAAAACCAGAATTCCTGCATTTACATCGTAGAATCTCTCGAGAAGTGAAATGCAAGTGGATTTACCACACCCTGAAAATGTGTTCATAATAATGGCTTTGAAGTCACAATTAGGAATTAATTTTATTAAATTAAGCTAGTCTCAATATATAAATTAAAATAGTTTATGATGTTGATTATCACCTGAAGGTCCGACGAGTGCGATCGTCATCCCTTTCTGCGCAGATAAGTTCAAAGCTCGTAAAACTGGACTCCGAGGCCGAAGAGGATAGGAGAACTTGATGTTGTCAAATTGAATGTTTCCGTTTAATTCCTAGATAAACTTTATTTATTGAAATAAATGAATATGCAATTTTTTTTAAATTCAACATTAATTTCGCTTTACGAAAATAATTCTCGACAGCAACTTCGAATAAAATACCCGATTGAAGTCAAAGTTGAAAGTCAAGTTTGACATCCTGATTGGAATGAATTTTTCACTTACAATTTTCATACCATCTCTACAATCTCCAGTTGCTGGTTTTCGGTTGATCATCGAGAAGAGAACTCCCGCCGAAGTCCTGGCTTTGACGATCTCGGGAAAATATGAGGCCACATTCATGATAGCAATTGTACCAACCATGAATGCGTAGATGCATCTGAACTTTTCTAATAAAATACAAAATATCAATACTTACGTGAAAACTTCTTTTGGAGTTCGTATTTCGTTGTAAATTAGGTAAATTCCCAATCCATAACAAGCAGGAATGATGAAATATCGACTCGTCTGAGATATCGTAGAGTTGATAGCTTCGATTATTCCTAGAATATGTTTCTTTATAAAAATCTAGTCTAAAATTAAAATCATTTACCTAGTTTTAGATTTTTGTTTTTATGCTGCTTTATTAAGTTCTCGTATTTTTCGTAGAACTCATGAGTTCTTGTCAGAAGCTGTATAGTTTTGACATTTTCGATTATTTCAATAGCAACCTAAAGAATCTAACATAAACTATTCGAGAAGATTCCTTTTTGCACCTTGCCAGCCTCATCATTTGTTGCCTCGCCAATATTCACAAATTTGATATAGTAAATGGACGCGAACATGATAACAGCGATGATACTCGAAATGGCTGTACCGACTATTGCTACCTAATATAATAAAGTTGTTTTGATCAAAAAACGATATTTTACCTGCCAGCAATAAATAAATGCAATAACGACAATTGCAACTAGAGCACTAATTCCATTTATTATTTGCAGGGCTCGATTGTCGACTAGCTGAAATTGAATTGTGTTGGCCGAACTATAAGTTCTCGAAAAATTCATTCAATCACGGATTATTGAAAAATTGGCATATTTGCTATATAGCAGGACCTTCATTAGGTTGTAAGACAACTTTAGAAGACCTAAAATTCCTTACGGCTTTGATATTCGGAGCGTCTACTGCCAGTCTTGTGATGATTTTCCCAGGAGAATGAGTTGGATTATCAAAAAATGCGGCATCCTGATAGAGAATGTTGTGGAAAGATCTGACTCGGAAGCGAATCGAGAGATTTTCAGAGACGATCGAGAACATTACAGACTAAAACATTTCATAGTTTTTATAAGTCAAGTTTAGAGAGTGGAGTTGCAATTTACTTACACTTATAACTTGAGTTATGACTACCGCTATTCCGATCGAAACGAATATTATCGTTACATGGGACTGAAATCCTTATTTTTATCGACTATGCAAATTTCAGTACCATTTTCGTCATGATCTTCTCTTCATTTGATGACTGTAAAGCATTGAAAGCATAGCCGAATGTCAGCGCCATTCCTGGCAATTCCATACCTCGAAGAATCGCGAAAATCTGAATTGTTAAATGAAAAAACGAGTTTTAAGATCTCAATAAGTAAACATTTACCAATCCAATAACTAGGAAATGATAATTCCCCTGCGCATTTTTGAAGATCTCGTTAATTCCTCCGCTAAATTTGTAGTCATCTTTACGCAATTCATGATTCTCATTGTCAAATGCGAGTGAGAACTTCGGTCCAAAGGTCCCATTTGATCTTATACTGCCCCTCTGTTTAGTCGAATTCGACCTAAAATTTCAAAATAATTCGGAAATTGCAAATAATCAAACATTTCCGACGTTTTCCTTGATTTTACGGAGTAGTTGTAATCCGGAAATCGTGTAGCATGGATATCGAATTCGTCGCTGAATTGAATAAAAATTGAAGGCTGTTTCTATGATCTCACTTCAGGTTACAGTTTTCATCTTTCGAGCTCGAATCTTCATCATCTTCCTCTTGCTTGAGTAATTGCGCTTCGACAAGGTCAAAGTATCTAAAATATTTTCTCTAAAAGAGTTATCGATATCCTTTCAAAAATCTACCTTCCCTTCATCGCGATGAGTTCATCATGCGTGCCCATTTCAGCGATTTTTCCTTTCTCTATATAGACGATTTTGTCAGCCTCTTTGATGGTCGACAGTCTATGCGCAATCACTGAAAATTTGTAACTTTTTGAAAATGGAAATGAATTTCTGTTTACCTATCGTAGTTCGTCCTTTCGCTGCGTTATTCAGAGCTGCCTGAAAATTAGTATCGTTCTCAAGAAATTCAATCATTTTACCTGCACTAAAGATTCAGAGTTAGCGTCCAATGCAGATGTCGCTTCATCGAGGAGAAGAACCTTCGGATTGCGAATCAGAGTTCTCGCGATGACGATTCGTTGCTTCTGGCCTCCGGACAATTCGTCACCGATCAAGGTATCGTAGCCCTGGCAATACTCAATCAGAATAAATACGCCACATAAAAGTACTTTCGGTGTCTTCACGATAAAGTCGTGAGCGTTCGCCGTCTTGCACGCCTCGATCATCTGTTCTATCGATGCGTTTGGGTTTCCAAATTTGAGATTGTTCGCGATTGTGTCGTTGAATAAAATTGGCTCCTGAATAAGTATCTTAGGATAGTTTTCGTATCGTAGATTTAATTGTTTGTAAAATTTCGAAATCAATTATGGCTTTGGCTTCTTGTTTCAAAATTTTCGGATTCAAATTCAACTCTGTACAGTATGTGACCAGTTCTCGTTTGTTATCTCATCTATGATTCGTACTGATTTTGTTACCTGCTGAACGACTCCGATATTATTCCGCAACCAATCGATATTCAGAGTTCGAATATCATTGTTATCCAACAATACATCTCCATGTTCTTGTTCATAAAGATGACTCAATAATCCGACCTAATTATAAATTTTATTATTATCATTAATGAATCCATAGTACTTTGAGCTATCTGGCATTTTTTCAGAAAAGAAACTGTTATAATTTTCTACTTATACACTACTTTAACAATATTTCTCCACTGAAAATTTCTAAAGTTATTCCCGACAATATAAACAGAGAACGTTTTCAAAGAAACTTATGTAAAGTTGGAAAAAAAACGATTTTGAGTCAATTTTTAGAGAGCTTCGCCAGACAAGGCAAAGAGAGAGAGAGAGAGAGAAAAGCACTGTGAAATCAGTCAAATACCATCGTCGATTTTCCAGAACCGGAATGTCCAACTATAGCAGTGAGTTCTCCAGGCTCAACGACCAAATTGATACCATCCAGAACTTTCGCATCACTTCGAGTTGAATATCGAAAGTGAACATTTCGGAATTCGACACGACCTTCGATTGAATCTGGCCGCTTCCCCTCTGGTGAATAGGGATCGATTTTAGGGACCTAAAATTGCCATGATTATTTGTGATGAAGTGCTTATGAGCAGCAACAGAATGGAAGAAATCGGGAATTGGGTTTTGATGATTTTAACAATTTTTTTTTCTAAATCAAACCTTTCGAATTTAATTCTGTTTCATCACTGATTGTGAAGGAATAGACGAGAAAAATACAATCTGATCTTCATGTGTTTGCATTTGTTTATAAAAAAAAATCATACCCGATCAATTGTGCCGTAGATGATTGCTGCAGAAACTCGCGCATTCAACAGAACCATGAGATGAGTTGAAATTAGGCCGAAGTAATAGGCAGCCATTAGAATTGTCATCACTCCTGTATACACGTCGCCTGGCTTTGTGATTATTCCGACTTTGAGCAGGTAGCCACCGTATCTATCAATACAGTTCTTGCAAATTTATGCTTTCGGATATTCTTACAATAATCCAAATCCGATAAATATAAGAAGAGCCAATAAAAATAGTGAACCAAGGAAACCTGTCCAGAAGCCTTTCAAAATTGCGTGGACTTTTCCTTTTTCTAATTCAGTTGAATACCTATAATTTACTCTTACAATTTATTTTCGAGGCTAATTTACTTTTCAGTCATATAATCCTGAGCATTGAATGCCTGAACAGTCCGCACTCCCATCAGTGATTCTTCAGAAATTGCCCCTGCCTTGCTGACACTTTTTAACTCATTTATTGTCGCTGCAGTTGTTTTCTGTAAAATTTGCATGCATATTTTGGTGTGAAGCAATAATTTGACGGCACAGACGTCACGTTTTTTTATTGGATGGCACTATTTTTATCAATTTAAATCGTTCTTCTGCAGAAACTCGTGCCTCATATTGTAGAAAGTTCATGTCGTTCATGCCATCATTTTGTAGCTGCCTGCTGTGAATTCAAGAAATTTACTTTAGCCATGAGACTCATAATTATGCAAGTCGGAGGTATTGTTCCGAGCATAAATAAGGCTAATCTCCATTGATAAAAGAACGAAATGATTATTGATGATACGACCATTGCTAATCCTGAATAATTGGATGTTGAATGTTGGTAGAAAAATTATAAATTCGATTACCTCGAATTAACAAACCTAATTTATCGCCAATACCGTCACGAATTCTTTCAACATTGCTAAAAGGTAAATAATTCCATATTCTTCATTAACTTTAATATGTAAAAAAAATCAGAATTGTAAAATTTCCAGCAATGATTTGGAAATAACAATACATTTTAATAAAATGATTTGGATAAATGCGCGATATTAGATTAGTTATAGCTGAAACTTTTATGCTAATTTGCAATCATATCGCAAAAAGTGGTTGCTAATTCTTAATTTATCTTTAAAAAATTAGGCAATTAAAGCTCCTACTCATTTAGCTTTGTCGTAAGAGATCCCGAGTGATTTCGCTCGATCCATTCAGCGTCCTGTCGAAGAATTGCCTTGAGAAATTCATATCGAATTCGGGAGACAATCCGAATACAAAGCAGGTAGAAACACATGTACTAAATTTTTCTTTAAAAATATAATTTAACATCAAATCTACCCCGATAAAATTATTGACGAGTGTGAATATGCCGGTACCAAGAATAACGTAGACGTTAGTGTATGCTCTATCGTGAAATTGCGTACTATTTTGAGAATATAATAGGAGATCATTTGTGATATTTCCTCTAAAATAACAACTGAATAGGATCAAATCAAAAGTTAAACTAACACGAATAAAAACAAAACAGAGAACGTAGTGCCTGATATAATCGAGCAGATGATTCCAATAAATAACATCAAATAGTCATGATTATTTCCAAATCGAAACTAGATAATGGTAAATTGATATGAAGAATAATCATTCGAAATAACTTACCAAACCAGCTATGGATACAGGCTTGTAGTCCAATTTTCGCTTGGCAAGATCTCCACTATAATTTATAATTAATTCGTCTATAAAGATTGAATTTAGAATATTCTCACCGGCAGAGAATAGTGTTGATGAATTGCTCGAATTTCGATTGTTCATATTTGACCTTTCCTAGTTCATTTTCCGATGTTTTACCATTCATCGTGATAGAATATGAATATCGTTAATCGATTTCTAAAAAAAAACGCAAAGAGATGTGACAGCAATAACATGCAGAATCAAGTAGACCTAGAATATAATCTTATAAAAATAAAGAAGAATCTTTCAAAAATTGATGATAAATTTATATAAAACATTTATCAGATATTTTTGACCAAATTTCCGCTCCCTACAGCTACCAAAATTCTTGCGATTTATAAGAAAGGTGAAGTGCAATACTGTTCAGCTCTTATCAGTGATTTTCTATCACTGTCAGATGCATATTTTACCACATAACCGTTCTAGTAAATTTCTGGATTTTAAAATAGTTATTGAATCATGAAATCTTTACATTATGAGGAAGAAGCTAAATAATGATAAGTCGACATGATTGTCATAGAAAATGAAGATAAAATCTCAAATAATTCAGAAAAGAGTCATTAATAAGGGTCAATAATTTGCCTGAATTTTCAGTCTCGAACAAGGCAAATTCAAGAGTCGGTAAAACTTTCTAGACTTCTTATTCGACTATTTTAAAAAAAAGTTAATATTGACAATTCTTTCGCTGTTACTTTTCGCCTTTCAGCGTTCACATTATATGAATAACGGTTGTTGTACCGAGAGTCAATAAATTTTCGTCATAAATAGATATTTTAGATAGGAGAACCGAGAGTTTAGTTTTCAGTAACACTTTTTCAGAAAGAAAAATTAAAGAACAAAGATCTAATTAATTAAAAAAACTAATAAATATATTTCGTTAACAATTAATAGGCATACAAAATACCTAGTGTTCATAAGTATTTCTCTAATTGTAACAAGTTATTTATGTGAAGATAAAATAATTTCATAAAATTTTGAATGAAATCTAAGAATACCGTACATCGTAGGAAATAAAAAAGATCGTAGAAGTTAGGAAGTTGAAAGAGAAATATGGAACGCGATAAAAATATGAACTGGGGGAACTGAACGATTTCCAGTTACAAGCCACATTGAGTGAATTACGACCCGCAAAATGTCAACGCCTATCACAGATCATTTGCTTCTTGTTAGTGACAAGTTTATGAAAATCATTCTTTTATTGCAAATGCATTTTGAAATTTTCGAAAGCGAAGTTAGGACGGAATAAATACTCTTTAATTTTCTGGAAAGACGATGCGAACTTCGGAATAGCCCTGGTAAAGATTCACTTGTGCCAAATTGTGAAAAAAACAACAACAACAAATTGAGTTGATTATCAAGTGTCATAATGGAATTTATAGTCGCCTGATATCCCAAAATCTGTATTTCTTTTTTAACCTTGACAATCTTATAGCAGTTCAGAAACGTACGAGTAAATTAGTGTGGCTCTTGTCATACTTGGGATGGATAAATTCTTTCATATATTCTCGTTTTGATGGAGTTATAAGAATTCAAAATGTTACTAGAATGAAAAACTGCGGATGCAGAATAGTGAAATATTTATAAAAAATATGTTGAATCTCGACAAATATTACAGAATAAGGATGTTTTAAACATTCAATTTTCATAGTGGCTTTTGGAGTTGAATTCTGCAGCGTCGTTTTAAATAGAATAAGAATTTTCTCAACAACAAATCAAGGAGCAGTAGAATTTTCTAAATATTTTCATTGAAGAATAACATCTGAAAGTCTTTTAACTGAAGGAAATAAAACTTACCTCCGAAAAATGATGAAGTTTGTAGACATCAATGATCTTCTACATATCGGGAAGAAATGATTGCAAGTTCAGTTTTTTCCTCGCGTGAATTCCGATGTTCCGTGTCTTTCTTGGCACATTTTGCAAGATTTCGTTATATTTTTCCAACTAGTTATCAAGTTTTTCTTCCAAATCAATCATCCGAAAAAGGAAATCTCATCGATTCTCACGCATTTTCCAAATTGAAGGAAAGGGCGAATCAAAATTTGCCCCACCCGACTTATCAAAGATATTAAATGCAACAAAAATCATAGAAAACGGTTCACTTTGCTGTATCTGATTGATGAGTAATTGGCCAAGGATTTTCTAGGGAACATAAATTTCGTTATTCTAATCTTTAATATTTTATAATAAACTTATTCAAAAGTCTTTTAGCTAATAATCGAGCTCCTTAAGTTCGTCTTTGGATGAGATTATAAAGTTTATCTTACTCTCTTCTGCATTATCTGCGAATTCATTCAACTTCTTTGGTATTTTCATTCCCGATGAAAACAATCAAATGTAAGTTTTGAATGGATAGCAACGACAGAAGGTATGAGATAACTGCAACATAACTCCGATCAGATGACATGATTTCAGGTTTCAAATCACAATTCAGGTCTCACTTATTTATCATTGCTCTCCTATCGTAGGTGTGGTCAAGATTTTTTAACTGCCTGAACAATGTTTTACTTGCAAAGAATTAATGAAAGGAGGATCTTTGTCAAAAATCTGCAGAACTGATTTGAAGTGTAACCAAGGAGTGAGAAAAAAATTGAAATTTGAAAATCAGTCGGAATTGGATCAAGAACAACCGAAGTCTACAACTTGGATAGAATTCCTTTTATTCCAAAAGGGGTAGTAAAAATTTTAAGTGAAATTTTTTATCTTCAAAATATACTTTAAGATTCGTTAAAATCGGCCTCGTTATATCAAGTAAAAAAATTATCTGAAATAATTAGTTTTATGAAAACCATGAAAAGAAAAAATAATAAAATACGAAAATACCAAAAATTCATCTTTAGCAAAAAAATCCTTTTATCCTTCACATAATCAATTCAATAAATATTTTTCTAAACATATTTTATGTTTGATGCGAAAAACATCTTTTCAATTTCTATTTATCATATCTCTAAAATTTCAAATGGCAATTGTTCGCTTAATTTCATTCAACAATTGATATATGGATAATCTATGTCTTTATAATTTTTCTACAATATCAAAATCAACGTCATTTAGCTTGACAAATGATTGAATTTCATAATTCTTCTTGCATTCCATTTTCACGCAAGCACGCGCTCTTTCAATTAGCTGACCATGAATTTATCATTATGTCAACAAACTGCCTTACTCTGGCTGTTTGCCTGTTTGCCTGTCTGCTTTTGCTCTGCTGCCTTCCTGGTTTCGATGTTTGGTTTAGGTTTTCTTCTCATTTTCCTCTTTTTCCGAACATTTTCCTTACTCTCTAACGTTATGCACACAGTTTCGATTGCAAAAATAAAACCGCTCTTCTCATAGTCTCCATTTTCCATTCCTTTCTGACCTAAACCTCTTCACAGTTCAATTTTATTGCTCGACATTTCACCGTCTAGATAAACGCACATTTTCAGCTCACATTTTGATCAACATTCGAGAACTTCTCCATCGATTTTTGTAGCTATATCATGGTCATGCAAATCGATAATCCGGTAAGCTATTTGGGAAGTTATACTATTGCTTGATAAAAGTGAAAAATAGCAATTTTAACAACGAGAAAACTGTAAGTCGTTCAATGCACACATGCGTCTTTCACAGCAATGTCTTGTTCATTAGTTTAGAAGTATTGAAAACTATTCACATGTGAACACTAGACACTCGATAATTTCTTTCATTGTTCAAATTATTATTTTTCATTCCAACCAACTTATTAAGCTTCAATACTATTTTTCGGCAATATTACTGACATTGGAAAATTTTAGGTAGTTCCACTGACAATCGATCTAAATCACGGATTTGAAAGAAATGCTCACATTGACATTTATGGAGAAGCGTTTATTGCATCGAATGAGTAACTTGAAGGCTTCCAATCCTCCAAAATAATTTAGTTGAGTTTAGCGGTTTTCGCATCGAGTTTGGTTCTCACGACGGTCTGCCGATGATAATCGACTTCAGAATGGGAACCAGGGATGGACAGAAATTTATCGCCTTGAGTCACATGAAAAATGGACTGTAAGTAGAAAAATTGCGAATTGATTTCGATGAAAAATCAATTTTGTTCGTTGAAGATGGAGGAATAATCTTTTCACTCTTGCATACAGGTCCAGCAATCAGTCGCGATACATCAATCCGATCATGCCCGGACAGAGATTTGCAATCAGAATTGCCAACGATAGAAAACATTTCTCGGTAAGTCTTTTTTCAGGACAAAATATTTCAACCTTAATTCCACCATCACTTCCACTTCAATCTGAATATTGAAAAGGAGTTGACTTTATTCCTTTTTCATTTGTCGTAGATGGTGGTGTGCTGTCTGACAATAAATGAATGCTTCAGTCATTTCGGACATTTTTTCACCACCTTACTAGAATTTCATTCAACTTATTCTTCTCAAATTCAAAATATTCAGAAAAAAAAACAATTACTGAAAACAATCAGACGTTTTCTTATTTAATCTACTAGAAAACATATTGATTTTCTAAGCTAGTGTCAATAGCCAAAAAATCGTGATCAAGTCTGACACGCAATTGAACGATGACTCACACTATCAACATCTTGCAGGCTAAATATCTAAAGAAGTTAATACAGATTTTTAGATTTTCGTAAACAATGCTTTCATCTGTCAATTTGACCATTTCGATCGGAGTTCACATATTCGGAGAGTGAGTGTGTTCGGAGATGTGAGGCTCTACCAGATGATGTTCCAACGATTCAGGCACGTCGGGCAGGGAACGAGTAAGTTATAAAATTTTTACATTGAAAAGAAATCAATAAACACGATATTTTAAGTGAAATGTAGGTACTCCAAGCTTTCACATTAAATATCCCAAAAATATACCTCCGTGATAGATCACGTTTAGGAGTCAACGTAACGCCAGGCTCATCAATGCAACCAGTCGCAATCAATCAACCGCCACCTCCATATTCTGTAGCCATCGGACAGCAGCAAGTCCCTTCAACTTATCCCGTGGCAGGACCTGTTCAAACTCAACCAGTAATGATGACACAACCTATGGTAGTTACGACTTGCGACAGTAAACGCGATAGAAGAAGGAAATGCGTTCGAAGAATGATGTTCAGGCATGCACTTTTTGGAGCTCTACATTAATTGTGTCAAAAATAACCATTGTTGACATTGTATATTCAAGAATAATAAATTATTCAATACCCTAATAATTCGGTAAATCCAGTAGGACGTTCTTAAAACATTCAAGCTCATTTTGAGTATCCATAAAATGTTTTAAATGATTGAGGATTTTATTCTAATATGCCATGCCTTCCTATTTCACTTTTGATGTTGGATGAAAGGTGGTGATTAGTTTTGTGATAACAAGAATGCTAAATTAACGTTTGTACTGCGATGATTGCTTAACTTTCATATATCAAATTATAAACAGTAATTATCTGCTACGAAACATGCTTATTATCTGATGACAATTTGATCAGTGAATCAAACTTCAAGTTGCAATTATGAAAATTTGCACGTTCTCATTAAGCAATGCGCATGTATCAGTTATACCCAACATTTTAATGTGAAAAAAGAATTCTCGTAATTCGACTTATTTGTTATTATTGAATCTTTCTGATTTCTGTTGCGATTATTCTTCGATTTTGACCCTAAAAATTTCGAAAACAAGTTATTAAAATTCAATGGTTATGGTGAAATTTGCAAATATTTAAAAATATAATAGAAGACAACCTTTAGTTCTGCAATTATAAAATGGCTATTATTTATATTTGCAACAAATCAATTCAATGAATAGATTGTCCAAGAGCATAGCGAAATTTCGTTTCAATTTCGTGAACAACAACTTTTGCATCTATTTGAATTTCGTCTCGTTTCGAACACAAAAAGGAGTTAATGTTTTTTAATGTTTACTCTAATTAGATGTGGAAGCGTGTAGAAAGTAAACTGATTTATTGACTCTCAAATAGCCAATAAATCATACGAATAGGTTGAGGAAGATTACTGTGGGACATGAGAGAAGGGGGAGAAATATGAGATGGGCCGTCAGATTGAGCTCGTCAATTCCTCTCCGCTGCTCCTGCCTCAATCAGGGCTTTATATTACTCTTGTTGTTTACGAAAACTAGGAATGAATCATAAAATCAGATAGCCATTATAGGGACGCTTAAAACCTTTACACAAATATCGATTTCATTTCGTTTAGAGTTTTTTTCAATTAGATTTTGTTATGTCGCTGAAATTGACTTGAATATTATGAAAAAGCTCTCTGCTCCATAATACTAGCGTGTTGCTTCAGTTTGAACAATTTGAGAACGCTACTTCTGATTGAACGATTTAGGACTAGGTAAGTAATTACTGGAATTCTAAACTTGTAAAATTATTAACATAATTTAACATATTAGAACATTATGCCGTCTTAGATATACAAACAAAAAGTAAGACATACCCATGTCCAATTTGCCACGACCATTGTGCAATGGCAATGATCCATGGCGAAAGTGGAATTACATTTATGTTCATCAATACGGCAATCAGTGAAGCAAACATGTTCGCCATACACATTATTGTGACTTGGATAAATATCTAAAGTTAATCACTGATTCTAATTAACGTCTTCATGATTTTCTGTGCATATTATTTTAGAAAGTCGCACTGGTCTATGGACTGAAGTAGCATTCGACAAGGTTGCTAGGCCTTTAATTTTGCAATATAATGCCAAACAGAAATAAAAGTAGAGCAAACAGGTTAGAAACACAACCAAAGAATTGTTTGCCATATATAGATCGTTTTCATACTGAAATTATATCATACTAATTTAGAAATAAGAAAATCAGTAGTTCCCTTACTAAATGTGAAGCATTTGGAAGAATAAGTGGATCTAACATCCAACTTTGTATAGGGGAATAAAATATTATGGGTGTTGTGAAGAATATAAAGTAAAGACCATATAAAATGGGTAGTAACATTACGACATATGTACGCCACCTGAATTTCAAGAATACCAACTAACTTTATGATTTTTATTGTGGCTCTTAGAAAAACGCCACTTAATTGAAGAATTTATCTTCAAAATAGGTTGTGATAGAATAAGTCATTTTCAGCATAAGGATGATCTTCCTCGTATCTGATCATGATGAGAATTTCAATCTTATAAGCCTCTATTGCAAAAGCTATCAATGTCAAGCGCTAAACGAACCCCTTGAAGAACGTATCAGTCAATGAGGAACCGAGAACGTCGAATGTCCGATTTACCGCAAGAATTAGGCAGGTCATACAAGCAGCTGTCCAAGAACATGAAATTTTTTACCATTAATCTCTTATATATAAATTCAATTATCGTACCTAGTCCTAGAGTGCCGAAAATGTAAATGATGCTCGGATGAGAGCAAAATACATCGCCTTCGATTAGTAAGACGCCACCCACTATTGAACCCGAAACTGAATTCGTCTGTTCACAAATTCATCATTCGAATTAATAAAAATCAAAACTCACAAATAGCGATAATATCGATGAACCCTAACATGAACATAATTTTGTAGCAGGAATATTGGAATAGTTCTTGATAAGACATAACCCATATGCATGGGATGTACAGTGCCTAAAACTGATGTATTGCAAGTTTTATGCAAGATAATTCACAATCATTATTATTCCATATGCTAGAGTTATTATTCCATTATTCGGATGATTAACGCCATATTTTTCTGTCCATTCTTCGGGTGTATGCTCGCTAAATTTAATCAAATATTTTATTATATTAACAAAATATTCAACCTGCAATTGTAATTGGGAATATTTTCGACGCCTCCATATCGGATGACCTTCTCCATTAGAAATGTATATTTATATTTATTCAAAAGTTAGTTCGAAATATGTAGTGCCTTTCTCAGTCTGATTAAAGTAACTTTGCTCCAAATTTATAACTAAAAAATTTTAAATTAGAATAGAGAAGAACCATAAACCTATTCTGTTGAATTTCCTGTGACTAATTAACTACGATACATAAACTTTAGAGCCTTCTTGATGGCATTTATTAAGACATCTCTTTCTGAGTAATTTACTTATGAAATGAAAAAAGCATACGTGTTAAATAACCTGACCAACTGGTTCAATAAAATGTGAGCAAAGATGCTTCTGCTCTATAATTCGGGAGCTTAATTGCATGTATGATCGCTTTTTGAACAATTAGAACGCAAAAGCGTAACTGCGCATTAGGCTAATCAAATATTCTCTCATATGTTAAGTTTGGAGGGCGGTCTTTATCCACCAAACTACATCTTTATCCACTAAAAAGTTTGATGGATAACGATAGTTTTTGCTATATCGATATTCACCAAAATTACTCACGAGCTTTATTCAAAAGCTATCACGAAAAGCAAAGGCCTAGAATTTTCTCGTTTTATATTTTACATATTTTTATGAGTAAGTAGTGCAATCTATGATTAGGCAAAAGTAGCGCATGTAAATTATGAGATGTATGAGGTAGGGAAGTTGTAAATTCAATATCTAGATAAAGGCAGGATTAGGTAAGCTAGAAAAGGGTAGGAGATAGGGTAAGGGATAGAGCAAGAGATAGCGTAAGGAATAGGATAGGATAGGGAATATAACCGATTAGGGATATTTGAAATTTTTCATTACGACAATCATGATTAGTTTGATTTAAAAATTACTATCCAAAAATTTCACAACTTCTATTCGTATATTATATGTTACGATTTTTTAAGCTACCTCTACCTCTACTTTTATCAATGTTCTTCCATATTTTACAAACTTCAATCCATCTATGCTAAAAAATATACTAAATCTTGCCTTGGTAGATAACGCCTCAGAAAAAGTGAGACGTTGTTCATCAAACTTTTTGGCGAACAACGCTATGGACTCATTAAGTTTCATCGTCATTTAGTTCACCTACGATTTCAAATTGGATTTTTGAATTTTTTTTTTAAAGAAAATAAGGAAAAGTAATAATTTTTTCGAAAAATTTTTCTAGAAAAGTTTGAATTTCTATTGTTTTTTTTTTTTTTTTTAATTTTATATGCGAAAGATAAAAAAAATCGAAGTTAGAGAATTAAGCCCTGGGGAAATGGGTTAGTAACCGGGCGGTTAGTGGTTTTCTTTCGTCCTTTTTGGTTATAGGGCAATCTTGGAGGACAAGAATTACAGGTTGAAGATACCTAAGAATTTATTGATCTATCGATCGGGAAAATCTCCGATTGAGGTATGGCTTTTCTCGTCGGATCAAGCAAGGGGGGACTGAAGAACGAGAGAAGGATGAAGGGGGATAGCTTGAGCGGGAAAAAGAGCATACAAAAGTTAAACCTCGAAATAGTGTGACAAAAGATAAAATCAAAAATAAATATGCCTGTTAGCACAAGTATGCAGATCTGATAATTGAATGCTAGAGTTCGTTGATTGAACAAAATTAGTAACAGATAATCCAGTTACCTTGGTATTGTAGTCTGATTCCTTGATGGATGAAAACAAATCTGCATTGCAATATGCAATAATTAGTGACCTAATAAACTATAGGCCAGTTCGTTTCGATTCTGCTTGTTGTGGCTAAATTTTGTCTGCTGCTAAAATAAATTTCTCTGCCGAGTAAAATACAAGATGACAATATTAAAATTTGTAAACTTGAATTGATTTTCTTACATTTATCCATGACTATATGTGTCGTAAACGACTCTTGATCATTGAGATCATATCGCGAAATGCATTTGTAGTTCGAGCATTTTCCCGAATTCTCGAGATTACATATATCTACGAAATCACCGACTAGCCCTCAGGAGCCGAGGATCACAAGTATAAAAGCACGTGACTTCAAGACAAAGCTCTACGTCTATGTATCATGCAAAAGCTCATACATTGGCGGTATGAATACCGAAAACCCACCTGAATTCGCCAGATACAAAGAAGCCTATTAGGCCCGCTACGCACTTATGGACCAACCCAATAAGAATTTTGTTTATTTCGATTTGTAAATTCAGATCAACTAGATAAATAATTTTAAAAAACCATAAATGAGATTCAATCATTTGTCAACTGAAGTCTACTGTTGCTGTTTCGTCAAAGATCGCTGATGCTCGCTAATCCAACCGCGAATTTTCATTCGCTCGAATTCGCGAATCTTTTTCACCTAAGATTCCCTTTAAATCGAGGAATATCTGTGCAGATTTGTACCTCGTCGGTGTCTTTCGGATGAGCGCCTCTGAGATCGTAGTGATGAGCGCCGCGTTCGAGAATCATCGAATAGAGAGGACCGCGCATAGATTTATTGAACGAGAAGCCACCTCCAGACCATGGATCGAGCTTTCCGTTCCTGAAAAGTGGCTATGAAATTTTGTGCATTTTATTAAATTTACGTGAAAACGATGTTGGATGCAGTCGGATATCGATTTCTTCCATAGTTTCTCGTAGCCCAGTAGGGGCGCAGCTGGCTGCGGTCGAAGCCAATCTTTCCGTATCTAGTCATGAGAATTTTCAATAAAGTCATATCGTTCGTTTGTTTGCCCCGAAGTGATAGTTGACAAGAAAACTTGCCAATTTCGTGAAAATGTTGAATGCAGCGTAAAACACAAACTAATAGACAATTTTTATATCAACTATCACTTCGGAGAAGACAAACGATAGTTCAATCAGGGGCGTGCAGAGTTCGAAAATCTTAAATCTCGAACTCTGCAATATACTTCAGAGTAGAATTCTAACCAAAACTCGTTAGCGAAATGGTTGAATTCAAAATCGAGTTTCAGAGGTTCGTGTTATGTTTGTACATTCTCGACTTCAAATTTTCTAGAAACAATCCAGTTGCAGGTAAAAATAATTTGATAAATAATCTTCACATGAATGATGCTGTTTTCTTGATAAAACCGAAGAAATGTTGAAGCTCTATTTTGAAGAGTAGGACACAAAGCAGCGTGAGAATCATGAAATGTGCATCATGTAAGATGAACGAAACATACAGTTGTTTGCATTCCTCAAGCCATCCAGTGGCGGTGAACGGACACGTGTTCCAGAAGAAGTCGTTCGGAGGTCCGGAACTACAGATCGGCATTACCATTTCGGTGCAGGCCTGATTGTTTTGAAAATAAGAGTAAAGATCTATCGAAAGTAGACCTGATAAGGCCAAAGGTTGTTCTCTCCCAAGGCTGCATCAGGGTCAGTGCAGAGAATTTCTGCCTTGCCGGTATAATTGTAGTACAGATTCACTGCCTAAATTTTTACAATCCTTGAAAGAGAGGTAGCAATTTTGTGTAATTACAGCATGAAGTCCTTCAGCAGCTTCTTTGTCACTTTTAGCGACAACAGACAGACTCTTGCAAGCAGCCTAGATTTAAAGGGAATTTCAGCATCCAAAAATAAAGAATACCGCGACAGGCCATCCAGGCAAAGGGGCCATGAAATTCGACTCGTACGGATAGTTGACCATAGCCATTGTGTCGAACACATCTGGCATAGAAATTTGATTCACGGATTAAGGAGATTTAGGGATATACCGTGGACGCAGTTCTTGATGATATTCACATCGCCAGGAGTCTGGAGTTGCCTCGTCTTTTCCAATTTAAATAGTGAATTCAGATAGGTTCTGCCTTCCTCTAAAAATGACAGGCTCTGAAAAATCATAGATCTACAAAAGAAAATACCAGTTTGTGCAAGATTGTCTAATCCGACCCACGCTTTCTCGATGGCCTTGAAATTGCAGCCCTCCGTCACGAAGGCTCGAGTCACGATCTAAAAGGAAATAGTTAATTGAATTTTTCAATTAAATATGAGCATGGAGCAAGCACTTCTAATTTAGTGTGCAGATCAAACCTCTTCACTTCCATGTATAACTTGGAAGAATGAAAAATTTGACCCACTTCAGGAAAGGGATAGTTGACTTAACCCGCTTTAGGGTCGCTCGAAATTTCAATTTTGAAAAACTCGGAATCAGAATTCCGAACACCCCTGGCCTGCCTCACATTGCAACGGGACTTGATTCACAACCATCAAAAATCAACTTACCTCATCGTAGACATCCTCCTTGACCCCAGAGTCGAAGAACCAGAAGACGGGTGCAGAAGCAGCGATGGCTCCGTGGACGATGTGCGGATACTTGATTCGCATCCAGGCAGAGAGCATTCCGCCATAGCTTCCACCAAACACGATCACTGGGGAGTTTGCAGCTCCAGAAATTCTCTAAAACTCTCAATCTTTAAATGTTTAGTCTATAAACATTTTACATTCTGCTTCAGATGGTCGATCAGCAAAGCGAAATCAGCCAAGGCTTGTTCGGAAGACAGGTATCCTAGGTACCTCGTGTCGTTGTACGAGAGACTCTTCCTGAAACTCAAATCTCATGAAAATAGTTGCGGAAGAAACTGTACGGATAGGGCCAAGTTTCGCCGTAATATCTGTGCTCAGCGAAGACGACGGCGGCTTTGAATTCGGGAGCGATGTCCCACATGAAGCCAGTGTTCAGAGCGAATCCTTCCAAGGCGCCCTCATTTCCGGTGTAGAAGAAGATCGGGCCTCCCTCTTCATAATATTTGGTGTTGATGAAGTAGCTGAAACCCTATTTATTTCAAAGAATAGAATTTTTTTTTCCAAATAACCGCAATTTGAAGGTGTCATTGTTGGCGAAGGCGAAATGGTCGACGGGAACGTTCGCTAGCCATTCCGTGCTCCATTGATACGGAGAATCAGAGATGGAGAACTGATTCTGGAAATTCTACTAAAACTAGTAATGATCAAAATGAACGAAAATTTCATTGCTATTTGAAAACGACAGACTGATGCCATTTTACACGAACCAATATGAAAAAAAAAACGTAGAGAATCATTTTAACACGATATCAGCTATAAGTTTTCTCAATTTCAGAGGGATTATTAGCAACATGGATGTGAGGAATAACGATTTCGAAATATTCCGTTTAAGGAGGATTTTAGCCTTCGGAATTAGGATTCCGAATCAGGAGTCTAGAAAATTTTACATTCTGATTGATTACTTTCTCAAAATTCGAATTCAACACATAGCTCAGCAAATTTTGCATAGGAAACCATTCAGGAATCACATTTTTCAAACTTCAATGTGCTATTATAGATTTCATCTGAATAGAAAAAAACTACCTTGAAGTCGCGATTCCTTTGGTTAGAGAACGACAAAGTCACGGGATCTCGGAGAACCCTCAAGCAATCGACTTGGAATAGAATTGAGAGTAGCAGGAGGAAAGTCCGCATCTCTAAATTCATAAACTGAAAATATCAAATATCGATATTCGATAAAATGGTGTCAAATTGACGAAATCGGGAAATTTGAAGAGTCAAAGAGAATATTGACGAACTATGTGATGGCCTGATCAACAGCTGTGCAGACGAGCACAGAATTGATGAGATATGGCATGACAACATAAAGACAAGAGACAGGGGTCAGTTGATGGTCATAAATCTCGATAGAACTCAATAAATCCCTACAGATTTCGCACACCAAAATTCCAAAAATTGATTTAATAAATTCTGCAGAACGGAATCACATCTTTCACACAATAAAATACAATGATTCTAAACATTCTCAATGAAATGTTTTGCGAACAAATGTGAAATCACAATATTGATGAGATAGATAACACAAATGTGGAAGGTTTTCTTCCTAGAATCGATTGCTCAATACATTGCAAGTCTAGTGTTTATCCATAAACTGATAATTTGAAAGCTAAAATAGTTACAAATATGCTTGTATAGTAAAAATATAATGCAATCTCAGAACTATGCTTCTTGACATGATGGCTAGTCCGAGTTACAGGATCTCGAAGCAAGTTCATGCACGATGTAACAGTTATTGTACAAGGACGTACGACGATTCTCGTCATTTCTATAAATTATTATCTAATTTGTTTGATAAAAAAAAGAAATGAAAGAAAGATGTTTGAAATTTTAGATTTTCTAAGCCAGTAATGGCGATAAGTTGCAAATACCCTCATTTTGATCGCTTCGTGAAATTTTCCAGATTCCATATAAAATTGTTGCCCTTTCACACAATAAGAGCAATGTTCTAATATTATGTGAATTTTTCAAATTCACAACGCAAAATAGCAATGAGAAAAGATGGCACGAAGCAATATTTCTTCACAGAAAATACCAATATCAAAAATTCTTATGTGTCATGCTCCGTGGAAAATTTCATATTTGATTCAACATCAGTCTACGTTGATGATATTTCGACTTAAACATAGACCACTAACATCATCAAAATAATTGTGGGGAAATATTATGTAGGTTTAACTAAATCTGAAAATGCCATAAATTTTATGAGGCCAATTATGGTGAATCATGGGAAAGGATCACAAATCTGTGAATATAAAAGGTAAAAAATAAAGCAAGGCACTATCACTTGATCCAATCATCAGAATGCTTCAGGGCGTCATTGCAGTCACCACTGTTGCAGCAGCCATCTTCATTTTCGTTGACGTGAGAGCATTTTAGTTTGCATGAAAATCCAAACTGAATCCAGGCCTGTCAAGTCACGCCAATTCCCACCCAAACTACCACAACTGACCCAAATAACAATAGTTCGGGGAGAAGAAAGCGGTAAATATTGTTTCACATGAAGATTTATATGAAAACAAGTCAAAACAGTTCTACTTTTTTGGGGCATGTCTAAAAAATATTTTTAGAAAAGCCATGAAGTTAATGCAAAAAAAAACCTTATTTTAGTGCAATCAATGGAGAAGATGATGTGATTCGTGATAAGATCACGGTGATTGTCTACACGAAGAAGGTCTATGACGATTCGGTACTAGAATCGAACATGAAAATCGTCAAAGATGCGGTTTGTAATTTAAAGAAGTTTTCAAAAATATTGAAAGAGTCTAGGTGGAAGAGCAAGCGAACAAGCAGGGAATTGACTACAACAAAATGCATTTGACGGCACAGTCACTAAACAAAGGAGGCAAGTTTTATGAAATGATTGAAAGATTTTAAAATTTTGATTTTCAGGGAAATTCGCAGTGTCGTACATCGTGGAGAACAAACCGTGCAGAGACGTGAAGACATTCGTCATAAATTCGAAAGGAGTCTCCAACGAGGTGTCCTACTTCTTCATCAATTGTGTCTACTCATCTTTCATTATCTGAGGTGTAAAATAAATCTGACGGAACAAAGTTCGCAGCATTAAAAATCGAAAAAAATACATTAAAACCCGAAGAGAAATGAATGATCAAGCAGTAAGTGTCTGATAAAAATAACGGCGGTAGAGTCATTTGCCTTGAATATGTGATTCGTTCGTTATCACACACATATCCGTGACTAGCGTAATTCATAATTCACATACAAATTGCTGAATTTGTTGCTGGAGAATGATGACATGCAACACCAAATTGTGCAAATATCGAATGAGAATTCCTGATGCTTTGGTCAACCACAACTGCCGGTACTTTTTGTGAAAATCTGAAACAAATCGTGCGAGTGAAGAGCAAAAAGTGCAAAATCAAACAAAGCATAGGAATCATTCTGTGAATTTTAGTGGTGTGTTAGGGAGAAAACATTAGAAGAAACTAGAAAAGTGCATTTTATTCGTTCATTCGGAAAAGCTTTTTCATTTATAATAAAATTTCAATTTATTGATTTTCACAAATCTAAAAAGAACAAAACGAGAAGAAAACAATTACCTTTATTATGCGAGTTTCCAGAGCTGCACAGAATTGAACAGGTCGTCGAATCGATTGATGCCGCGATATTTCTGACTAGTAGATTCGTCTGAGGAATCGTCAGAATCTGGAAATAAGATAAGTGTAGAAATCTTCTTCGAAAGGTATTATCTGCCGATAATGGTATATCATATCGTCATCCTTCAAAGAAAAAGATGCAACCTTTGAAACATGCTTTGTTCAATTGAACAAATAGCCATAAATTCTAACCGCTTAAAATTAATTGGTTGTCTTCCTTCGTGATCTTCGGATATGGAAACACTCGCTCGCCCGTGCAAGCAGTCAACAGAGGCAGAGATGGACTCAGGCTGAAATTCATTCTATGAAAACTTTGTTAAAGAAGTTTTCATGATTTTTGACAAATAAAGGGTTAGAATTCACGTAAACCAATTTTCTGAATTTTCAAAAGAAATAGCACTTTTTGACTTTCTTTTCAAAAGAATCTCAATTCTTCACCTGACACTCGGCACACAGCAGTCAGCAACTCGTCTTGTCCAAATCGGCAACTTTATCTCCTTGTTATCATTCAAATCGAAGGCGACGATTTGTCCATCTGATGTGCCCGAAAACAGGAGTCGACAAGAGCTGAAATAGAAATAAATTTCTTTTCTTCTAGCACATTTGGGTTCGTCGAAAGATAGCACCTTTTTCTTTCGAGAAAAACAACTTTCGAAAGTGCAACCGAGCAACCTTTCAGGCGGGCAATATTCATACGAAGATAAAATTTCAATATTGGAATAAAAATTCCTTTTAAAATCATCCCCAACCTGTCAATATCAAAAGTGGCCTTGTGATTGAGATCCATGGGCCTGACGAGTTTGGCGAGCAATTTGCTAGGATTCCTCACATCCCAGCAGCAGATTTCGCTGCCCTTTCTGCTCGCACTGAACAGCTTCATTCCGTCCGAGGAGAACTGCAAGTGTGTCGTCGCTTTGAAATCCCCCGTGAAGATGCAGTCGACAGTGTTCGTGCGGTCAGAGTAAAAGGCTACTGAAGTGGAGCAAAATAAATTCTTCAAACTTGTTTTGACATTTTCTAAACTTGATTTTCATAGGAAATCAAAAGTGAATGAAATCCATTTTGTCAAAAAAAAATGTTAGTTTTTTGTTTATAGCCTTGTTCTTTCATTTTCAATATTTCTAAACATCGAAGACAAAATCTCACTACTAGGTCCATAGCAAGCAGCGGCGTATTGTCCATCGAACAGAGGATGCATTGCGATAGAGGAAATGATCGCTCGCTGACCACCGTATTCTTTGCCTAAAATGGAAACTTTTATGAATGGTTCAAGTAGAATAACTTACTCCAGGTAGGAATGTCGATGATCTGCGGACCAGGCCTGCGCACATCCCAAACACGAATCATCCGCTTATAGCCCGCATACATTCGACTGCCGTCCAGAGAGAAACACATCGTCTGCGCTGCAGAAAGCTCGTCCTGAAAATTCGGCAAGTGAAAAATAGGAATTCTGTGAATCGATAAATCAACGAATATGATTGTTGAAAATAACTACATCTTCCTATCCGAAAATATCGTTTCTAGACATGTTACTTCATTCTAATAGACTCGTTCATACAGTAGCGGACAAAAGTATTCGGACACTTTATGAGACTTCGAGTCTTTGGTTTTGGCATTTGTGATGACCCAATCGGAATGAAATTTGGGACAGATAAAGTAGCCATCAAACACTATCAGATTGTCTAGTTAAATTTGGATTAGATCATCATAAGCGTCAAAACTAGGCACTCAAGCTTTCATGGGTGACCGAATACTTTTTTCGTTACTGTCGATTCAAAAAAAAAAAGTGAATTCTTTCAAAGGACAGGCTCACCAAGTGATTGATTCCCCTGTAACTGGCCATGAGTTGTCCTTGAGTGTCCCATAAATGAATCGGATGCAGCCGAGTTGTGGTCGCAAGCAGATCGCCGCACGGATGGAAACACGAATCGTAGATCAGATCACCACAAGCTATCGATGACAGGAGGGATAGCTGAACGGAAGACATTGCTATTTTTGAAAATTTGAATGCTAGACATTTTTTGCAATTCATTTGAAAGAGGAAAAGAAGAATATTACAAATATCATAGTAGAAAATCTTGTGAGTGAATTTCAAAGAAGAATACCTTATTCTCTTCGACATCCAACTTGAAAACTCGAGCATTGTGATCCTGGGAAGTTGTCGCGACGAATTGGCCACACGGGGAAAATCTCAAAATTTTTTTTCTCAAAAATATCCATGAATTTACCTTGCAGATTTGACGTAGTTATTAAGAAAATTCGTCTGACCAAAACCGAACGAGACTTTCTTCGACGAGCTGAACGTCGCTTTGTCACTGAAACAATGGGATATGAAATCGAAAGAAAGACGCCGATTTCCTACCAAAATGTTGAAGTCTGAGGCGCATTTTCCAAATCGTATGCGACTTCAAATCGTTGAATTTTCACGGGAATTTCTTCGACTTGCTCAGGCTCTGGCTCGGGTTTCTGAAATGCAAGGCTCATAAGTTTTCGGAAGAAAAATAACTGTACGGCTTGGATAGAAAGAATGTATATGAGAGGGTGATCGTGAAAAGGTTCCCACATACCTTCGACAGGGTGGGAGATGGGAAGCTTTCTCAGCATTCCTCCCAATCAGGTGGTTCTCCCGATCTTTCAGCGACATTCCTACTAGGGAATTACGGGGAAACACTGAAGTGGGATACTCGGAGAATCTACCCAACTTTGGGGGGAGTTTTTCCAGCGTAGAAGAAATAATTTAAGAGAAAAGATATGCATGCGCGTCACAAAATTTGGAATAACTCGAAAGATTTCCAGAACATACCCGATTCTTGAACATGAGTGCTCTGCGCTCCTTCCTGCTCAGTCCTTTCAGCTTCTCGGGGTCGATTTCTTCTGCCCGTTCCTCTTTCGATTCAGCAGAAGCAGCAGGAGCTTCATTCCCAGTCTGTTCTGTATCCTCTGTCTTCTTTTCTTCATTCGATTCTGCCTCTGTATTCGTTCCTTCCGAATTTTCCCCTTTTTCTGCTTCATTCGAATCGCGCAACTGCAAAAGTGAATTATTTTCGATGATCACGTTCTTATGTTCTTTATGGTTAGAGTTTAGCCCCCGTCTATCTGCAATCTTGTTGCGTCATTGTGCATCTTCATGCAATCGCGCCGATGTTGGCAATTGAGCGAGATAATTTCTCGTTTTCATCAATTCGCATTTTGAACGATCAGTCATTTTCTCGCAGGCATTTCTTTTCTTCAAGCGTAATCACAGGACGCTACGAAAGCACAGAGTTCTCATAAGGCCGTGTGACGATGAAATTCAAAAGAATATATTCAAAGTCTAACGAAAAAAGAACAAAAACTTGAGTTTTGAAAGAAAGTTTGATGTTCGTCGAAAAACGCACCAGTTGGAGATATGCGCCGAGTCCACGATACATTTTGTGCTCCCGTCTGGCAGCCACAGATTCATCTACATCTTCCTGCTTCGTCTGTTCGCTGTCCTGTTGTTCTTCTTCTCTCTCGTTCTTTTCAGAATCAGAAACTTGCAATTGTTCCTCGTTCGTCGCTGTCACTTCACTCTGTCCCGTTGCTTCGCCCGTCTCGTTCGATTCCATTCCAATCGTGGGAAATGGCGAAGATGTTTCTGAAAAATGTAGAAATTGAAGGATGTTCTGGAGTGACGAAAAATTTTGAAAAGTAGCAATAGCGAAAAATTAACGTAAAATGGATGAAGCTGTACGGCGTTTAGGCACAACCATTTGCGCGAGAAAATATTTTCGAATTTCCGATTTCTTGACATTTCACATTTTCGCTTCCTAATAATCGGTCTTCATCTTCTAGGTTTTTTTTTTTTCATTTTTTGCGAAAAATTTCCAAAAGTTTGCTAGAACAGCTTCAGAACATTCTCTAACATCGAGCGAATCTCACCGATTTTTCGAAACTCATTGTACTAGTTTTTAGAACTTTTTGGAGATGATTTTTTTTCTCTTACTCAGGATTTTCCAAATTCCCGCAAAATCCTCGTATTTGAAACCCGTTTTCACGAAGCTCCGAATGATTCCAAAATAGCAACTGCTATTTGACGAGGCCTATTCTACTATATGACGAGGTCTATAGTTAGAGATAGGGGGAGAAGGCAAGTAGGGAGAAGTAGTGTGAGAAAAGATAGGCCTCGTCATTTAAGGTCTCATCAAATAGTAATTGCCTTCCAGAATATTGCATCTCCTTGAAAATCCAAACTCTGCCAGGAAAGAGAAGAGAAGAGCATGGAGAGGGAGAAGTCGCGGCCAACGACCATCCAAGTCGCAGTCAGGGTTGCTCCCTGCAGTTCGTTCGATCAGAACGTCGAGTGGAAGAAGACGAGCGACTGCAGTCTCGTCGGTCAGGAACATGAAGTCTACACTTTCGGTAAGGAATAATGAGACATTTACGATGCCTCGGTTCACAAATAACCGAGGGTGTGCACATAGACTGAGAAGACCTTGAAACACTACAATATTGCCAGTATTTGACGAATAGAGGAACAGGAGGAATTCCAAATGTTACATGTTTGATTATAAAAACTCGATTTCCCGATTTAGGACTTCCAAATCTCGAAATTAAGAAACTCGAGTTGCGCATAGCTCTAGTGGTTGAGCATCATTTCGTGCAGACCATTTGAAATTATTGGCTGAACAGTTTTCTGGGATATTTCGAGAAATTTTCAAAATTCTTTTTTGGAAGAAACATTTATTCTTCTTTCATGAAATGGAATGATTTTCAAAGTCTCACTTTTTCAGATCGCGTCTTCGATGTTCTGGACCCGAACGACGCGTTCTACGACTCGTGCGCGCGCCCACTCATCGACGAGGCCCTCAACGGATTCAACGTCACAATCGCCGCCTACGGGCAGTCTGGCTCTGGTAAGACAACTTCATGAATTGGTCATTTTTTTCTGAGAAAGATCTCATTTTGATTTTTAGGCGAGATTTTGAAGAAAGATAAACTTTAATTAAAATACTCGTTCTTCCAAATAATGAATCTGCAGGAAAGACGCATACGTTGACGGGTAGCAATGGGGAACCAGGAATTGTCCAACTCGCATTCCGGCACATCTTTGAGACCGTCACTAAAGTGAGCGTTCGTTTCTCAGTAAAAAAAGATCACAATTTCAAAATTTAGAAAGTTTGGAAAGTTCAACCATGTATTTATCACGATTTTTTATTTCAAGTGGAAAAATTTCAGACATTGCGAAATTTGACAAAGCTCGAGGCATCCATAATTTTCGTTTTTTTTGTTTTTAGTCAGACGACCGACAATTCATGCTGCGCTTCGCGTACATCGAGCTCTACAACGAGAAGATAGCCGACTTGCTGGTAGAACCCCCAAATGGATACGATCTGCAGATCAGGGAAGATTCGGTTGGTTGAAGCAAAAATCTAAAAATGACCCAAAAGTGATAAAGTTGTTCTATCTGATTTCAAACTTTCAACTTCATATGCTATAAATTTCTGAACATTTTTGGAACCCTTCACAAGTCGTATTTTCTTTAACTTCTAATATCAAATACATGAAGTTCAAGTGGGGAGTTAAATTGAATTGTTAAGACAGTTTTGAAATGCAATGCGGATGAAATGATGTTTTCCTGAAGAGAAAAACCTTTAATTTTCAAACTCTTGAATAATCAGAATGGTTGCAGACGAAGAGCGACAGCACGACAATCGAGGGTCTGTCGGAAGTGGTCGTAACAAACGAAGAGCAGGTCGAGGAATTGCTAGAAGCAGCTAATGGTGGGCTAATTTTGCCAGTGAGAATGAAAAGAACGCTCGAATTGCAGGAATTCGCAAAGTGTCAGCGACCAACCTGAACGAACGCAGCTCGCGATCCCACGCCATCGTCCGAATTGCAATCGAGTCTTCCGATGGTAGGGCATTTTTTAAAATAAAATACCCTCAAATTTCGTTCGCAAATTAGAAGAAAGACAAGTTTTTGGATTTTCTCATTGAAATGGGAAAATCATTTGAAGTTTTCAATTTTGCGAAAGAGAGTAATAACGTTTTTCAAAATAACTTTATCTGCTTTCTCAGACTTAATTCTTTATTATTTTCGAGAGAAAGCTAGGAAAAATGATTCCTGCAATAAAATTGAAATTCTCTAATTTCAGCCTTGCGAGCCTCATCCCGATGTTCATTCGTCTATCTGCTGGATCTGGCGGGCAGCGAAAACGTGAAGCAGGCGGGAACGGCCCTGGACGGGAAAAGCAGGCAGGAGGCCGCCAACATCAACAAGTCGCTGCTCGCCTTGTCGAATGTCATCTCCGCGCTCGCCTACAATCAAACTGCGTCAGTCTTCTATTATTTTTCCTGAATTCAAACAATATATAATAATATAATTTCGAAAATCGCTGGAATTTTCTAGAAATAAACCTTTTATTTCAGGAAGCTGAAGGAATCTGCCCAATTCGTGAATTACCGAAACTCGAAGTTGACACGGATTCTGAAGCCGTCGCTGGGCGGCAATTCACGTACGCTGCTCGTCTGCTGCGTATCGCCGCACACGAGGAGCGAATCTCTGAGCACGCTTCGAGTAAGTTGAATTTCAATTTTTTCTGGAAATAGAATGAAAAGTGAGAGGATGAATAATTTTTATTGTCAGTTTATGAAATTTTGAAGAAAATGCTCCTTTTTGCAGTTCGCCCAGAAAGCCCGAAAAATCGAGAACTGCCCTGTGGTGTGTGAAGTGACCGAGGACGGAATGCTGGCCAAGTGCCTCAAGGAAATCGAGCAGCTCAAGAAACAGCTCTCGGAGAAGAAGAACAGCGAGACGCAGGAGGACGGCGACAGGCAGAAACTGAAGGCGCTATTTGCACAGGTCGGAAAGATGCTTGATTAGAAAGCCTGCATTTCCAAATCTTTATTTTGGCTTTTGAAGATGCAAAGATCGAATAAAATGAACATGGCATGGCTTAAGAAAAATCGTTCATTTTCAAACTCTAACTTTTAAAATTTAGATCCTCTCTGCTCAGTCACCGCTCGCCGTTTCATCCACTCAAATCCAGGTACAAACTCAAGAAAAGTAATGAAAAACATGAAATTGATGATTCAGGCTAAACGGAATCGTCGAATGACGTGGGGAGGCGGGAAGCTGTCGGCTCTGACTGCACTGACCCCCCTCGACGTGGCTGTCGGCTCGTTCACCAGAGACGACAGAGCACTCGCGTCCCCTCCCAGCAAACGACACAAGATCCTCGACAACATTCGAGAGGTGGGAAAACGAGCTTTTCATTATAAAAAAATCAGAATTCTGAAATTCAGAATAATTTTCACTGCTTTACGCAAAGAAGAATATTCTTGCAGAACCATGAACATCCCATTTTGTACATTTTATGTTAGCCATGAGAAACCACCGAAATATTGGAAAATTTACAGTGCCTGTTTTTAACTCGTAACGATTTTAGATAGAAAGGCAAGATTAGCTAAATGTCCAGAACACGAAGATATCTCCTTGTGAATTTTCCATATGCATAGAATTCATCAAGATTTTGATGATTTTTTGAACTACTGCAACTTGTAGGACGATTTGGAAATAAGCAACAGAACGAGGCTGGCAGAATCGCGATCGAGTGCAGTGGGCACAGGCGCAGCCACAGAAGACCTAGAGATGACCACCTGCAGCACGGCAACTGCAGTCGAGAACAGGGAAAGGGAAAGGCTCAGTTCCTCCAGATCGCCAAACCAAGACGTCAACAATGCAGTTAGACTTTTATCGTTTAAAAATGTTTAATCTGAATCTGATGAACTTGGAGATTTTTAACTTTATCAAAAATACCGCTTTCTTGCATGAAAATCGGCATAGAGTTCGAGATTTTCTCAATTTATAAGAAATATTTTTCGTTATTTTCAGCTTCTCGCCTCCAAGGAAGTTGAAGAGTTGAAACAGAAGGTCATCGAGTTGGAGACTGCAAATGCTGGTAAATTGAAGAATTGAGGAAACATTGAAATGAAACAAACTATTTGAAACTGCAGCACTCATCGCCCAAAATGGACGAATCGCTGAAGAATCCGAACAACTGGTCGGTCACCTCAGGACTTCCATCGTAAGCCAACTTTATGAATTAACAACTCTCCTACTCGAATTATAAAAGATAGAAATCTGATATGAAAAATTGACCCAAGTCAGAATGGCATGGTTTCATTCTAATGAACTAACCAATATTCTTTCAAATTTTGAATTTTTTGACAAGTTAATTTTTGTTCAAACAAATCATCATGCTTTGTAAAATTTTGATATTTTGCAGCGAGATTTGACAAACACGATGGATCTGTATGGCTTAGAGCTGAACGAGTTGAAGACACAAAACGCACAGTTGGCCCTCGAGAACCGAGAATTGCACATCAAAACCGAGGCTGCCAACAGAATTCTGGTATGATGATTTTTGCATAAATTGAGAATTTCAAAATGGTGATTTAAATCTATTATTATTATTAAATTTTGCAATTTTCGTCTAATGACGATTTTTTAGATGCGATTTCAAAATCTATCCATATTTTCCAAGCTTTTTCTCTTCCAAACCAAGTTGATTCTTTCAGAACGAACCCTCGAATGACCACAACTCGACCCTCAACGACCTTTCCACCGAAGTCGCTCTCCTGCAGACCAAGTTTGAATCTGTCAACAAGGAACTGGAAGAATCCAAGAAGAAGGTTGGAAAGTATTGTTTTGTATTTTTGAAAGGCTATTTGAAAATAACTAACAATAAGCTTTTTGTAATATCATATAGATAGTGTAATGACATGTCAAATTCCCCTCTATCCAACATTATCTCCTTCACAGCTTTTCATGTCTTGACCGTAAAATCTTTCTATTTCCGAGAATCGCCTTTCTGAAATCTCAACGAGTTTTTCCCCATTGGTTACATTCTCCTTAAAATTGAAGATTTTTAAGCGACTCTTTCTGAGAATTAGAAAAATAGCTAATTTCCTAAATTTTGAGACGGGTGAATCCGAGTCACAGCTGTTGCAAAGCGCGACGCGAGAGGAGGAGCTGCAGGCCGAGTTGAGGGCGTTGCAGAAAGCCGTCGACGGGGAGAAGCAGGCCAGGGAAGAGGCTGTCAGCAAAGTCCGCCAACTCGAAAATGAGGTGATAAATTTGATTATCAATGGAATGACTCTTTGGAAAGCGACAATAGCGTTTAATGCCATTCCTAGAGATTGATTCATTTTGAAATTTAATAGTTTTGAAGGATGTCAATTTTTGGCAGCGAAAATCATAATCTTATGAATTCGATTTGTCTTTCTCTAAGAACATGTTTCGGAAAACCTTCTAAACTTCTATCATGTTTGCATTCCGAATGCCCTAGTGAGAATCTGATAATCAGCAAAGAGTTGCAATTTTCAAACCTTCAGGTAGACAGATTGGCAACGATCGAGATGGAGAGAGACTCTCTTCGAACCTGCAATGACAGACTGCAGGAGAGTCTCGAGATGCACACAGCGCAATTGGCTGAAATACAGGCAAAAGTGGGGAAATTATAGATTTTTATAAACTTGGAAAAATGACATGACCCAAGACTGTTAAAGTATGGTAGGAAATGGAAGAGAAATGCATCTTTCTTCATACTATTTCGCCATGTTCTGTGTCATGATCTTGTGCAGTTTCCAAGTTGCTGATATTCTGATCTTTCATTTTTTGATTTTTCAGGCTGATACCTGGCCGAAAGAGAAGTGCAGCCTGGAAGCATCGCTGGAATCGATGATGCAGGAGAGGGAAAACGTGCAGAGGAAGTGGAATGCCGCACTCGTAGAGAAGAAAATTCTCGAGGAGGCAATCGCTAAAATCAACGCTAATGTGAGAATTTTGAAATTGTTGAACTTTTCCAGTCAGAATCAAGTTAGAAAAAGAACCAAAATGGGGGAAATTTGCAATTTCAACTTTACTTCACTTTAAGAAAATTTCTCGAGGAAAAATTTAACTACATTTCGTTTTCAAATCGAAGCTCGTCAAGTTTAATTCTGCAATTCTGTCAATCATAGCAGATGTTTCGACCTGAAAAGAGTCATCTTTTGAAACTTCTCCACTCTGATCATAATATCATCTAGAATTTGAAGAATTTCAATATTCTTATGGATATATGATTTGCCGTGTTTCAGTCGGACTCTTCGAACGCAATGAACATGGGCGAGTTCACCAGGCAGCTAGCAGAGACGATGCGTCAGAACGAGTCGCTCAAGAGGAACCTGGACGAGCTCAGGAATGCAAAGGAGGGCATCGCCAAGGAACTCTCACTCGTCATGCAGGAGGCTAGTATTCAAAATTTGAAGAACACACTAAATCATGCTTATTATAACACCCAACGCGCTAAGTTCAGGGCAGTCGAAAGAAGGAGGGGAAAAGAAAAAAGGAGGAATACTGTTTTTGTCTTCTTTCAAGTGAGAAAGAGCATTACGCAAAGAAGATAGACGGCAAATCGCGTTGTTTTCTACTGTTAATAGCCATGATTCTGAAACTCAGAATACTGCCAGCGAAAAACGAAAAAAGAAGATGCTTCTTTCTCCTAGCATTCGTATGAATTCAGGGCTGATAGAAAAGAAAGGATGAAAAAAACTTCTTTCATAAAGTGGAAGTAATGTTTTCCTCTAATTATTTTTGAAAGTTACGATCATCATTTATTAATTTCTACAATGTCTTCTGTTGTTCAGAACACTGCTCTGCAGAAGAAGTTGGAGTCGAGTTCGGAGGAGAATGAGAGGCAACTGGCCAAACTGCAGGAGGATCTCAAACAGGCTGAGTTCGAGAAGAAGCGCAGGGATGAACAGCTCGCTGCCCTCATTAATGAGGTGGGAATTTTCAGTTTTGAAAAATTAAGAAAAATCAAAGTTTCAATATTTTGAAAGTATTACACTGCTAGCATTTTGCAATTCACACCATTTCTGAAAACTCATATTCAAAGGTGTCAGAAATTTTCGGGTCTATCTTGGATCCGGAGAAGGTTGCTTTGCAGGACTCAGAAAGGAAGCGAGTGGACGCGACGAGTGACAAGCACCCAGAGGAACTGCGCGGTCTGAAACAGCAAGTCGCCCAGTTGACGCGACAGATAGTTGAGAAGGAGACCAATTGCCAGAGATGCAGGGAGAACCTCGAACAGGCACAGATTGCACAGGACAAGGTGGGAGGATTGGAGTTTGATGAATTCGAGATTTATGCTTTTCGAGTTCTTGGAAATTACATTGCTCTTCTTTTCAAAACTCATATGATTTCAAATTAAGATAGACGATTCGTAAAGCCAATAAATGTATTCCAGATCTGAAAACATCGAAAATTTAAAATGTTGTTAAAAATTTGTCTTCTATTTTTTATAGAACTTAATTCGCTTTCAACATGACTGAAATTTTCTAGATTACAAAAAAAGATAACTTTTACTCATATTTCTTCCACCTAGAATAAATTCATTATTTTCAGCTCCGATCTCTGTCAACGTTGAGTGCAGACCTGCGCAAGCAGTTGGAGGACAAAAAGGAGATTCTGACGACCTACGTGAAGCGCATCAACGACCACAGGGACGAGATGAGGCAGAGGGACGAATTGCAGGGCCAGATGAGAGAGCAGTTCGAAGAGAAACTTCAGCACAAGGAGAAGGTCGGAAGATTTTTGATAAAAAAACGGTTGATTAATTGCAGGATTTTTTCTTTAAATTTTGGAATAGAAAACATTTATTTTTACTGAAATTGAATATTTTATCCGAAAATGACCGTATATTTTAGTTTTTTTTTCCAAATTTTTGTAATGCTAATTTCTTTGATATTCTATCAAGTCGTTCCGATTTCTGATTTTTAGGAAATCTCACGTCTTCGGAAGCAGCTCGAGGCAGGAGAGTCGAGGATGAAGGAGAAAATGGCGAGTGCGACGAAAATCGCTGACGAGATGAAACTCCTCCAGGGGAAGTACAATATGGTAGGACACTTGAATTTAGAAAGAAAGTATTGGGTTTTTTTTTCAAATTCTAAAATTATTTTAGCTGAAAGACCAATGGGATGAAATATGGACGCGTCAGAAAACTGCAGAGGACAAACTGCAGAAGAGCAACGAGGAAAGGCAGCAACTCGACGAGGAATTGGAGGTTGGGAAAATTTTGAATTTTGTGAAAGATTCGAAAATGGTAGAACTTTGTTTAACAAATGATAAATGTAATTAGAGGGAGTACAACTTTTGAATGGGTGAAATTTTCAGTATTCTTTTCTTCATATTCCTTTCAAAGTGTCAGACTTTTCTTAAATTATCATTTTCCAATTTTTTCCTTTATAAATTTGGAATTTTATAGTCTACCAAGACAATGATCGAAGAACTGCGACTACAACTCGAGAGAACAGACAAAGCGAAGCAAAATGCGACCGATGCAGAGGGAGAAGATAGGGAAGCCCAACTGCAAGAGGCACTCAAACGAGCTGAGCAACTCGATCAGACTGTGCATAAGTTGAACCTACAGGTTGAAATATTTTGATCGTATTTTTTATCTTTGAAATGAAAACGCAATCAAGATGGAATTTTGAAAATTTGGTTGTCGCAAGATTTTCTCTCAAATTGGTAAAATGTTTTAGATAATCACGAAAATGTTTTCTATGATTTTCTGAATGAAATAACGATAAACAAAAGGTTTCACTCTGAAATAAAAACGAAACATTGCCTGTTCAGATCGATGAACTGCGATCCGAAGTCGCTGCTCGGAAAAAGGACATCGAGACTCTCCTAGTGGTCAGTCGTTGAGCTAATTTTGAAAATCGAGATTTTGAATGATCAACCTTCTTCGCATTATTTTGTAATAAACGTTTTAAACGATTTCAGCAGAAGAAGAACGGAGTAACGCTGTTCAACAAGCTGAAAAAGGAGAAAGACGAACTGGCAGAGCAGCTCGAGAGAATAAGGCAGGAAAAGGGGGAGTTGAAAGGGAAGTACGAGGAGCTGAAGCAGGAATTGCGAGTACTGAATGAAAAACTCGTTTCGTCCAAGAACTCCACCATCAACGAGCCGAATCGATCTGACAGAACAGACAAACAAACGATCACTGCAAGGTCGGCATTTTTTTTCTAATTTCTAAACTTTTCTATCATTTTGATCGAAAATATCAATATGAAATTTGATGTTTTGAACTCGCTTTATAGTTTCATGAAGATAGACTTCTTCGCAAATTGGAGGTATTGTTAATCAGAATTAAAGAAAATTTCGTCTTTTTCAAGTTTCAATTTTTTTTATCTAGTTTTTTAATCTTTTTTCTTTATATCATTCTTTATAGACTCAACATTTTTCAGTCCTCGAAAGCCTTTGTCTGCCTCGACTCACGAGAACGTGCCGAGGGACTCGGCCTGATTGCTGCTTGCCATCTGCCTGCACAACTACCCTACAACCAAGCACCGTCTCCCCTCTCTCACTTCTTCATTCGACATCAGATTTCAACTTAATCACTCATTGTCAGTTCCTCTTACTACTCGACTACGTCCAAATTCGCAAAAATCTCGGTAAACCAATTTGACGATCAACTTCTATAATCATATAAATAAAAGTGCCATTTATTTTTCATTCTTTTCCATTACTTTTTGTCAAAACAAACATTCATTTTGATACTCGATTTGTTTTTCTTTCCGGCCCATTCATATATTTTTTTTCTTTTCTACATGATTATCAATGAGCATATTAGTCTTTCCTTGATTTTTTGCCCAAAAGGGGTCGTTGACGATTTTTTTCAAAGCAATTGGTGATCAAATCAAATTTTCTTGGTTTTCTTATTTTTCACTAGTTGCTTTGCGTCTATTACGATTTTTCATTTGATTTTTTCTCGAATAGAGATATTTATTCTTGTGTCATTGCCGATTTATGCAACTCTTCTGAAGATGAAGATGAATTATTTTCGTGCGAAGATATTTGTGAAAGTCGAGAATTCTTGGTTGGTTTTCCACAATTGTATTCTTATCTGATTTTATGTTTCTTGAACTTTCAGGTATTTTGTTTTTAATCACATGAAGCTGATGTCAGAGGGAATGCAGAAAGAAGTAGATGCAAAGAAGCAAACATTCGAAAGAAGAAAGCAGACAGGCAGACGACGAAACGGAGAAGGCAGAAGTTGCTGGGGCGACGATCGAGGAAAGAGAAGAAAAGTAACAACTGAAATGAATGAAGTGTGATTTGTGATATTTCGCAATCCAACCCTCTACGGTCAGTCACATTTTGAACACGTCGAATAAGCGTGTAGCTGTTTTTTGACTTGAAAGTAGCGTTTTTCTCTTCAAAATATTTTTCTTTTTGAAACATCTTATTAAAAATTAGTGGCCAGAATGTGCTTGATATTTGCATGCCATTACATTTTCTTTTTTTCTTGCTTACCTTTATAAGTGATCTTCAAGATGTGACTTATCCAGAATCATATAAAACGATGCTATGATTTTAGTAAACGCGATAAACTGAAAAAAACCTTACGATAATGAAGGGTATATAGGGTTCCTATTACTCAGAGATAAGAAATGGCATAGCCTATGACATTTTTATTTCTCCTCTTTTCCATCAGATGGTTTTCTAGCTGGTTTTCTTGACTTTTCTCTCCCTTGTTTTTCTCTGGCTTTCCTATTCACATTTCCCCTCATCCCTTTCCGCCTCCGTGTCATATCTTCTTTATCTGCAATCTCCAGTGATTAGCCATTCGTCCTGCGATTTGATTTATTCCAATTGCGCAATCAATGATAACGTCCAATTCCATTTTGATATCTAAAGCTGATCTTCATCATAAATTTCTAAGTAGAATGTTCACATCTCTTAGAAGCCTCATGACCTTAGAATTCCGGCACGGTGAATGGTATGAAGAGAAGCTAGATTGGCTTTTATCATCTTTTAAAAACCGTATGTTTTGAAATCCGTAATGAATGTAACAATATCATCCTTGTGAACTTTCTTTCACATAAACATAGATTTTCAATGACTCGATCTTCCATTCTTAATAACGAAAATAAGCCATGCATATTAGATTAAAATTCAATTGCACTAACTTTTGCTGTTTCGTCCCATTTCTTCTTTTTATGTTTCACAAAATTCAGTTACAATGCCTTGTGATTCAACGAAAACACACATGATGCAATCAATATTGACAGCTATTTGCAAGCGTAGAATTTAATTCTCATCAAACCTTGTTCCGTATGTCTCTTGCCCGAAAAACTTGACATTTTGACAAGTTTGCCCCGTCATAGATTGTCACCTCTCGCATTAGCAGCGTGCTTTCGACAGTGTCCTTTGTAGCAGACGAGGAATGCCTCGACGCTTCAATGGTTCTCGAATGATGAACAATATTTTCAAGTGCATCATTTGACATGAAACTTTGGTGTCGATAATTCTTGTTTGAATATGAAAATTCATTCATCAATCATCTTTATTCCAAATTTCATTCATTTTTCCCTAGAGTTCTAGTTTAGTTACAACATTTGTATTTTCATAAAAGAATGAATGTTCGATTCCTATGAAAATTCAACCTTTCCCTTACAAATTTGCATTTTCACAGTTCCAACCCTGTCAGCTTTCTATTTTCCTCCCTTTGTTCCGCCTCTTTTCAAGGGCATTGTCTTTCCTTCTCAATCACATTCTCATTTTCCATTCTTCTTTCCCTTTCCTCTTTGGTTTAGATTTCTGTCGTTTCCTTCAGAATCCCATTCTCCATTCTTCAATTCAAGATTACAGCATTTTGTCTCATTCCCCTGTTGCTACAAATAGTTTAGAGGTAGTGGTTCTGTTTTCAGCTTCGAATTCAACTTTCCTTTGCATTTTGTCATTCTGCTCCATTTTCATTATTTTTTATTTCTGAAAATGCATACAAATGAGTGCAGGAAACAGCTGAAAATCAGTCATTTTTCGTTGTTATTCTTGCATTTCTTCATTAGGCAATGCGAGAGAATGTTCATTACGCTAAATTTGTCTTGTTTCAACAAGTTTTCTTTCTTGAATTTAGGATTCCGTAATGTTTTTTTTTCTTATGAAGTGTGTAGATTGCGTTTTAGTCTCTAATTATTACGTTTTTCAATGCCATTTCTGTTACTCAACGTTATTTCCTACGCTAGATTGACTGAAACCACATTCTACTCAATAAATCGTAAAAGACCTGACTTTTGACTGCATCGTAAAATGCCGAGATATATTTTCCCTATCTAAATCTATTTTGTTCATTTTCTAGTGTATTCGAAAAAAAACGTTCCTTTCATGTTAATAAAATCGCTATTTTGTAACTTTAGTTCATTTCATAGCTATGAATTATTGAGATTTTTAGAGTTTCACTGGAATTTTGTCTACATCTGATTTATTCCAATGCCTCCGAACACAGCCGTGTCTGTACCAGATGAACATGCAGCGCTGATCAACCAGGTCTGTGATTTGGTGATTCACTCCTCATAATTATCAGATTGAATCTGATAGCGAGTAAAGAAAGAACTGGAAGAGGAAGTGAAAGCTAACCTGTTTTTTTCACTGTCCGCTTACTTTTTGAGGTTATTTGGTGTTACTTTTCTAGAAAGAAACATATTTTGACGCTTCTAAGAAGTATTTGATCATATCATGCATAGAAAGATGAAAAATAGGCTCTTCCTGAAGATCATGTGCTCTCATTAGTAGGCTATGTTCGATTTGGAAGGTGATATTGAGCAGGAATTGCTAAAATTAATGAAGCAAACAAACCTCGAAGTTAAAAAGTTTCATTGAAACTACTAATTACAGTAGTGAAATAGCAGAAAATTATGGAAAAAATTGCGAGCGAAAATATTCTTATTCGAGTAATTCTGATTGATCTAAATTTTCTTCAGACCACATTTACTTCTGAAAACCTCATTCTTGAGTGTTTCCTATGTTGAACGGGTTGGCATAATTCCATCAGAAGTCGATAATCTCTTTACTTCCATTCACAGACAAATATCCTCTTCCAGCTCATACAATTCATCAAACTTCTCACAAATCCTATTATCCGTTCATTCCTTTTCCTTTATTTCCTGTTTCACTTTTCTGCTCTTCTCTTTATTCAATTCATGAAAAAACACCTCAAAAGGCATTTGAAATTGAGAAAAATGAATCAAATAGGTGTCTAGTATAGATGAACCTATCAGAAAATATCTATTCATGTTTATCAGAATTTTTGTTCATCATTTTCTGAAAATGTTATTCTGTAAGTGTTAATGCAAAATTTGTAGGTTCGCAGTCAAGTGAAAGATCTTATCAGTCCCTTTTATGACACAAAATTCAATATTCTTCGATGGTTGAAAGCTAACGAATATAGTGTGTCCAAAACGGTAGAGTAAATGAGAAATAATTAGAGAAAATGAAAGAAAATTGTTGAAGGTTCACCAAATGAGAAAACACTTGAAATGGAGGAAGCAAAGAAAGTTGGATGACGACTGCAGTGGATTACAGAAATCTGAGGTAAAAAAACGAAAGAAAAGATTTAAAAGGATACAGATAGGATGAATTAAATCTGAATTAATAAAACCAGAATGATATCAAATTTACTAGTTCAACTAGCTTCACATTGTTTTATGAATCATCCTAGCTTGCTTTATTTCTGTGACGTTTTCCTTGGAAATCTGTTACTATTCTTTCCAGAGAATCGAAAAGTCCATTAAAATCGATAAGTTCTAGATCAAAGATCAATATGCTTCACTATCGATCCTTGGACCAAATCGAAAAAGAGGCGATCGATTGATTGTTGTGGATCAAGCTGGTAGATCTTATTGAACCAGAAATTTTGTTAGTGATTTTCATTTATCAGGAAAAATCGACATTAATGGCGTAATGAAATCTGTGCAGCCTACCGAATACGTTCACTCGATATTCAGACAGTTCGAAGAGATCCTCAGACAACTTATGAAGGTAAATAGAAAATACTAATAATTATAATTATGAACCATCTTCGCTTGTCCTACAATATAATTCAACTTTATCTTACATCTGATAAACACAGTCACAAATAATCTTATAATTTTAATTCAAAATCCTGGTTATTAGATGGAGGAAGAACTCGGCACCCAATGCTACGTCTATCTGATCTTCGATTTGGACGGACTCGACTTCGACCCCTCTTTGCTCGGAATTGTAAATGGTCCATTCCGAGCCTCGTGGCAGTTGGTCGGCACTCACTACAGGGAATTCATCGATCGAGTCATGGTCGTCAATGCTCCCAGTTACATCAATATGCTGTGGTATGCAAATCAATGAAACACCCTGAATTTTAAACTAGAAAAACAATAGAAGTATAATTCTTGTTCTATTCTGATTTCGATTTTACAAAATTCATTTTCGCAGTGTCTTTTCCTTACCATAAGGAATAAGACGAGATTTCTATCCGATAAAATGTTGAAGTGAAACTTTCATTCTTCTGATAATATGCATCCAATTTAATCTCAGTTAAAAGTTGCAGGTCTGCATTCTGTGTATTCTTACCAGAAAATGCTCGTCAGAAAATATGCTTTCCTGGAAGCAATTGGGTTGAAGAAATCAAAGAATTCTGCGATGCCGACTATCTGCCTGAAAAGTATGGAGGCACTATGTCGAATTCACTTGTGCTCAAGTAATCTCATTTAAAATGTTCGTTAGACGAAATTATTGTGATTGAAGGGACATCAAGCCAGTTCCGAAGCATTTGTATTGGAAGCCTAGACCTGGATACCCGAATATCGACCAATTCCATAGGGCTTCCATTCCAGCGGGTAGACCTCGAAACAGAATTTGATCTAATAAAATTGTATAAATTTTAGGAAAATCTAGAACGTTGATTTATTTTCTGAAGGCCGACAACAAAGTGAATTTCTACAATCACAACGAAGATGACATTACATTTTGCGTTCTATTTTCCGAGAAAGCAGTAAACAATTTTCCAAAAAACGAAATTCAAATAAATTTTAGAACGCCAAGGATAACGAGCTCGAAGCAGTTGTGCAGCCGATTCAGAAATGCGGACTTCCTTCCATCGATGTCTTCGATTACGAACCCGAGCAAACGGGATATTATCATTTACGGTATCCTTTCAGATTAAAATCAAGCCTATACGAAATTTTAATCTTCTGAAAATTTTGAACGATAATTAACCCTTTTGGTATCTAAAATCTAAACTTATTTCTAACTTTTTGTGCCTAAAAAGTGATATTTTTAGTCTGACGAACGAAGCTTCATGGCTGCTTCCCTCGACCTATCGAATAATCGCACATGACGCGAACGGAATCGAAATCAAAGCTGTCAACCAGAGCGAGAAATGGATCAAACAAGGAGTTTCTTCCAAAACCAGCAAAAAATGAATTGATTAACCTTATTTCTTACGTCGTTTTTTGTTGTTGTAAATTTTGAACTGTTTGTAAATAGCTTTGATTTTTTAATATACGCGCGCATATGAATCCGATGACAAGCTCCTTAATGCTATACCGGTGAAAATCAAATTTATGTTAAAATAAAGTTTTATTTTATTGTTTAATTTTTCTGATTTCAAATGATAAAAAAGAAACTAACAAAATTAATAAGTACGTCATTCACTATTTGTCCACTCTTCCCAAGCTGCCTTCCTCTTATCATTCGTTATGCTGACAAATATTATGCGATGCAATCGCACTTCCCTATTATCTTTCCCCGTAGCCAACTTATCGATTATTTCAAGTATTTGATGCTTTCTGATATTCTTATCAAAATCAGTTGTAATTTGACTTCAAGATACTTTATCTTAGACATAAAATTTAGAATTTTCGTTTTTTTTTAAATAAATTATTAACCATACAGGGTGTGCAAAGTCTAATCTTTAATTTTTTATTTAATAAGACCATCAAAAACATTTTCTGTATAATAAAAGGTTTGCCAAATTGTTTTATTCTATTGCCCAACGATGTTCAAAATCATCGGCAATCGTATTTTTTCGCGTTGAATGAATTGCAATCAAATATTGATCGAGTTGAATGATATTTAGCACCTACTTATCAGTGCTATTGCAAATTTTTAGAAATTATTAAAAAAGGCGGAAAATTTCTCTTTATTGTACGACTATATCATCGAATTATTAATTTATCCAATGTATTTTCAGAATTTCATCAATGTAAGGAATGGTTTATATTGGGATTGACTTGGGTACAACCTATTCGTCTGTTTCTGTGGTTGAAAATGGAAAACCTACCATCATTTTTGGAAAAGATGGTAATTTTTATAACAGAATATTCTGATGAAATTGCGAATGTTTAGGAAAAATACTAATTCCATCTATAGTTGCTTTTCTGGAGAAGGAAACATTAACAGGATATTCAGCACTAGCTTATAATACGGAAGTTACAAATGTCCTTTACGGTAAACGAAATATCTAATATTTAGTAGATACAGTGACGGGCAGAAGTTTGGGAACGCAATATTTTAAAACTTATCTAGAAAAATCATATTATAGACAGATTTGAAGAAAATTTGGTGTACACATTGAATATACTAGGATAGTGTCGCAACCAGTCTGCGACGTTTTTATTTTCTTTGATTTAATTTCCATTGAATTAATAATCTGTCGAGATGGGCCGACACGTGTACAAAAGGCAATTAATATATTGCCGAAAATTGATTCTCATTATATGCCCATATTCCAGCCCGCATATAAAAGGGCCCTTGTTATTATTCATCGTTCTTCTCCTTTTGGATTATTATTGCATCGTTAATATTCTATTAGTGACTGTATTACACCTGCTACCCTAACTGTCGGATAATAAATACTAAGAACATATACTCGAGCACGACAGATAGATAATCTTGCCAAATTTCAGATGGATATGATCACATCGATCGGGCTAAACCACCATATAAAAATGATCAAGCGTTTTCAATCTGTTGCTTGCCATTATAATTAGAAATATATGATATATATTTTTAAAATTAGTTTTCGTCGAATCATAAATTTCCGAGGAAATTTTCCCTACTTGTATAGACAAATTTACTTGACACAATGACAATAAATTGATTCAGATTCGAAGCGACTTATCGGATGGCAATTTCTATACGAGTTACCAAATGCCGAGAGCAGAGAATTATGGACATTCAATGCAGCTGTAAAAAACGTTTGTGAAAAGAGTTATCGTCAAATTCGATGTAATACTTTAGAAGAAAACGGGCTATATTTTGCATAAAGGCAAAGAAAATGAGAGATTTGTGCCTCCTGAAGAAGTAGCAGCCGAGATTCTGAAATATCTCAAGAAAATTGCTGAAGTAATCTTATTTTCATATTATCAAAAATGATTTCTATCAATTCGGATTTATCGTAAAGTCAAAAATATAAGGGAATGATCACATGATTAAATAAAAGAAACGATTAGAGAAATCACATTTTAAATGGTTTATTTTATGTTACGGCATTTAATGTTTTGAAATTAGAATATGCTCAATTTGTTCTATTTTCAGAATTATTTGAGAGATAACGAAGAAGAAAAAGTAACTGGTGCTGTTGTCACGATTCCTGTGTTGTTTACGGAATCTCAAATTGCTGCAACCAAAAAGGCGATAGAAATGGCAGACCTCAATTTGGTGTATTTACTACACGAACCCACTGCTGCTGCAATCGCTTTCAACCACATGAAAAAATTCGATAAATCGAATTTGCTGATATTCGACTTTGGAGGAGGTTTCAATTTTTTAATTTACTAAAAGGAGTGTTTAGAAAAAATAATGATGTAACGATCAAAATGACGGAAGAAATTTTCCGGATTTGGTGTAATGAAGAAATGTCGAAATGCTTCTTTTTCATTCACGACCTTCCCATTTACTTTTGAATTCTATCATTTCTTCAATATGACAAATCAAGGGAAACATTTCATCGTTTAGCATTGTGCAATATTGCCATTACGCTAATTTCAGTTTGCCTAATGAAAAATAATTTTCTACTTTAGGCACACTAGATATTTGTATTGCGGAGATTAAAAATAAAATGATCAAGATTAAAGCGGTCGCTAACGATGCACAATTAGGTAAAACAATTTAAACTAGAGTGAGACGAAAACAGATCACAATCGAAAATTTTTGAAGTGCAGGATCAAGATAGATGTTAAAATTGGATTCATAGAAGATTAATTTTAAATCGATTTTCAAAATATCAAAATCGTCTCATCCTGATCAGCAATATTCACGTCGATTTTTGATTGAATTAATGAAATTTTAGGAGGTCAGGATTTAGATGGGAAGATTATGAGATATGCGGTTGAACAGTTCAGAACATCAAATGATTATGACATCCTCAAAAGACCGAAACTGATCAGGAGATTGCGCGCCGAGTGTCGCGAGGCAAAAGAAGCATTGTCATTCGGAGTCGAGCAATTCAATATTCATGTAAGTTTGAACGAACACAGTTCCTTCTGTGTCCAGCTTATCCTTGTCACCAAGTTGTCAATCTGGTAATTGTAAGCTCACACTTGAATCTCAGTCAACTCAAAATAAGTCAATTTTTATTCAATGAATTGGAAAGTGAGCAAAATCAACAGAATGCTTAGCTGGTCGAGAAGAAGAGAAATATCAACATTTCTCTAGAGAAGCAGAGAAATAGAAAATATCAAAATAAGTCAAAACGCACGAAGTAATTCAAAATATAGGAAAAGTACGAATTTCCGCATAAAGTTGTAAGAATTATAAAAAATAAAAATAACGAAAGTTTAGGTGGACATTGACAACGAGAATGAATTGAATGTCGAAATAACCCGGACGAAAATGGATGAATTATGCGAAGAGTTTTTCAAGGAGTCGATTAAGAAAATTGATAAAGCTCTGAATACTGCACAAATGATCCCTCAAGAGATTGATTATGTGGTGAGTTTATGAAGTCATAGTTTTCATGCGTCTTCCATTTGAAATTATCAATACATAGCATTTTAAGGCAAACATAACAATGAATATGGTTATTAATTTGTAAGAGAGATTTGCCTTTAGATACTAATTGGTGGATCTTCTCGAATAAAGAAAGTGCGAGAATTGCTAGAAGATAAGTTTGGAAAGGAGAAACTTCGATCCAACATCCACCCTGATCAGGCTGTTTCGCTGGGAGCTGCGATATTCGCCGACGCAATTGGGGTAATGACTTCGATATTTTGAAAATTGAAATACTTTAAAGGATACAGTTGTTGATAAAGAAAAATGGGAAAACAATGTTTAACATCATCAAATATTTCCCCATAGAAACACGAAAAAGAAAAAGGCGTATCTGCCAAATTTTGATGAACAATTTTATCCCTTTCCTTTTCGGATTCACTCACCCACTTTTCCTTGTGTATTAAAATTCATCATGATTCCGCTGTTTGTAATTTCTTCATTATTCATTTCACTTTGGTGAAATTATTTCCATCTTTGAGAAACATAATTCTTCATTGTAATTTTAGCGTGATTCAATTACGATGCCATTAGCGAATCTGTCATTGGAAGAAATCAACTCGCCAAATGTCGTGAGCCTCTTCGAAACGAAAGATAATGATGAGGATTTCGAAAATAGCGATGATAAAATCTTATATTATCGTGAGTCAATAATTTATTTTGATATTCAATCGATTACATCGTTTTTCGAATTTAGAAGTGGACTTTCATGAAAAACTCAATTACTATGGAAAGATCTGCCTTTTCGATCCGAAGACATATAGAATTGAGAGACTTACGATTGTAGACATGTTTAAAACGGCAAGAACTCATAATAAGGTACGTTTATATTTATATTATGAATAAACTAATCTAAATTATTTTCTGAGATGAATTTCAGATTTACCTAATCAATGATTTTGGAAAGAAGTTCCAAGTATTCGATTTGAAGAGCTTAGTTATTAGGGATGGTATGCTCATCAAATATCATTAAAGTTTCATAAATTATCAAAATGCAGAAATCAGCCCGCCGGAATTTCGCAGGATGGGACTGCTGGCGTGTTACAATAAGAAGCTGTATTATATTGGCGGAACCGATTTTGAAACAAAACCTACAATGTCATATCGCGTTGATGTTAGTTTTACTGAAATTTAGCAAGTTTTTGTCAATCATAATTATCAATCAAAGGGGGAGAGGAGATTGAAATAAAAAATAAGAGTAGGAGTTGAAATCCAGAATTTTTCCTCGATTTTTTGATATCACGATCAAAACTAGAGAATAATTCATACAAATTAAGATATTCGTTCATGGAAGATGGAAAGAGGGTCCTGCGTTGCCGATCGAAGCGATGCAAATTTCATGTTATGCAGTCTGCAAAAGGAAATTATACGGTATTTAATTATGAAAAATGATATCTATTTGCAAATGAATAAACAATTTAGTAATCGATGATTTCACGTATAAAATATATCGACTATCGGATGACGAAACTGAATGGATAGAAGTTGGCGAAATGCTAGAAGAGAGATACATGCCGCAGGTCGCTTCTCTGAATGGCAAAATTTATATAACTGGAGGCAGAATTAAGTAAGCTATTTAAGGCTAGTCTATTTTATCGAGAAATTTGAAATAACGAAACTTTGGACTGTTCATTATTCGTCGAAATGCAAAAAGTGTATTTCAACTCAAATTTGAACTTTGTCGAAAAGTAAACCATTTGATTTTTCTAAATTTCGAGAAAATAAAAATACAGAAGAAATTTATTTTTAGCCACAAAAATTTCAAAACGTGCGAAGTCTTCGATCCTCTAGCGGAATCTGGTAAACAAAACATTCAAATGTCACCGATGAGCATTGCGCGATCGAGTTATGAGCTAATTTCTGCCAATGGAAAGCTGTACGCAATCGGAGGGTAAGCTAATTTACCTGAATTTCATTAACTTGATCCAGTGATGAGACGAAATTCCATTTTTGATTTTGATTCATTTTTACGAATTTCGAGTTCGTGTTTTTTCAATTCAAATTTTCATGAAATCTAATTTATCCCTATCATCACAATAGAACTTGTTTGATATTTCAAAATTCTGATTAAATCGAATAAAAATTAGTATCAGATAAAAGAACAATTTAAGCAATATTTTAGATTGGTGGAGTCGGAGCAGAACGAAATATGCAAATCGATTGAAGAGTACGATCCTCAAACAGATAAATGGACAATTGTAGGAAATTCATAATTGTGCATATTGAAAAGAGTAAAAATGGATAACTAAATTGAAGATTTCAATAATTGAACTCTGACTACACAGAAACGACTATTTTATAATTGCTATCTTTTATCCTTTAATTAATAAATGACATTTCTTTCAAAATGAACCACTTAAATACTGTTTATTAGAATTAGAATAATACGACTAGAACTATTATAATCCTGCTTAAAGATTCTCGATAGAAAAAATAATCAATTTTCAATCCCCGAATGCTTTGCATTAGAAAATCTTGGTTATTGCTACTTCGGTATATATAGAAAAATGGCTGCTAAATTTATTTTCAAACTTTGGAAGATTAGAAGAATGTGGAAATTGCTAAAATTACGTATACTCATGAACGTTATATGTGACGAAACGAACCAGAATATTTCGTAACAAAATCTGACTCACAATTGTTCATCTTTCAAAATGTCAAAATAATAGCGCGAAGGGTAATCGAAAATGCAACTCATAAATTTCGAAAAAAAAAATCAGCGATAATCTCATTCGATTCCTCATCCTGATAAATTTTAGTAATTTCAACAAAAAACAACTTCAAAAGGATATAAAGCCGCTTCTAATCCACAATAACTGATCAGTTTACTTCACATTTTTGATTTTATCGTAAAATCCTTATACAAAATCTCTCCTATTATAATTTTTTTTTATAATTCTCGAACCTAGATAATTTGTATTTTTATCTTTTATTTATTGGTTATTTTAACGAAATCAAGAGCGTCGAAAATTTTAATTTGTTTAATTAAGAATATTATCGAATATATAAGATAAAGCTAAAAATCATAGTCAAAAATTTTAATAATTTAATTCAATTTTAGATCATCAACGAACTAACTGAAATCATAATGGTCGTTATGAAGGTGGGATAGTTTAATTTCAGTTTTTTTTTAATTTCCACGATAAATTCAGGTAGTGAATAGCCTGGGAAGAGAAACCGTTGCCAACGTGAAAATAATCAACAATGAAGGCTATCTGCAGGAGACTAGTCTGCATGATACCGAAGAAATCAAATGGAGTTTCGGTAGTAAATTATCAACATTTTATGGAAATTTTTATTTATTCAAAATTTTCAGATCCAAATTCCCCAAATACTTCTGTTTTCGATTGCGAAGTTTCTACGAATAGTGATTGGAAAAAATCTTGGACTGTTTTCGAGTAAGAAATAAAATTTATGTAAGAAATCCGTGAAAACTGAAAATTATAAATCTGTAAAGAATGGTCATAACTTTGCTTATTTTTTAGAAAAATTTGAATATTTAGGCCAAACAATGAGCAAATACAGCGTTTTGGAAATGAATTTGCTTGGTATGTTAATTTCTAATTTTTAAGATAGAATCAATCAAATTTAAACTTCTAGGTTCATGAGAGGAGATGGAATTTATATTGGCACTATGCTCGGTGATGAATTGATCAAAGTGCACAATTGGTGAACTATCTGATGAAGAAAATTAAAATATCTCAACAATCGAATCGAATATTTGATGAAATACTTTTATGTGTCACTATTCCTCGAACATTAACAATAAAATAACAAGTATACGAATAATTATTTAGTCGTGGACCAAGAGTTTTCGAAGATATGCACAAACCGCGCTATATGCGAAGTGAGAAAGCAAAGAAAATGAAGAGAAGGAAAATAGTGTAGGAACGAGCTTAAACTGAATGTCGCTAGTTTTCTCGTTTTTATTCCCTTGTCGATTTCATTAATCGATATATGTTCTTATCACTAAATGTTGTGTAAATAAGCGATGGAGAAAATTGGGAATGATAAATATTGATTTAAACCCCATTCGATAAATAATTCGTGCATGATCTATATTCTTATATCCTATTTATATTTTTGTAGAATTAATTTCAGGATGGAAGAAAATTCATCAACCAAAGTGTCAAGCGATTTGAAGGACGATAAAATTTTATTTTATCGTATGCTGTTTAACATCTTTAAAGTCGTAAAGATCAATTTATTTGCAAAAACATTACCTAAATTATCTTTTTTTCATTTTTATATAACAAATATAAATAATTATTTAAGTCCTATATCCAAATGGAAACTCATTTGATGGGAATATTTGTTTGTTTGATTCGACATCTCATTCTGTAGACAAGATTTCCAAGTTTATTGGTAGGCCATGGACATACGAAGTAGTTACTACATCTGATAGGGTATTGTAAATTTCTGATTAAAATCTTTCATCTATTCTAGTACAGATTTATTCTATTGATTATCACAATCGAAAATTTGAAATACTCGATTTGAAAAATCGACGTCCAATTGAAGGTTTTCAGTGTGCATTCATGAGCGAGAATTGCAAATTAATTCAGGCCCAAATCCTCCTGAATTTCGTAAACTAGCTTCCGTCGCATATTTAAATGAAAAATTATATTATCTTGGAGGATACTCACTAAACTCATCTCAATCGCTTCGACAATTCAATGTAATTCGATAATCATGATGAAATTATAATATAATTAGATTTTCTCAAATAATAAGTGGAGAAAGGGGTCCAATTTGAAAGCCTCTAACTCGTTGAAAATGCTGTATTCAGTTGTAGGCGAAGGGAAATTATATTGTAAGCCTCATACACATCATTTCAGATAAATTCGTGACAAATTTTAGTAATCGATGGAAAGGATAATCGAAAAATATTCCGACTATCAGACGATGAAAAGGAGTTGATCGATATTGGAGAATTAGACGAAAATCGCGAAAATTTCGCCGTCGCATCTTTGAACGGCAAACTTTATGTTACAGGAGGGATTGATGAGTTAGCTATGAAATTCGATAATTTCGAAAAATAAAATGAGCATATCCTTTTTATAAGGAATTCACGACTTTAGCTCCACAATTCTAAAATCGTGTGAATGCATCGATTTACAAACTTCGCCTGTTAAGAAAGTAATAAAAATTGCAAATATGAATCATCGACGATTTCATCATTCACTAGTGGTTGTTAGCGGAAAGCTATATGCAATCGGAGGGTAAATAATAATTATTACTTCTAAACAAAAAATAAAATTTCATACATGCATTCGTTATTTAGATATCAAAGCATAAACAGCGCTCGTAGATTCGAAGATTATTGCTATGAAATAGAAGAATATGATCAGGAATATGATAAATGGTCAACAGTTGGAAAAATAGATTAAAACATAGCACGTAATCATAGTGTGCATAAATCATTTATCCTAACTGAATTTTATTATTTCATTTATTAAGATTTCGCATTTAAAAATAAGCTCTAGTTGGAAAGGCCACAATTCGCATTCCACGAGAAGCCCAATCGTTCCCCAGTTTTCTCCTACAATGGATAATTCGCATATTATCATTGTATGCTCAAAATGCATAAATACCCCGCGATTTCATTTCATCTCCGTTTTCAGTTCTCGAACGAATCCGGTCTGATCTCAGCGCAATAAAATAAAAGCATTAACACACGACTATCTTCAGTTCGTCTATTTTCAAATCATAGAACCCTTCAGTAGCTTAGTTACGGGGATGCATTGAGAGGTTATAGAAAAGGCCAGTTGAATGGGAAACAGATAAACCAAACCAATTAAATATCGTTTATGCTGTAGCAAGCAACGAGCTAATATCAATTCAAATTATTTATGCGCATGTTATTGTCTCAATTTATCGGTTGTCAACAATAGAATAGATGCTATTGTATTATATCATGAAATTGAATTGTGAACACTGCGAAGATTGACTAGATGATTTTATTTATGGTAAGCACGTAGGGTCTGCCCTTTTGGTTAGGGGATTGTGAATGTAGTTTGTATTGATTCAGGATGATTTTTACAGAGTTTATTCAGAGAGAAGAAAGAGTAATAATAGTAACGATGTTGATCAATGATTGAATATGAATGGCTATAAATGGTAGATTGGAAATGACGACCTCCTTCCTTGCTCCTCTCTACTTTTATATGGGAGTTGGGTGAGTGACTGAAGAGGAGAGGAACAAGGAAGGGGGGTGAGGTCAATGCCCAGATGATTTGGGAGACCATAAAAGCACAATAACAAGTGGATCCATGGGATCGATTATCAGAATAATAATAATAAATTAAAACGGTGCGTCGCACATTATTCATTCTTTGGTCGACTCTCCTTTTCGAGTTTGAAATTGAAGCCTTTGGAACCGAGATGAGGGAAATTATAGTAAGTGATAATAATGTGCTGGCTATTCTTGTTAGTCAGCACCCAAAACATCGGACTTTCTGTAGTAATTGTGCAATTGTCCAAAATTGGCGCACGGTTGAATAGATCTTCTAATCCGATATGATTAGGACTTTTCTCAGAATTCATCGAATACCATACGCCTTGATATGGGTCAGAGTTTAGAGCTTTCTGGAAAAATCAACATTTCTGCTGAAAGTTTGTGAATTTACCATGATCAGAGCCGCTAATCCATCCGGTGTAATTTTATCAGCATTGAGAATTTGGAAGAAATATGATTTCAGTGATAACAACTGATCGTCGCTTAGAGATTGAGCCTGATCGCCTTGTAGGTAGAAATATTTTGACTGAAAATTAAAATTTTGAATTGGAAACTTTTTTCAAGAGTTAAAAATACTCTAAAGTGAAACAATATTTTTCTGCAATCGGAAGATATTCGTTGGATCATCATGAAAATTTTCGCTTCCATAGAGAAAATTGGAAGAAAGCGATTGTATATTTTCGAAAGAAAGTATGACAAAATTTAAGGAAAAAACACTGATTGAAAAATCGACAAACATTTTGCATCTTTTCGCAAAGAAAAGCAGGCTCTTCATCCGGCTTTGAGGATATTTCACGATTCAGAACTATCTCGTAATTTTCTGCAAGGAATATGGATGACCATCGCATAATGAAAAAAGAAATCATACCGCTATCAAAGAACTTCGAAGAGAAAAATTCGTTTAAGTCAATCTTAAAATGTTCATCGAAGCTTTCGATTCGTCTTCGAAAATCGTTTCCAGGGTTGAGAGAATCAAAGAATTTTCTCAACGAATTCCAAAAATCCAATGTCAGATTTTCCTAAAGAGAAAAACGGTGTGTCTAATTGTGGTTTATAAATGTATTTTACAACGCGCAACTGATATAATATCCATTTATAGTTAGCTTCGTCCAGTTTATGCAAAAAGTAATCATTTGCATCATCGATGGAGTTGAAGCAGTGTTTGCCAATTGGGAATAGTTCGAGAGATCTGGAGATTTTCATAGGCGGTTTATGAAATAGGCTAGCGAATTTTTGGTAAAACTCTGAATAAAAGTGATGATTTTTAAGGTGAATTATTTATTTTTACGATAGAGAAATCCTTCATTATTCGAAATTTTCGTAAATTCTTTAGAATAATTATCATTGTTAACAGTTATCGGTAAACTCCGGTCGAAATTATTGCAGCAAAGTACGTATAGTCTGTCATAATACAAAGGGGTTCCTATCATATCGGGAGTGATCGCAAAATGAATGTATCGACGGTAAACCTAGAATTTCTCTTGAAGATGTTTATTTCATGAAAAACTTACTCCAGCATGAGGCTTCTTGCATTCGTTTCTCTCGTGCGATGGATAGCATTTCAAATCGATTAGAATATTGACTTTTCCTTCGATTCTTTCCTTCGAATGGCTTTTTATTCTATTGACAATTCTATGGATTCTACGGTTGGTTTGAGTAAAGGCGATCAAATCGAAGATCGGTAGATAAAGAGTAATTTGATCGAATATGGATTCGTTGAAATTTTCAAGCATTTTAGCATTAGCCAACAGGCGAATAGCGGCAAACTATTGATAAGATTGATAAGGTGAACAGGAAAATAAATGAGCAAATATGACAACGTGGAAATAACAAAGGCGTAGATAGATAGTTCTTACGAAATAGTTTTGAGATCAAAATTAGACCTATTTATAGAGATCAAGAATCAAATTGAATAATTTTTGGATTATCTTTCTGTTGTATCGAAACTTAATTTTGTCATTTTTGGGAATTTGCATTTTATTTTTCATGATTGTTTGCTATGTTATGGATTGAATAAAGCTATAAATAATGTTTAAAAATCTTCGAATAAAAATAAGACAAACTGTAGATTTCATAAAAAAAAGTCCATATTTTCTGATTTCCAATTTGCCGAATTTCAATACATTGCACGTGTAGACAGGCCAGAGTAATCGGTATAGATCATAATAATTAGCGAATCGGATTTGATTTACTCACTTTCGGATTTTTCTTTTCAATTTATTGTGATCTTTCGAAAGATTCAATACACAAATCAATGACAAATTAAGCCAAATTTATCATCCAAAGTGAAATTTGATCGATAAATCCTAGCATTTTCATGTGTTTATTGAACATTTTTTAAATTCTAGTCAATCGCGTTGTTTCAAAATGGGAAGATTGTTTGAAATTTTTTTTCGAAAATAAAATTAAAAAAAAAAAACCATGTAGTTTTGTAAAACAGATCGCAGAAAGAAAATAAAAATGGCGACAAGATTGAACTATTTCTAAAAATTCTGAATGTCGAGAAAACAAAGAAAATATGAAATTTCAACATCGCGACAAAGCTGCAGAGATGTGAGATCATCAGAATAATGTTCATGAAGGCTTGATTCAATAATGAAACGTCAAAAAATCGGAAGAAATAAACCGAAAATCCAATTCGATAACAATAAATCCGACAAGTGATGAATTGCCACTCTGTCCAATGTGTCTGTTTCGCTCTTATTTCATCAAATTATCTCAATTTTTTCTCCGAATTTTCGCAATTTTCGTTCAACGTTTGGTGATTTCAGAATGCCCGTGACAGTGAAATTGGCAAAGTATGTCGAATTGGCCAACAACGTGGCCGTCTGGAATGTGGTGAGTCGGAATGAATAATTTTGAGAAAGTTAAAATTCATTGAATTTCTATTCAAAAGCATTGAGATTTCTGGATATTTTGAAAGACGAAGTTGCTGTTCCGATTTCGAAAAATTTCAAATTCGATTTACAGTTGCATAACTTTAAATTACGATGTTCTTTTTTCAAAGAAAAGTCTTGAACTTTTCCAAGTTTCACATTCATTCATTCAGTCCATTTCTTGTGAAAACTACAAATCCTTCTTGATTAAGGAGGGCGACGACCTGCAGCTGGTCTACGAGAAGATCGGCAGCCCTACACTGAAAGTGCTGCAGGCCGGCAAGTGCCTCCGCTTCACGCCCATCAACTCCACTCTCTTTGCTAAGTAAGGGTTGAAAATTAGGAAAACTCCATAGACCATTCAAGGATTCTGCTGAATTTCTTCAATTTGTCTACTCAGAATAATGTATTTTCAAGGTTTCTGATTCTGTTTAAATTCACAATTATAAGAACGTCAAAATCTTAAAAACATCGATCTCCGCTAGACAAAATTTTCAAACTTGGATTTGTCAAAAATAGAATTTCTGACTAAAAGAAATAATTCAGGTATCGGAACAGCTCAATCTATTTCAACAGCACCGCATCCGGCCGCTCGAACGAGTTCCGAGTTCGCTGTGCCAATTTGGGCGATTGCATCGAGGTGAAGAGCAAATGATTGACAATAAAGGGGAGATTAGGATGCATGCTCGTCATACTTGTACATTTTCACATCCGCAGGTGCCCGAATAAACGAAATATAGTATGTATTTTCGAGAGACCGAAAGGACATGCTCTCTTTTCCTTTCTCGATAAGATACAATATCTCGTTTATGCGGGGGTGTCCGCGAGTTTTAAAATTTACAAGTACGATGCCCGTTTGGAATTTCGACTCGGTATCGTGAAAAATGTTCTCAAAGCGAACACTTGAAATTCTGTCATCTTTCTTTGGAAATAGTTCTGTCATGTTGTCATTGACAAGGTGGTTCTTTCTTTCCAGGTGAATCGTGAATTTGCAGATCGTGAACGTGTTGAAGCAGCATATTGCCGTGGAGAACGACGTCGGGGGCGCTAGCAGTCAGCCGCAGTGCTTCTCGCCTAATGTAAGACAACCATATATCCTTCAAAAAATGATGATATATCGGAAAGTTCACTCACTTTGAGAAAGGGGTTATTCTTTTCAGTTGTGGATGTATTTTTTTTCTTCAAAATAGGTGAATTTACAACAAACTATTCTTTCAGATTTCACATTAAACTTCATTTTTGAAAATGTTACTTTACAGGCCCGTGCGGCAGTGAACTTCAACTCCCAGCAGCAGTTGGGCAACCCCTACGCACAATCTTCGACTTCCCGCTATGACGTAGGCTTTTCAGAATTTTGAAACATCTAATGATTAGAATCGTAATAAAGTTTATCAAGAAAAATTGTTCAATGCCAAAAACTTGCATTTCTTCTCCAATATGATTTTTAGATGCTCTCGCAGTCGCAACTGGTCCGCAACCAATTCCCCATTCCTGCAGCTTCGAGCCCTCGCAACTCGCCCCTCGACATCTCTCTCTTCTCACAGAGCAGCAAAAGTTCACAGGGATCCATCTTGGCGGTTAGTTTGGAGAACATGAAGCTCTTTTGCGATTTCAAAGAAAGGAAATATAGGAAACAAAGTTGTTCGGAATTAGGCTAAAATTACGCAATGAGGAAGATTAAGAATAAGCATGCGAAGAAAACTGAAATCCTGGATCACCAATTTAATTCCTGTAGAAAACCTTTATCAAAAACATAATGTGCACGAGGTTTAGATTTTAAAGCCCAATTTCTTTTAATTTATGTTAGAGACTCAGTCATTGTTCTCATTTTTCTAGAGAAATTTACGCGATCCTCGTTTTTTCTTCCTATGATTCGATAGTGACTTCAAATTTTCAGCGTGACGACGACGTGTTCGGCCCTGGTCGTTTCTCTCTCCGTCTAGCCTCGACTCAAGACGATTCCGTTGACTTGCAGCCGCAGCATAAGGCCACGCAGACAGACCCGCTGCCTGACGGACTGCAATTAGCTCTCGAGGAAATGCTCAGAAAGCCAGAGGAAGTCCTCAGGAAAATGCAGATGCTCATGCACAACGAATACTTCTTCAACATGTTCGAGCACACCAAGGTGGGCTTGCTTATTATATATATATTTTTTCGAGAAAATCAAATTATTCAGTCAAAATTCAGCGCTGCGTTTGCATGTCAGCGCATCAGGAATGATCTCAAATGACATTTTAATTTTTAGAAACGATTACAAAACGCAATTTCTTCTAAATCATGATCCCCTTGTTTGATGACGAAATTCAGATATGTCAAGATTTGAAAGAATCCAAATTTGTGAAACCATGACTTCATTTCAGAATCAGGTGAACGACATCGACCCGTCTCTGCAGTCCAAATACGGTCTCAAATAGAGAACTAAACATTCACAAATTCTGCCTGTAAAATTGTCATTTCGTTGTTGATTTTTCATTCATTGTTCTTGTAAAAAAATAACGTTTTCTTGTCATTATTTTTGCTAATTTATTGTCAGAGAACGGTTGAATCAGCCGGAATTTCTTATCTGGCCATTTTTCTTGAGATTTTGACTAATAATTGTGGCTTTTCAGCGATATCCTTCGAAGCTATCGAGGGAATCCTTGCATCTGCTTCGCCCACTTACACCGATGCAGTCAATTCTAGCGTTTTTACGACTGATCGCACGATGGTAGCTTGATTTCGATTTGAAGACGAAAGACGGGCGAACTTTTGAATTCAAAATCTGACAACGATATCCATAATTTGCAAAAATCTAAATTTGACTGATGAACTAGATAAATTTTATTCTGCAAAGGTTTTACCAGAAAAATTTCAGGTTTCGCCAGATCAAATGCAAGCTAATGGACCTGTTGCGGCGGCTCTTGCGTCGAAGCGACCCACCCCTCCCGCACTCTTCATCCCGCTTCAACAGGGTGCTCCAGGAACTGAACAACTCCCTCATTCCGCTGCTGCACCGCCTGGATATGGACATGACGGTATTTGGAGAATCTTCTTGCTTTTAAGTTCATCATTACATTGGAAAATTATTTTTATTCCAGTTCTAAAATATCGAAATTTCTGGCAGCAACTTTTCAATGAGTTGCAAAAGTTGAAATTACAACCTATTCAAATCGACGATGTTCTTCCAGCCCTGTACACCCCTGGCGTCTACCACACCGCTCCCAATACCCCAATGTATAGCGGTCCTGGCTCTGTGCCTATGCATGCTCCTCTTCCTGGCCACCCTGGCCACATGCCTCCGCACGGCTATTACAGCGGCTTTCATTATGGGTAAGTGGATGATTCTGGACGAGATTTTTCAAGATAAGCAGAAACAACTTCATAGAGCTGCTTAATGATTCCAGAACGAATCTTGATGATTTTGAAAAAAAATGGATACTAATGCGGTTTAAAACTTGCAACTTTCAGCATTTCATTATTTTCTAATCACTATTTTCCATCAGATTAATAACCTTCCAGTATGCCCATGATGCCGATGCCTCAGCAACAGCAGCAAATCATCATGGTGCCTCAGGCCGCGCCCGTTGCAGGTTTTTAATTTATGGCAACTCGAAAAAATCAACTAGAAGAGAAGTTGTGTATTTCCATTTTGCCTAAATTATTCACGTGAAAATACGTCATGTTTGAGTTCCAAAGTGGGTATTCTTGAATTTTTGTGTGCATTATAAAAATAAATGAATTCTTGTAAGTCTTTAAAAATGAAATATCGATAAAATGAAAAATGAACATCGAAGTCAGGAGAAATCTATTCATGAATCAACTAGACCTCATAGCAATCAAAACGCTGAATACTCTTGATCAGAGTTTTGATAAATTCGAGCATCCAAGTTCACATTTTAAAAATTATTAGTTGCTCAGTTAGCTTCAATGATACAAATTCTGGTGCATCTTTAATACAATTCAAAGGAGCGGCATTTTATTAAATTCAAAAATGTACGTTTTCTCCACTTTATAATTTCGATAATATTGTTGATACGTGTCAAATTGAATTCAATATGAATTTTTATCGAAGCACATGCCCAAATTTTTCGGCATGTAAAAACTGACAACCATTCTTTTTACCAAATTTCGCAACATGAAATTGCACTTTTAAAAATTGACTTGAATTTTCTGGATAGAAAGACAAGGAGATGCGAAATAAATTTCATGAAAAGGTGCACTATGAATAGATTAAATTTTCATACGCAATTTATCCGTGGTTTTAATGAAATCATGAAAAGTCGAAGTTGCAGAGATTGAATTTTTGAAATAAGTCAGAGGGGTCCGTAATTCCTGTTTTATTTTTCAAAATATTTCATCATGACCGACTTGATGAATGTTTACTCGGCAGATAAATTTAAATTACCGAAAATTTTCAAGCAGAAGTACTCATCTTGATCAATAATTAAAGATATTAGAAGTTTTGTAAATGGCTTTTCACGATGAAATAGTGTATTTCTCTAAATCAAATTTCGGTTGGATTTGGGAATTGAAACTCGGATGCCCATTTTTATTCCCTTGAATAAAACCCAGAGTTTAAGAGGGTCTGAAACTTCGTTGCACTTTATTACCAAGAAAATTCGCCATACTTTCGATTCTAAAGAAGTTTCAAACTTCTATTTAATCGATCTAATAAACTCCTTATCAGAAATATTGTTGCAAAGATCTCTTAAAAGCTACAGAAATCGAAAATCAGCAGATCCGAAATCCAACACGGAAGAAACACTTCCGGTTTGAATCGGATTCGAAAAAGTTTCAAAAATCTCATTGTTCTTGAACTTTTTTTTTATTTTTCTGTTGCAAATAAGGCAAATCGGGGTTTAGACAAACAATGGGAAAAGTCTAGCGACTCGCATTTTCGAATTTTATGTTATTTTTCGGATCGAAAAAATCAAATTTCGACTAACTCCAATCGAACTTCTATTTGCATTGCATGGACACCACATTGCATTTGATTAATTTTCATGTCGGAGCACGTTGTCTCCGTTTGGAATAGGAGTTTTTTTTCGGTCCTCCAACTATGTTCGGATGGCCTGACTGTCTAGAAGCTGAACTAATATACTTTGACATTCATTTCCTAACAAGACATTGCAACAAGTTTCAATTGTAAAATGAGATATGGTATGCTGAAAACTACCTCGAATACTCTGTCCACACTTCCTTGTTCTTCGAGCCGCTTTGGCCTCAAAGTCCTATGATCTGACACATCGACCTCTTCTTCTTCTTCTGAAAATTCCCCATCCAACAGGATCATTTTTGGTCTTCCAATACCCTATAAAAGGCAAATCCGGCAAATGAGCGGCATCCACCAGCAGCAGTGTAGCAGTCAACTGCTCACCCCTCTCCCGACCTTCATCCGAACAACTTCGGGCCAGGAACAGCTTCCAGCTCAGCTCCATCGTCACGATGCGCACCCTCACCCTCATCGCTCTCGCAGCTCTCCTGGCTGTGGTCGTCGCCAGAGCCGGTCCAGGAAGAGATAAAGCCGCAGGACGCAAACGAGTCGATCCCGATGCCATGACAGATGCAGAGGGAGAGGAATTCGAGAAGGTCCGTCCTAAAAATTAGGAACCTTTAAATGCGATAAAAATCTTCACAAACTCTCTCCATTCAAATATGTTTGATGTATGAGAAATTAAACTACATGTCTTGTTTGAAAAAGTTAACGCAAATTTTTAGAAAAATGGATTCAACCCTCGCAAGAATCAAGCCAGGATGAACAGACTCCGTGCCAAGCAAGCTGCTAGAGCCCGCAAACAGAACAACAACAAGGAGGCCGCTGCGAGAAGGGAGAAATTCAACAAGGAAGTCGGAGAGGTCAGACAGGAGAAGCCATTGACCAAGGAGGGTGAAGAGAACGTCGTCGATCTGTCCAAGATCAACGAAGACGCCGGAGTTGCCGGTCTCTTCGTTGAAGGTTAGTTCAAATAGAAGAACAATCATAAAAAAGAATATGCGACTGCTAAAACTGGCTTATATTGGAGCTTATCGTCTTTTTCGTACAGAATTGATATACGGGTAGAAATTTCTCCGCAACTAGTAAATGACGAAGAGTCAGAGTGATTTTTGTCAAACAATGCAGTCTTTCTGAAAACAATATAAATATGAAACACTATCATTTGACGAAAAGCCACTTAGATAATAACAAAAATCACGTCGCACACAATCTCTCCGTCATTTACAAACATTCGTTATTTTACATCCGTCAAAGAGGAAACTTTCTCGACCAATAACTTTCTAGATTAGTATAAAATTTCGAACGTTTCTTTGCTATCATTTGGCAAGAAATACCTTTCCATTCCGAGCTAGTCTGGAAAAAGATCACCGTTTTCTCGTGATACTGCTGAATTGAAATCGAATCTGACAATTCTGTTAAGTATTTTTCGATGGATTTCTAATCTAAAACAAAATGGAAAATGGCTATTTCTTCGGCAGAAAAAACTAAATAAAGACTCAAACTGAGTCTTTTTCTGAACTTATCGGATGATCCAAAGGTCAAAACTAATCTGCCAAGAGCTTGAAAATGTGTCTCATTGGCGGGACTACTTTGTGCAGACTTAAATAGTTTGAGATAAAAGTGTCAAATACATGCTATGATACTCGTATTTCAGGAGACATGCAGTTGACTGACGAACAATTCGAGGATTACGAGAAGGAGACCGAGGAATCTGATGGAGCCAGAGAGAAGAGACAGGTTACTAAGATCTACAACAAGTGGACTTCCAACACTGTCTACTACACCTACGATGCCTCGATCGATGCCACCAAGAAAGCCGCCATCGTCGCTGGAATCAACTATCTCGCCGCCCGCACCTGCCTCACATTCATCGAGAGCGCCACTGCCACCAACAGACTTCGCTTCATCAACGGAGCTGGATGCTACTCGTAAGCATTTTCTGTGTGATTAACAAAGGGTGGATGGTATCTTGTCCCGCTAGAAATGGATGAATGGATGGCTATGAGCATATCGTGAAAAGCAATCTACTCATTCTTAGATGTCGGTGATCACTACCTTGTAGCAAGTTTTCAACGGCACTGTATTGATGTCGTTTCTGTCAATGGTGGATAAAAATTATTCTTCCTCTCTTCAGGAACATTGGTATGATCGGTGGAGTCCAGGATGTCTCGATCGGCAATGGATGCGAAGTCATCGGAACCGTCGTCCACGAGACGGTGAGTATTTGAATTCTGGATGTGCTTGAAAATTACTATTTGCTAAAATGCTAGCGAAGATGGTACTGAAGCACCCATCTTACGCTCATTAGTTTAGTCTGACAATTTTTTTTTTTTTAAATTCGAAAATTCACTGAAAAAAACGATCTAAAATAATATTGCATTTTACGCAGTGAATCTACATGATAATTGAAATGATTTCGAGCATTTTTATCTTGTCTTTCAAAATGCATGTTCCAGATGCACGCTCTCGGTGTCTTCCACTTCCAATCGAGGTAAAAATGCCAATGCACTACATATGAGTTGAATTCCTTCAGATACGACCGTGATTCGTACGTCTCCATCGACATGACCTACGTCCCAGTAAGTGAACATTTTTGGAAAAAAAATTGCTCGCAAATCAACTCTAAAATGAATTTAGGCTGACAGACAGAACAACTTCGTCAAGTACACCTCTACTCAAACCGTCAACTACACCCCATACGAATATGGCAGCACCATGCACTACTGTATGTTCTTTCAGAAACTCGTTACTTTCAGTGAATAAGCAGCAGAAATAGGACTTTGAAATGGTGTATTCCTTTCTTGCACATAAATAGCCATAGTCTAGTGATCGAAACGGTAGCATGCGCTATCAGGGGAGATCATGTTATTTCGCTGTTTTTTTTTCTCAAAAGCCGATTACTTGAGGAAATGCTCGTGACAAAACATAATGGGTATACAGCAGAGCTGAGACGAAGTTGAAATTTTCAAATTCGAAGTCGAAGTCAAAGCTTCGTCTCAGCTCTGGTATACAGAAAGGGGCACAAATATTCGGCCACCCATGAAAACTTTAAATTGAATGCCTAGTTTTATACTTGTGAAAGTCTAATCCGCCAATCTTTCATTGCATGATAAATGGCCACATCGTGTGTACAAAATTTCATCCGAATTGCATCATCGTGAGTGTCTAGATCATGCACGCAACCATTATCGATGGCAGGATACTACTTTTGTCCACTACTGTAACTAGTCAAATATCGAGTTTAGGTTGAATATTGAGAGTCTTGATAACAGTTTTGGTTTTACATACCACTATGCACAATGAGTTTTCAGCTGCCAACTCATTCGTCTCTCAGGACGGAGCCATCTCAATCTGGCCGAGCGACCAAGACTATGTGTTCACCATGGGCAACAGAATCGTCTCCTTCTACGACATTAAGCTCGTCAACACTCACTACGCCTGCACTTGTGCCAGCGGAGCTACTTGCGTCAACGGTATTCACGCATCTTTGTTCACTCACAGAAGCAATAATTACTTCAGGAGGAGAGAGAAATCCGAAGAACTGTGCCCAGTGCCTGTGCCCCATGGGCTATGGTCAGTAGCCTCAAGCTATGGATTCATGAGAATCTACTGTTTGCAGGTGGAACCACGTGCAGCGAGAGACCAGCTGGATGCGGATCGGCTCTCACAGCCACCACTGCTTGGCAAACAACCCTCATCCAAGTCGGAGTCGACTCGCAGACCGTCAGAAATGACTTCACTCTCTGCACCTCCTGGGTCTCTGCTCCAGCTGGCAAGACTCTCCAATTCAACATCACTGGAAACTTCAACACCCAGTGCCAGTACGGATGCCCATTCAATGGTACACAATGTTTGAAAGAATGCATACAAATATCATCGATATTCCAGGACTCGAGATCAAGAACAAGGCTGACCTCAAGGCTGCTAGCCCAAGGTAAGAAATTCCTTTATTCTTTCCACGTCTGGCCGTATTTTGGAGAATAAGAAAAACCTGTAGACGATGGCATTTTAGTTTATTGAAGAGTCCACTAAAAACATTCAATTTCTTCTTTATTGCTTCTCAAATAGCTCCAAAATTGATCTGTTTCAGACACTGCTGCACCAACACCTTCAACACGGTCATCTCGTCGACCAACAATCCAACTCCACTCATCGCCTACAACAGATACTACATCACCCAATTCCAAGTCGCCTACAGGTACGTGTAATGGCATCCGGCTTCTTGTTGAATGACTGCAACAACCATCTTCACCTAACCGAAAACCTGACTTTTTGCACAATCTAGAAACACCCACCAAAACACTTTCTGCGATCACTAGATTCCTTCCCATGTAGATATCTTGTAATTTATTTTGAATGTTATATGTTGTACAAATTCTTCTAGTTCAACGGGATTGTTAAAACTTAGAACGGGATAATAAACACTTGCATGTTGAAATTGAATGTTTATCGTCATAGTACAAGAAAGCGTTAATATTTTATGAGTAACGACATCTATACCATCAAAGATAATTATTCTTCTAGAATACAATGACGCATATGAAGTTAGAATATAATTATTTTATCTCTATTTTTAATCTTCCGTATACATGTTCTAGGTTGTGAGAATTCGATAAAGGTATTGAATATACTATTATGGCTTCTTGTAGTTGTCACTCATCTGCCTCCGTCTCTCACTTAGTTTTTATAGTGATTATTTTACAAACTGAATGACAACTATAAATAAAAGGCGGAGGCAGGCGAGCGACAACTACAAGGGGCCCTTTATTATATCTTATTTCAAATTTGAATTTTGATTAAAATATAAGAAACACAGCAAGCTTATCAAGTTTTGAAAATACAGATTTTCAAAAATAAGTTTCAAATACTGCTTGAAAACTAACTCAAACCATATTAGAGGTCCGCATAGTGGAGTACGAAATTAGCGTAGTTTCAATAATGAGCTGAAAATTTACGACAATTCGTGTGCATTTATCCTTTATTCATTGGACTCAAATTTTTATACATTTTCTGGAAATTTTGATTTCACGGATTATGTTCTTTACGATTAAGGCCTTGACCACGCCCAATCTGCAATCTTGCTGCGACGTTATGCATCGTTCTCAGTCGCGCGAATGTTGACCGTTGTTTTGGCAATTGAGCGCGCGCTCTGCTCATTTTCGTTCATTCTTTGGCACTCTTATTCGTTTTCTTCGATTTTCTTTCTTCGGGAATACACGTAGGACACTTCAAAAGGACAGGGTCAGGGCTGCACGGACTCGAACTCGCTGCGGGTTCAAGTCCGAGTTAAAAATTTGTTTTAATTCCGTACAGCCCTGGATAAGGTTCATAAGGCCGTGATTTTAGTCTATTTTCGCCAGAGATGGATGATACTGCGCTGCCCACGTCATTTGATATCGTTAACGCTTCGCTTTTTTTGTTACATAATTTCAAATTTTCGAGAAGATTTTTTTTAGAATTTCTGTGCGAAGTCGCATCGTCCTTTTCGCTCGTTCCTGACTTTGTTCGATCTCAGCCTTCACAAATTGGCTAGAAGGTAAAGAATATTTTCGGTTTCTCATTTTTACAACTCATCATTTTTGTTCTCATTCCATCATGAGGATTTGTGTTTACAAAATTGCTGATGCTTCTTGCAGGAAAATGAGCAACTCCTCGAAACAGCCGTCGCCCGAGAAGATGCGCGATGTGTGCAAGCAGATCGGCATGGTCACCGGGGCTCTGGTCGGGGGCAGTCTCAGTGCCAGCTCTACGATCGCCTCCATGGGTGAGCAATGCATATTTGAGTTCTAGAGATTATTTTGCCTAAATCGATCGTCTCCCTTCATAAGTAGTCTAGAAGAAGAAGAAGAAGATAATTATTTTTTCGGTTAATTTTTGCATGGAAAGTCATGATCCCTTGTATAATTCGCCAGTTATTTTTCTGAGTTCCCTCATTTGTCTACATTCACTACCCTCAAAGTACGGTGAATTTTACAGAAAGCCGAAAATCATTGTCTAATAATAAATGTGCAGTTTGATATTGAAAATATTTTCATCGGTAAGAAAATGTATTATTGTTCTGGGTAGGATATGAAAATCGTAATGCGCATTTGAAAATTTCTTTCAGCCGTGACGAAGGACCCTCTGACTCCGTTGAGGAGCCGCATCTACAGAACGAAGGCAGGCGCTGTGGTTGGAGCCAAGACTGGGAGGAAGCTGGGCGGAATGGTCGCTGATTTCATCTACAGGTTATTTTAACATGTTTAAATGTTGCAATTTTTACCCTTTCCTGTTGAACCCTTTGCCACAAGTTAGTGTGATCAACGAAAAATCCTATGAAAAACATACTTCTTTCAGAATTTAGTTCTTCGAATGCTAATACTAATTTTAAAATTTTTTTAGGAAGAACATGGAAAACAGCGGCAACTCCCCATCGCTAACTCAGCAAATCAAGAGTCTGTTCAGCCAGAAGCAGCCCTTTGTCGCACAGAAATTCGCGCTGCAGACGGTGATCTCGCAGCAGATCAAGGACAGGATCAAGCAGTTCGACATGGATCATGAGAAGGACTAAAACAGGAGCACAGCGAAAGGTGAACTTCACGAACAGTTCTTTGAAAATTTGGAAAAACTACAAGGCAACATTTGAACTGGCTAGAGAACGCAAACTCCGCTCCTCTGCAAAAGCGCGACAGCGTTCAAAAAAGGTGGTAGTACGGAGACCCCCAAAATAGGAAGTAAGTACCCTTTAAATATCGTATTTCATCAGAGACTCAAACTAAATCGACGATAGACCTCATGAAACGACACTATGTCAAAAGTCAGCGAAAAATGCTTGCATACAAAACCTGTAACCCAAACAAAAAGCTCAAAAACGTGTTCATAATGGGGTCCAGAATTTTGCTATTTTCCTTTCTAAAAGTCTTGATTAGGCTCGAATACATATTTTTGAACAAAAATAACTACGGAATATGGCTCTTATGAAAACCTGTTTGCGCTTTCTAGAAATAGTATCGAAAAGGATAGTTACACGATTTTCCCTAACATCTCCATTTCATTTGGTTATTTTCATGACATGTTGTCTTGTAATTTTCCAAATGTTTAAATATTAGCCTTTCTTTCCTAGTATTATCATTGCAATCTCAGGAAAATCAGTCATTATCTCTATTTCACTCGAATTTTGTCAATTATATCGTCATATCTCGATCTCAGCTATTATAATTCGAATATTTGTTGTATCTATGCAGGATTACATATTGTTACTTGTTACTAATGCGCAGTTTGATTGTTGATTTGTTTTTGTTGTGTACATAGTTTGTTGCTTTTCCTAAATAAATGCAGTAACTGCATCATTTCATCTTTTCTTGCATTGGTTATCTTCTAAATCGTGAAATTTCTATGAATACCCGACTAAATTTCAGAAAATTTAGAAAACATCTCGATTTATTATCGAATTTGTAAAGAAAAGAAATCACAGCTTTCACCCATAAAGTTTCAAATAATTTTGGCAGGAAAAGTTGGGAAAAGAAAATTACTGAATAAGCGGAACGTAATTAACCCGAATGGATCCAGCTTTGTAGGTGCCGACATTTTGCAACGTGTCGGGGGGCAGCCACGCCCCGTTCGGACCGGAATAGACGAATGGCAGCTGTAGAATGTAGTACCTAAAATGTGTGTTGTATATAAGCTTGAAAATGAAATTTATGCAAACCTAGCCCATTTCAATTTCAGCGGCGGTTCGCCGGTGATGAATTGACCAGGCTGGTCTTCAATCTGAAAATTGGTTGAAAAATATAGATCTGACCTCTTGGAAAGTTGTCCACTTTTGAAGTAAAAGTGTTATTAAAGAATGAAAGGTGGGTAAACATTTCAGGAATTTAAAAAATAAAAACAATGGAAACATTTTTTAAAAAATACCTCGATAACTGGTTGAATCGTCACTTCAACAGGAGCTTTCGGAGTGACAACGTGAATGCGCATTAGCTGAAAATTCAATCTTTATGCAGGTTTATACAAATGCAAGACTTGTTTCTGAAGTTATTCCTAAAATGTATCCTAGAAAGTCATGAAATCTCGACCTGAGCAACTTGCAGTGGTTTCCGTCTGCAAGTGCATTCTCTCCTCAGCGGCAAATCAGCATCCAGCAGTCCCTCGGCCGCTTCTTTTATCATCGATTCACGAGCCGAGGCTGGTGTCTGAAACTTTTCACCTTGAAAAAACAAAATATTTCCTAAAATTCACCTTTGGTAAAATGAGGGGTTCTCCTGTAGAAGTGGCGAAGAAACGATGCCCGCGGGGACATTCGTAGTCAAAGCCGATAAACAGTTTTACCTGAAGTAAAATATATTTTGAAAAAAAAACAAAATCAGAAATTAAGAATGTGTCTAGGGTGATTTTTCATCAATATTCAAGTTTTCGAATAGAATCAAAAGAAGAATTTCAAAGGTAAAATAAAAGTTTTTTTTTTTTTTAAATTATAAATAAAGAAGAAAAACAGACCCGTTCAGTATCGAACTGCATGTTTCTCCTAGGCATTCGTCTGCTGCGCGCATTCAGCCCCGCCTGACTCGTGGACTCCATCGCCTGCACATATTGCATATCACGCTCCCATTGGCTCACGTCGATCTGAAAATCCAACATTTTCATAAAATTGAGCTTCAGGTGTTGAAATTTAGGGTGATGGGTAAGAGATTGAACGTTGCAAATAACGTGAGTAGAACTTTACAATTATTTTATTTGCAAATTAATAAAAGTAGTACCGAAAAAATCTATCAAGCTATCATCATATGAATTTCTGAGCTGAAAAGTTTGATATTCAGCATTCTATACTTTATGGGTAAGCTATTACTTTTTTTAGCTGGCTCGAAATGTGCATATTCGTTAAATTTTTGTGATACTACTTTTACCCATTGTCGTTTACTTTCAAAAATTCAGAAATGTATTTTCAACAAAAATGTAATTATGAAAATCTTTACCTGAAGATGAACGTCGACAGGCAACAGCGATTCGGAAAACTGCTTAAAGTTGGGATGATCTCGCAGGCCGTGGGAATGACTGAGAGTTAACATTTGAAAATGAAAAATAGATGAACCTACGAATAAAGACGACCAGAGCCGATGCAAGTCAAAACCCATGAGGGGAAGAGGGGAGGGATCTGAAACATGAAACTTCGAGATTGTAAATAACGATTTTGTATTTCGCTAAAATTTATGAAAGATACATCTTACCTGAGGAGACAAAGTGTGAGGTACGCCTTCGAGAAATTCGACCTTGTTATTTCTCAGTCTGTTGATTCTTTTTACCGATGAAATCAGGGATTCTTTCGTCGAATTTGTCGTTTCCTCTGTAGGAATTCCAGAGGAAGTCGAAGGAGTCACTAAAATGTTCCTTTTCCTTGGAGAAAATTCCAAATAAATAGGTGAGTCAAAAAACAAATATTCAACGATTCTTGTAAAAAAATCTAGAAAAAACTAACATCTTCGGAATTCCTCTTGATTACCAGTCGGCCTTCTCCTCGTGCTCGTTCCGACTTCATCGTCAGCTCGGCTGCTCGTCATTCGATCGCTTGAATCGCTCACCGGCAGGCTGTCGTCCAGGAAGCTCGAGTCGCTTGAGCTCTGAAATGCAGGCACTTTTTCTCAGAATAATCATTTGTCATCGTCTTTCACAAGCCATTGACGAATATGGAAAATTTTTTAAATCTCAAAAGGAATGGGAAGAAACTATTCCTAATTTTTCGGCCCGGCCCGTTAGTCCGATTTGGTTCGAAGCTTTCAAAAACATAAAATCGCGTTCTTTTCAGGAAATAATTAATTTTTAGCTTCATCAAAGAAGAATCGAAAAATTCATTTTTGTGCATTTCAAGCTTCAAATTCGCTAAAATGCGCGATTCGGAAAATTCGGTTTCGAGTTCGGCCCGAGTAGTTTTCAAATTTCTTGGCCTGGCTCGTGAAACTTTCAATTTGCCCCAGTCCGGCCCGCAAAATACGGACCAGGCCGTTAGAAGCCTGTTCAGCAAAGACGCTCACATCGTCCTTGATCTTCATTTCGTCCATGTCTTTTTCCATCGCCGCATCCGAATTCTCCTCGTTTTCGTCCACGAACGAATTCGATTTGCCAAGCCAATTCGACCACTGAAAATTAATATCCTAACCTTTTTAATGACTTTTTTTTTCCAATAACAGTTCTCTACCAAACATAAAATAAAGACATGGATCAAATAATACGTGAGAAGGATAGAATCATTAAAAGATAAGTTAGTACCTCTTCAGCCTGAGCCTCCCCTTCATTATCGTCATCAGCCACAACGTTGAAGGAGTACTTCTCGAGTTGTTTGCAGCAGGGGAAAAATGAAGTCGAGTAGAACAGATAATTCGCTTCCTGAAATGAGAATTCGTAAAAATAAGATCGTTTTTTTGTTGTTGAAAATTCACTCACTGTTGAATTGAAATTTTCATTTTCTCGAAGAACAAAAATAAATGAAGGGAACACTCCGAAAAAAAATCAGCTTACATAAAGAGTGAACGGATCCTGTCTGACAGCCTGCGTCCTCCCACAAGGGCAGGTGGAAATGAACGTCTTGTTGCTGCGGTGATTCGTCCACTCGGATTCCGGGACCGAGGCATCGCCAATTGTCGAGTGGGCCTGCCAAAGTTCATCATCTTTTCATATAAATGCGATTTTTGTAGTTCAAATTTTTGTGCTTAGAAATTATGAGTAAAACATGAAGAAGGAAACGATTACAAAATGGTGGGCTAAAAATAAAGGAACATAAAGAGAAATTCTTCATACCGGTAATTGACAGGGCTCCCCAGTCAACGAAAGCTGTTCGCAACCGCGCATTCCACCTTGCCATAGCTGAAATGTTTCTATAAATTTTGAAAAACAAATTATTGAAAAACATACCTGATCACACTTGTTCCGCAATTTTACCATCGTCTGAGCCCTATCACCAACAATCACGTTGTCCAGGTAATTCACTGCCAGGGAGAACTAAAAATGAAAATTGAATAAGCGTAAGTTTAAGTAAATTTGAAAATTTTAAAACTGATCAAGAAGAGAATCAAAGATAAATCCAACCTTCTGATCATGTTCTGCTCTCGTGAAGACCTGTCGATCTCGTTCCTTCGCCGAGTCTGCATTCGAATATTTCTCCACGGCATCGTCGATTTGCTTGTCCGTCAGCCTGAAAAATTCAAACTGAAAAAGTACTAAAAATGCAAATTGTGAAAGTTAGCATTTTCCGGCTTCAAAATTACTTAAATTTTTTTCGCAAATTGTAGGAGAAGCCTTACCAATTCAAAAACTGCAATTCCCTGTTGGTGTGCAGAGTGAAGATATTTTTGATGGCTTCATTTTCTTGGTAAAATGCTTTCGTTCGAAGTGATGCATTCGATTTGTAACGGTCAATCAGTTCTTTCAATGTGGAAATCTGAAAATCATTTCCTTGAAAAATTGACTGAAAGGATTTCAGATTTCAGGACGTAAAATAAAAAGTTAACCTTCGGAAAATTTACGTTCGAATCAGTTTTTCACTGTTTCATTTCTACAATAAATCACAATCTACCCTTTTCGATTCATTCTCGGCGTTGTTGAAGAAACTGTTGATATTTCGAGTGAAGAATTGTCGAAACGAAATTCCTGAATTGACCGTTGTCGGGGTTTCCAGGGAGAAATCATCTGCAATAGAAATTTTCATTTTTGTCAGAAGAAAAATTTCTTACCGCTCATTACGAGTGACAGAATCTCATCCAGCGGATTGTAGAGAGTCGCACTGGGAGAAATCAGATGAACGAAGGGAGTCACTTCGTCCAGGGCTGCCAGAGATTGGTCACTAAAATGGAAAAAATAAAAATTTAAGCGGTGTAAAATCGTTTACTCGCTAGTTCACCCTCTATAAAATCTCAATAAACTTATACCTCTGAAGTTCTAACTAGCAGATAAGGTCATAATTCTGTGTGAAAATTCTCTTTGAAATATTCAGGAAATAATCATTAAAAAATATTACCCCGGTGCTTCAATCAACTGATAGGCCTTCAAAATCGCGTGTATCTGATTCTCCATACTCTGCTCGAGTTTCTCGTAGATTTCACGCTAGAACATTGTTTATGAAACAAAAATATGGCAATGCGTACCTTCTTAGCATTTCCGAGGAATTTCCTAATGTTATTTCGATGGAATCCGAACAACAGAAGCGGACAAGTCAGTCGGTCGAACATAGGGCTGTCCTCGCTCCGACCCAACTGTTTCAAACGGAGTCTGAAAATTTGGTTTTATTTTCAGATGAGCAAACCTTTAACGAAATAAAAGAAAGACGATCTAGCTTTAACAAATTTCTAAATTAAAGATAATTAAGGAAACTGTAATACGACTAGAAATGGTTAAGATTCCTGTTTCTCGGCCATTTGAAAAATATAAAAAAAAAAAAAAAAAGTATCACCTCATTTTGTTGATGGACTTGAATTTCCTAGCGATAGCCGAGTCGAACCTGGGCGTGGCCTCGACGAACAGCAGGAAATGTGAATTTAGGAAGAGGAAATGCAGCAATCGGTCGTGCGACTCCTCGCTCTCGCGCAGCTTGTCCCAGAAATTCTGCAATTGCAAGAAAAATTGGTTAATTTCCAAAAATAAACCTGTACCTTTTCATATCGAGTCGCAAATACTTTCACCAAATTTGTGTTGTCCTCGATTCCGTTCAAAACGAGAAACAATGCGTTGTGTTGCGGAGAATAATAAGTCAGAATCTGAAACGATAAAATGCAATTTTTTAATTCTAGAACTAGAATAGTCCAGGTTCGCGAAAATTTGAAAAAAAAAAAAATATAAACTCACAGAAAGCGTTTCGTGAATCGGAGTGTAGGACGGAAAAACGCCGTTCTTGATCAGGTCGTTGATGTCCTCGCCCTTGCCTCGATCGACGCTGTCTTTCCCAATCTGGAAAAATACATAAATAAGCAAAAAATAAAGTCTAGTTTTATTTTTTGAAGAACTGTTCAAATTAACCAAAATCAAAACTTTTTTGTTTTAATTTTGCGCTTTGAATAATTATTTCGATAATTGGAAGAACTAACTAAAATTTAAAAATAAAGATAACTGGCCAATGAACTCACCAACGAAACGACGACAGTCTCTTTGTCGAGATGTTCTTTCAACTCCTCTTCTGCACTCTGCAACCAATCCTCCAATCGAAGATATCCATTCGTCTTCCTTTCTGTCTCATCGCTCGACATTCTCTGAACATAATTAGGGTAGCTAACGAGAAAATCGGGGCAATTATCGAAAAGTTATCGAGAAGAATAGTGAACATCGATAATCAACAGAAAAGCAAATTGATTGCTCCAATGCGAAAAACGCGGACCAGTGCGAATGGAGGCAATATTTGAAGAGGGACTTTTCATCACCTATGTATTCCTCGGAAATAAAGCGATTCCAAACTAAAATTTCATGTGCGAAATATTATCGATAAATAGATGAACAATTCTCCTTCTCTGGTACCCAACAAATTTCCAATAAAACTCGGTAAAAATGGCTGTAAAACTTGAAAAATTCAAATAAACGAGTGGGACCCAAATAAGTTTTACGATAGTAAAACTTTTACCTATCATAGTTAAGAGAGTGTATTTTTAAGACTCGAGCAGTTGTACGGATTTAAAAAAAAAAAAAAGTCTGAAAAAACATGATTTAACCAGAGGTGGATACCCCTATGGATCCTAATTACAAAATCGCGAAGATTAGACCCGACTCCCAAAAGTGGGCGGAGCTATGCTAATTCGAATATTCTTTGGTGGATAACGGATTTGAAAGTATAATGAATCAAAACATTTGACATTTCTTTATCCCTGTCTTTCGAATATCGTCCATCTTCTCCATTATATCACATTCAAATCGTGCAAAAACAGCCATCCTCCATTAACCATCCTCAATTTTGCACTGAAAGCAAGTTGATTTTCGAGAACATTGATGGTTCATTTCTTTCTATCTCAAAATATTGCTCTTTCAGAAATCGTCTAGCTGCATACCGCTTTTCGCCATTTGACTGTTTTCGTTTTCCTCTATCTTGTGAACGATCATTCTTTCTCTGACTTTTCCATTTTCCAAGCATTTCCTCTAAGCAAATCTCAGAGCAAAACCATTTAATCTATTTTTATCCTAAGATCGATTTTTCAACCTAAAAATTTGAATTTCAGATATCGTATCTCAAATAATGTTCGTCTAAATCGAACATTTTCGAAGTCTAAATCGTCTTATTTTGAACAAAATCTATTTTTGCAAATATGAATATTGGAAGAAAGAAAATCAATATGCTCCCATTTTTATCCTTACAGGTATTTCAAAACAATAAATACTAAAGAAACTTACTTTTTATAGGCGCCCGATCGCTCGACTCGGATCTCGGTGCCGAACCAACCTTCTCTCCATACGGCTTCTCCTGTCGCTATCGACACTTCGAGTGAGAGGGCAGAAAATGACTCGATCCCGTCCAGCGTGGCTTTCGAGATCGCCACCTACAAGGACTGGCAGAAGGCAACGGGATCTCGCAGCTCTTCCTGCGCCCATTGCGACTACAGACTAGACGACGCACAGAACGATAGCGTCGGTCTAGTCATTGTCTGCCAGGGAAGGTATGGGTGTTTTTCAAGATAATTATAAGTAAAAAATGAATTTTCTCATTTTCAGCAAGATGTAATCGCATCTCTCCACGTGGTCAAGCCGACGGTCAACCAGGTCGACCTTGAAAAGTTCAAGAAGTACGACAACGACCTCGGCAATTCGGAAAGACAGCCTTGGCGCTTTCCAACCCGCCCCGAGAATAAGCCTAAGAAGTTCGAGAAAAAGTCGAAGGTAAGATAAAACGGAATTCTGGTTGTCATCGAGTGATATTCTAGGTTCGCAACTGCATTCCGTTTTTAAGGGCGACCTACGCCGTCTTGCAGGTCGCCCCGTTCTTGAATGTAGTTGCTGCACTTTTATTCACTCCTAAGCTGGGGAGTTGGGTGTGCGGCCTGATCATCATGAACCTTCTCACCACTGCCATCGTGACTTTCGCTTAGTCTTTAGCCGCCTCCGGAGACATTCGTAAGTGATTTTCTGTTTCTATAAGACTGACTGGCTTAGTTCACGTGAGGGAGGCTTTAATACGAGCTCTGCATCCATTTTCTCGTCTTTTTAAAATTTCAAGATCGGCAAATAAAGCGTCATTCTGAGTTCTCTAAGTCTTCCAAGAAGTTCTTCTCTGACTTGATCAGGAGATTAACACCTTTTTATACAATTTAAGAAATCAAATATTTAAGTTTTCAGGTGTGTGTGTGTGTGTGTGTTATTGTGTGGCGGGAAGTGATGTTCGTCTACCTTCTCGTAGTACTTCCTGGATATATCCTGCAAGGGATGACTGAACGACGGACGACAATTTGATCTATAGAAATCTCTAAATATTGTTCTCGTTTTATTTAAAATTTGAAATAGATAATAAATTATGTATGTAATTAATAAATGACTAGTTCAAAACTTAAAGAAAGAAATTTTCATAACTATGCATACTCTAACATTCTCATTTTTGCATTTATTTACCTTTCGGATAAAACCACGAAGAATTCAAATTCAAATAAATAAAAGCCCTAAAAATTGGTTTGTTTGATGAAAATGGGTGGGGTTTGTGATTTCGATGTGTCCTGCGAGGTTCTGCAGGAATTCTTAAACAATAAGAAATGCATTATCCAAGGGGGCGACAATAAAGATATATCTACGGAAAATGGGAGTAGTAAATTGATAGCATTCAAGTATTCTCCCGGTATAAAGTTGATCAGATATGTGATGTACATCATCTGAAATAAAAAATGGATAAAATTTTTATATTTGTAAATAACAATATCTACATAAAAGCGTTTGGATAGTTGTCATGACGACATGATTTTACTAACCCAAAATATCGCGCTTTATTGAAAATTTGAGGTTTAATTAGAAAAATATGAGTTGTCACAAAAGACATTATAATAACTAATCCAGGGTTCATCATTTTTAATGATCTTATTATTTGTTGAAACCCACCTCAATCGTGAGCTGCCCTATGAGTGACATGGCCAATATTTCAGTAATAATCAACAATCGTTTCTCCACTACCCTGACTGACGCAGATTTGATGTAACGCAATCTGGACAGAGTGGCCACAGTGAAAATGGTAGTCGTCAATGCGGTGAATATTGTGAGGACCATAGCTATCATCACGTTTCTGGGCTGGATATCAAATTTAGCAACTATTTGGAAGCCTCGAGTCCTCAAGCTATACGAAATAGGGTAAGGAATGGTAGGGAAAATGATTCTTTTCTCACACTATTTCGCATGGCTTGAGAACTTGGGGTCTCCAACTTGCCAAATATAACAAATTATTTTATTTGAAAAATATTTAATTTATAAGAATGGAATTCTAATTAGGAGATTTTAAAGGTTTTTAATGATTACAGCTCAAATTAAATTGAAACTTTAACTTTATTCATGGTTTAGAGAAAAATACCGAAATCATTTTAATAGCGCTTACCCAAGAGAAATTTTGATAATAAGCCAATAGAAATCCACCCTCCGGATTGCTCGTATAATGGACTTTGGCGAGTAATATATGCCACGTAAATGGAAGAGGTGAAATGATGATCAACACGATAAATCTGTTGATGTTACGTTTCCAGAACTGAAATTGTAAAGCGATAAAAATATTAGGTAACTCGAATGTTTTCACGCATAAAATTTCACCACTTAAAAATATATCACCTCATACCAAATGGTACAACACAATATACCCTACCCTACCCGATCTAGCCAAGCGGCAAAATTTGTTACGTGATAAAGAAGGGGAATTTAGGTTAGGGGCGATTTGTAACATGAGTGAGTTGATTTTCAGCAAAATTACCAGATTCCCTAGTAATTTTCGCTACTCTGTATTTCATCAAAATCTGGCCGTTTCTCAGTTTTCTAGCTTCTCATTCGCACTCTCACTTTCAAACGTTCTCTCGTTTATCTGCTAAATTTATTAAAAATTATTGCAAAGGGGAGAGTCGTGATCGTTGTCAAATGGTGTTTCTAAACTTTGCCACTGCGTTACAGTCGCTTCATTTCTCTCGTTAACTAAAGATCGATGTTTCGGGGAAAAGGGATGAGAGAGTGAACAAGAAGCTAGAAAACTGAGAGCTAAGGCTAGATTTCGATGAAAAACGGTGTATAAATCGCCCCAAACTCGAAAATTTGTAGTTTAAAAGAAAAGGAATGATTTTATATGACCTTGTCGTAAGCAAGTCCAAGATACGTCGAAGTGAACCGATTGAAACTTATCGCTAATATGGAGAAGTTCGATAGATATGAAAGATACATTTTCAAGAAAAACACCACGCATACAGGGATTCCTAAACTTTATTATTATTATATTTTTTTTAGATTTTTATGTTGACTCATTTTGAAGATAAAATTAGCTAGTAAAATAGGACAAAGTATACAGGAACCTTCCAGCAACATAAATTATAAATCAGAAAATTTACGGCTTTTGTCCACAATACGTGACATTTCCTTATCCTATTTTTATCCGTTACTAACTAACTACTTCCTATGTATATAAATCATTCCAACTACTTGTAATACTAGATTCGAGCTTGGTGAGCTTTTTATGTATAAATTTTAGATTAAAAGTTAGGTAACTTGAAAAAGAGCTGTTAATGAAAGAAAATCCTATGTTCCTTCTGGTTTCAAATTTCCAAATTTTTAACTAAGTAACGTTATTATTATTTAATTATTATTATTGTTGTTTAAATTGAAACTCAATCGATTTAAATCCTAACCTTGAGGGAACCCAATTATGAGCCGCGGAAATAGACCTGTCTCTATTAACCGATTGGACATGTGGAATATAAAGGCGCAAATATTAATGTACCCATCGACAATGAATAATTTATAGAACGTGATCTTATATGATGGACTCTTCAATAAGTTCAATATAACCAGGACGTATCGAATAATGCTTGGCACACCATAACTAAGGTGAATCGCAAAAGCAATAGTCAGATATTGAGAAGGAGGCAAATTAGCGAATGACTCATTTCCCTGTGCGTTAGGGCGGCTATTCATTATGTTATAAGCTGCTGAAAATATTGTATATAAAATAAGTTTTCATTCAGATAATACGTGTATAATAAAAAGAAGAATAGGACAAAATTCAATTTCTAACGAGAATAAATTCAAGATAGATTTAATTAAGGTTCCCAAGCTCCGCCTCTGCAAAGTGCGTTTGCGGTAGAAATACGGTAGTTTAAAGCACAAAACTTAGGAAGGAATACCTCTCAAACTCAAGACGTCCAGAAAAATCTAACTCAGATTGACGATAAACCTGATAAAGGAGTTCTGTGCAAAAAAATCAAAACAAACTAGCCGCATACAACCATGCACAAGTAATATTTCGTTTGTGAAAATGGTATAATTTTAAAATCGAGAGAAGTTAGTAGTGAAATTTCCTGATTAGAACATACTGAAATCATGAGATCTGAAATCTCCACTTTATATGTGCTAAACTCTAATTACCTATATACGTATTTTTACTGAAATAGACCGAAAAAAATAGGAAAGACGTCGAATTAGAATGACTAAAGTATTATGATGTTGCACTGCGCAATTCATCTAACGCTAAAATACTCGTTTTTATGTGCTTTATCTCAAAGGTTGACTCGTTTTATAGGAATTATCAATTAACGCATTACATTTTCCTAGCGGGATTCCTTAATTCGCGTTAACTCAAATTTAACATAGACAGAAGCTGTAAATGCTCAAATTAGTCAATTTTGAATATGGATCTTAATGGATACCTGAAATTTTGGTGGAATTTGAGAATAGGGGTTTTGTAGAAAATTTCAAGCTCTACAAAAGTCTCCGTTGGGCCGATCCTAAGAAATCAAAGAAAAACGCATATTTTTCGGTGTTAAAGGTTGACAAAAAACCTCGAAAATCCGATCTGATGGGCACACGCTTGATATACTGTTTCTATATAAGTATGAGGATGATTTCCTGAAATTTTCAAATCTCTACGATGAGTGCTCCTCAACTCGTCAAAGTTATCTCTTTTCGTTTGCACAAAAATTGCGAAAATTAGCAAGTTTGATGTGTAGGTTGTTATTTTGTCAATTGTAAGCATTCTTTTGGCTCATTTTCAAAACCTACCACCGGCAAAGAAACGACTCAATTGGATAATGACTTGTAAAATAAGATATTTTGGGAGAAAAATGATCAATTGTCGAATGAAATATATCAAAAATCAATTAACATTCCAATTTTTACTGAGGAAAAATCGTGTTCTCCAGGCCGAATACAGTTAGAAGTCATCAAAAAACCGGATCTAACACCTATCCGACGTCTTTGGTCCGGGCAGCTTCGAGAATTACAGAGAATCTGTTTTAAGATCTATAAAAATAAAAAAAATAATCATGAAATTTAACCTGATACATAACGAGATATGAATTTTTAAAAATTTCTTTCATGAAAATTACTCTGATTTTACACATTTGGCTATCTATTTGACCCCAGGAACCACATTTGTTTTTCGAAAAAGTTACATATTTTTATTCAGAACTAAATTCTCTACAAAATAAGGTCATTTTCAGCCGGTTCCCCAAGACATCGATGGGGTCAAAATCGCGAAAAACTGCCGCCGGTCATGGTCACTTTTTCGAATTTTAATTCTTTGGCGAGAAGTTATTGATTGTAGCAGATGATCGTAGTTAAATTATTTGTAGTTTTTCATGGGCTATTTAATGCTGAAAACCGCATTCGATTTGGCTCAGAAATAAGAAAGTTACGAATTTTTTCCGAGGTCGGATCTGTCAAAAATTCGAATTACCGTAATCCTGCATACGATAATTTTTATGAAATACAAACCACACCATGAGAATCAGCGTGAAAAACTGAACAAAATATGTGAAAATCAGCCAAATCGACGGACCCCTGTTCCGCATCACTTTGAATAATACTGACATTCACTCTTAAAGTACTTTGATTTTTGCCTATGACAAATTGAATCTTTCTCACTATCATTTCGATATTTTATTGCTACTTGCCAATTTAAAAGATTTTTTTTGCAATTTCTTATCGACTAATATATTTTTTTCATGTAAAATGATAAAATAAACTAAAATTAAAAAAATTATTCCTCCTAAATTTTTTCAATAACAACAACAATGAGTCTACATCAAATTACTGTATAGTGGCAGTTTTTCATAATTATTTGAATCACTGCCGATCACAATAAATTCACGTTTCTTGTTATTCAAGCAGCATTTTGCTACACAAAATCCTAATAGGAAAAACAAAGCTGATAAAAACATTGCACAAGTTCGTAGATAACCGTATGAGGAATAGGCAAAATCCGAAGGAACCATTTCGATCGTTTGGTCCTAAAATTTTTTTTTGATAGATCGTAATTTAGAAAAGATATTTACCCTCATGTCAATCATTTTATTTTTCGCTAGGGCTCTATCATAAACATGCATTTGCGTCCAATAAGATATAACCTAAATTTTTGATCAAATCAAATCGAAGATTAGACAAAATGAAATATTTAAAAATCGGGGTCTAAACTGAAATTGATCTTCGAATTATTTTGGAATCACATTAATAGTGACTACTTAAAATTTTCGGAATCGCAATTTCGTTTCATCCTGATGAATCAGAAAGCTAAATTTTTCACCAACCTCATGCTCATAATCATTTTCCATATGAGGTTTCAGGTCAGTTTCATTATCAAAGTCTATGTACAGATAGTTCATAAGTGTAGCATTGAGTGGTTCAAAATCTAAAATGCCATTTTTAAAGTAAAATAAAAAACCAAATTCCCACGATTATCCGGTACTCCTGTTTTGACGAAATTCGAAAACATTTCTCTATAGAATGCACCAATCTGTTTCTCGTCGTCATCTGGCTCGAAATTATGAACTCCTAGATTTTTTGCATCGCATAAAATGGTAATGCTGAAAATGTTACCTAGCAGATATGAAAGATCGTCAGTGTGGAAGGGGTGTTTCGGATTTCTGTAGGAATAGAGGTACGACTGAAATTAGAAAATGCAAACACTAGATTAGGTAAACATGGTCTGAAATTGTCTTCATTTACATGAGTATGATATTGTTCATCAATACACAAGATTGATCTTCATGATTACACATTGAAAACTTTTCAAATTTCGCGTTTTTTTAAAGAGGTTACGATCGAGGGAGAGGAAAAATGTCCGCCATTTTTATCCAACTAAACATATCGAACTCACAATTCCTCCATTTTTGACATTCGAAAGAGCAGTGTAAGGAATGACTTGGAACATGTATTGTGTATCAAACTTGTGGTTGAAGCCTGAAAAATGATTTAATTCATTTTCTGACAACTCGTTTCTACCTAGTCGATTATTCTTCCAGTCGTCATAGAACTTCTGTCTAACTTCGTCGATGTTCTGGAAATTGAATTCAACGAACAGCTGATGAGTCGGCGACTCTGGCTTTGGATCCATATCCATTTCTTTTGTTGTCGTGCCGATCAGCAGTCTTATTGGCTGAAAAACAAGTTTTTTTTTAAAATAGAATTTGGTTGAATATTTTTTTTCGAAAGTCACATCTTTATTTCAATGATTTTCTTCACGGCTATTCATTTATAAACTCTGTCAATGACACTTCGTTTGCATTCAAAAATGCTACAGAATAAGCATCCTTACAGATGCAAATTCATTCTCAAAGATGAAGCAGTTGGCAGTATTGTCCAGTACTGCTCCAATAATTTGAAAATTACTGAATCATTGGCCAGTACAAGGACGTTTACTGACCAATTATTTCATTGCTGTACTATTCCTCTCAAAATTGTTGCGTTACTATGTATTTTAATAGGAGTTTCATTTTTATATTGAAGCAAAAACCAAATTTGAGAAAAAATCTAACCCCAGTATCAGACAGGAAGTCGATCATAGTCTCTTGTGGAAACAATATTCCATCTCGAATTATGCCGCCAGGCGGATCGTGATCTTCTTCTTCCATTTGCCTTTGCATTCTGAAATATTGAATTCAGTTCGATTTTCTCTATGAATGACCAATACCTAAGCAATTCAAGTTGGTCTTTGCTTCTCAGACATCGAACTATAAAAGTTTCGCGGAAATTTCGTAAAAATGGTGGTCTTCTTGGTGGTGGAAGACACTGAAAAATTTTTCTGAAGTGAAAGTTGATCAAATGAAGAACCCACTCCAAGCCTTCTAGCAAACTCCGTAGAATATTCCTTCAATGGTTCAACATCGGTTAAGTATATTCCTGGCGACATTGCAACTACTTGTTGGAACAGTCTGCAAGTTGTTTCTTTTCTGAGAATAAGATTAGAATCAGAGGATGAGGCAGGATTGAGTGTTGAAACTTTGGAATCTGAATCGGCATTAAAATTTCAGGGCTATGAAAATCGGCTTCGAAATCGAAATGAGAATTCCCTTCTTGATTCTATTTAGAATGCGGCCTACCTCTTCTTCGGATCAATCTTCTTGGACGTGGCCAATTGAACTGCGATGCCACCTCCATACGAATGTCCATACAATGTGACATGAGATTTGTTCCCTCCGAAGAATCGTATTTCCGAATGCATAAATTCGAGTCCAGCTAGTAGATCTGAATAGTGAATTTTTATCGTTAATTTATTCTCGAAACCAGAATAGATATCTACATGAACAAGTTTAGGCGATAATGAAAATCTCAGACAGAATTTCGCCCTTTCATAATCGAATGATGGTCTAGGTAATCTTGCTACTTTTTTGTTGAGAATTCAATTATATTCCCAATTATATAATAAATTCTTTCTATTCCAGAAATTTCAAAGCAAAGATTTGGAAATAACTCACCGTAAATTCCGATATTCTTATGGACGACATCGTCACCCTCGAAGACGAGATGTGAGAAAATTCCGAGACGAAAGCCAACTGTTATGAAGATCACATCTGAAATGAGGAGAAATTATAGTGAATGGATCGAATTAGCACGTCGTTAGGATTGTCACGAAGTTTCGACTTCAACTTCGAAAGGTTTCCAGGTAAAATTTTATTTTGACTTGGATTACGAACGAGAGTTTGAATTAGTCGAAGCTTCACTTACGACTTCGACAGAAAAGATATTTTGAACAAGAATGCACTCCCGTGACAATTTTGTATAATTTCACCTCTGCTCGCAAAACTCTCGATGATCAATGAATCGTTGAACATTACTGCAGAATCGAATTGAAGTCCGCCTCCATGAACGTAAAACGCGACGGCACAATTCGCTGACTTCTAAAGGAATAACTTGTGTTTGAGTTCCAAAAACTCTTCTATACAATGCAATCTTCGTTAGTGAACACATTCACATGCAGACAATCTTCATCCACCCACTTCTGCGGACTTTTAGTCGTTGATGAGTTTGACAGACAAGCAGGACCATATTCTGAACGAGGTTTTAAAGTGATCAATTGATAGTTTGTTTTAAACAATTTGGTTCTTTGTGGAATATTATTTTGGTCGAGATAACGCAGTTTCCCAGTTACTACCCGAAATTTGTGTAAGAACTATGAACTATGCATATGTAGTGTGGTTAGAATTTCAGGTGAACTAGACCTGCTGAGTTGCATATATTTTTCTGTTCATTAGTCATATTTTAAAGAATAGTCTTGAGGTTTCTTGAATAAGGAAAATTCAACAAAATCAATTATCTTGCGAGAACAAAAAGCACTCATTTTCCCTCGCGACATCGACAATCGGTGTCAGTTTGTGGAGGAATTATGAATGGAATGCTTGAAAAAAAGAATCTGACTTGTTGCATCGAGAATTCCATCCCAGGGTTTAGGCGGCCTCGGTAGAGCAAATCTCAATTCCTTCAGTGGAGGACTGGCGAAGGGTATTTTCTACACTAAACTCATTGTGAAATTGATCGAGAGGAATCGATTACTTTGAAAACGCCAATATTCTTTCCATTTGGCCAGGACAAAGAGTACCCTTTCAGTTTTCCATATGAAGTATCGATGATGTAGTCATTAGCCGAATTAGAAAAGTGAAATATCGCGAATAAAACGATGAAAATAATCATTTGTGAAGAAAATTATGCATGATCCAATTGGACTGTCCGATCTGTGCAGCTGACTGATGTGATTCGATCAACAAATTTCTGCTTCCCTTTCCCGCTTAATCATCACTTTTTCTTCCAGTCGCTATTGTCTTTCGCTCTTGAACTTACAGATAAGATTTGTGCTTTGTGCTCCACAAACTACATTAATCACTGATCAGAAGCAAACTTATTTTGATATTCTTATGACTTATTTTAGAAATAACTTTAGTTCCTAAATGTTACAACAAAAATTTTACAACTTTCTTTCTTCCTTTCTCGCCATTGTCCTTTTTTACCGACAAGGATTGCCATTTTTCAGTCTACTATTAATGAAGCTCAAAACAAGTGTTTCGATGCTTCTTATGTATGACTCGATCTGAAGATGTCACACCTCTTACTGGGAACACCCCGATTCAGAACTCTATCGAAATAGGTATGTTCCTATTTGGGCTAATAGAAAAAGACACCGGATTTTTCTTAAGAAATAGTATGGGGAGACAAGATAGGAAAAGAAAAAAACCGGTGTCTTTTTCTAGGAGCCCCTATTTGAAACTCGGTCAACCGACCAGGGATATTTCGCTTTAGGCGTAATGCACTCAACGCGTTGTAACAAAACGTCGGGAATAATTATATTATTTTGAGGAGTGATAAAATAGGGAGGAATTATCTATTCGTCAGGTCAATGATGCAATTGTAACGATCAATCAGCAGTGTTCAGACAAATATTTATTGTACTTGTAGAACTTCAAAAGGTCTAAACAAAATGTGTATCCTATTAGACACAAATATTACTCCTTTTTACTCTTGCTTGTACCGAATAATCTTCGGATAAGCGATCTAATTATCATAATAGATATAACTAGGATAATTATTATCAAGGACACAATCATGAGTAGAAGATCTAAGTTATAATATTGCACGAAAGTGAGATTTCTCCCCGGGTTTCTCAATCGCTCATCGGCTCCGAATTTCCCAGCGATTTCAATTGTTTTTACCAATTTTTCCTGTGGACTGAACGGTCTTGAAGCAAATAATTCAGCCACTTTTTTGGCATTTTTCTTGTAGCTAAAATGCATAATTTTCATTATTCTTTCATTGATTTTGACCTTTCATCAGTTAAAATTTTCTTCGCAGCTTCAACTAATTTATCACTTTTCGGGATGTCGAGCTTAAAATATTCGAGCCCTGAAAAGATTGTCTTTGAAAATGTTTAAATCTCAAAACTCCTACCAAATCCATGTCTCTCAACAATTTTTGCATTTCTCATTTGATCTCCGAACATGGGAATTGTCAGAACAGGTACGCCATTCATTGCACTCTCAAAAACGCTCCCTGCTCCTCCGTGAGTGATGAATAGAGATATACGGGGATCACCTAAATGAACATTTTGATATTCCAGCTTTTTAGTGAACATACCCAAGATATCATTCTGAGGCAGCCAATTTGACAAATGAACATTGTCCAAATGCTTCACGAAGTTGTTTTCCTCAGGTTTTTCATATTTCCAGATGAAAGTTATGTCAGGGAATCTAGGATTTTGAAAAATATAATATCATAGCAGAAATTTCTAGCGATTCTTACTGTTCGAATAATTTCACCATTGATTGTTTATAACTTTCTGGCATCATGTAAGATTGTGCAACGCTTCCGAATGAAATCAGCACATTCCGTCTTCGTTTTGACAAAATCTTACTCCATTTCTAAATAACTCGTCTCAATAAAACTTTTAAGAATCCACACCTCATCTAGTGGTTTTGGTTTTTGAGCACCAATTCCACCCAATTCGATAACCGTCGGAAGAACTGGCTTCGAAAAATCAAACAGTGGTTCTGTATTTGCATAAATCCACGTGATATTCGAAACTATGTCCTAGGAAAAGTTACAAATAGTTCTTTTGTAAAATAATAAGAAAATTACTTCGATTGTCGGCGCTGCTTTTCCCCATTTTAAATCCATACATCTCTGAGTTCCTAAAGAAATTTGTCTTGGAAATAGCCAGGAGACGTAGGACATCCATAGATTGACTGCACGATTGGAGAGCGAAGTGTCAGCCCTTGCATACGATTGAGATCCTATAAACGTTAAGAAATATTGTATTAGTTGAAGAAAATGAATCACGTAAGGCTCTATGTGATGTCATTTCTAAGTCCTTTAGTAGAAACTCAATGAAACTAAAATCTTTCTCCAAGTACCTATATTCTGCCTGTTCAACAAAATATGCTACCAACCTATAATATAGCTCGGTATGACCGGATTGCCAATGAGCAGAGATGTGAACTCGTAGTGAACTGATGAATGAGCTCCGATTATATTCGTTATACCAATAGCATGGAATAGTGCTGAGAAAAATTATAAATTTCTCAAGAGAGCTGAAAAACTACCTAGTCCCGAAAAATCGAACAGTTCGGTGATTGCCATGTCGAATTTCTCCTCTCTCAGACTATTCAAAAGATCATGATCATCGAGAAACACTAAATTTTCTCATTTGTCAAAATTATTGCGAAAATCAGCTACTTTCACACGCATATTGAGATCCCTCACTAATAAAACCTGCCGCCTAAAGTTTTGGATGGAAAATGATCATTTTTGATGAATACCCAAAGTACTGAGTTTGCAGTATTTGACGACATTGTCCAGATACTTTTGAATTCGCTAATGCCGAACGATTTCTCAATTAATACTTTTGCCCGTGGATCTAAAATTGGGTTTAAAATAGTATATTATTGATATTTGGTCATTCATTTTTAAGTTTGCTAAAAACACATCTAACTCAATGCCACTTTCATCATCCATGAGCAGAAATGACATTGGAAGGGGTAAATGCTATTTTTAAATCCAAAATTTATTGGACAACGCACTACTAACCAACCTGGTCCATAACTGGTGTAGTTGGCTTTTTCCGTCCCCGTGCCAGGCATATGTTCTTTCAAGATAGGTTGAAATACTGTCTAAAAGGGTATTTTTGAACAAGTCGGGAAACGTTCACCCACAACTTGGTGACCCGCGTCGACAAGAGTATCAGCAATCATTCCGACAAATTTCATATGCGAGTATCCAAAAGCTGGCGAATAGACTAATATTTTAAAAGCAACACCATTTACAAATAACAAGAAGAGAATAAAACTAGAGAATAATGTGTGGAAATTCATAATTTCCTATAGACGTCCAAAAATCGAATACCTATTTCATATGTTATCTATGAGGTGAATGACAATTATGATTATAAATACAACCTAGCAAAGCCACGTCCCTTTGACATTATTCGATTATAGACACGCTGACTTATCATTAATTTGAAATTGATGACAATTTACTGTTGGTATCGCTGGTTGATTTATAATCGTATGATGATGATGATAATATAATTTGACATATCGAACTATTCCCCTTTCGCTTTGATATCGATTCTTATGGAACATCTAACATCACTTTTCATCGAAAGTTCACAGAAATGAACTGTTTCACCCTCACCTTTATCCAACTTTCGCAAATCAATATCTTGCTAATTTTGTATCAAAATAAGCAAAGACTCATTACTCATCCATGTGCATTTCCCATCTGGACACAACCTTCCACTTCACGAAATAATGAGTAATGATTAGATAATTTTCATCCATTTCTTCATTACAGAAAGAATTAGCAATAATACCAAATTAGCATATACAGGGTGTTCCAAAATTACTGTAACGCATTTTCAAACAGGCGTAATTTTATAATAAAAGTCTCTTATTTAATTTTTGAATTCATTAGACCTAATGTGTCATAAATCCAAAAAGAAAATCCCCAGGAAAAAACTCTTACAGTAGATGAATTTAATTTTTTGATGCGATACTGCAACTGTTAACGTTATAACGCAAAAATTGTCCATGCGTTTGGCTAGTTTTCCTCAAGAAAGTGTTCATAAAATTAATAAATCCTAGTGGATTATATCCTCTGAATTAATTAGCACTAATTTCAATAAAAAAACAGGCGAATAAAATCTGCATTCCATGATATTAACAAGAGTCGAAGAATGCAATATCTCAAATAGCCCACAGAAAGTCTGAGCCTGATATTCCATATGGAATTTGTTTATTGGGCTTAAACTTACATACCTTGAAGCTCATAACCTCGCATTATCTAGGCTAAATTTGAGTAATTTGGTAAGATTTGAATAGGGTAAAATTATTATCTTTCTAATAATTTTGGAACTTCGTTATTTCATCTGAATAAGATAATATCTTCAATGTTTTCTGTTTGAGTTATTTCGTGTGATGTATGCTAGTTATTTCTGTAACTGTTGTTATAGTGAATCAACAATGATTAGCATGAAATTATTTATTCATTGATTGGTCAGGTCAAATCATAAACAATTCCCCGTTCATGCTATATATAGTTTTTTTTAATTAATGCATCATTCCGATCAGTAAAAAAATGTTCCGTTTGCGTTGATTTTAACCCCCTTGATCTTAAGTTTGAGATGATAAATAAATTCGAATACTTCAATTTAAATAGAAAAACCGTAACAATTAAACTAAATCGACTGAAATATTCGAATGAGCCCCGTACACTCTTCTTTAGTCAGTCGAATTGGAAATGATTATTTTCCCGCGGAACACAAATTGCACGTCCTGAAAGTAGCATGATGTAAAATTATCTTCAGAGCCATCCCCTACTTAGCGCAATATTTTGCTTTGTCTGCTTGAGTGTAAAAGGTCGAAGAACAGAATCCATTCTAAATGTTGTCTTATTTTTCGTATTCGTATCATGAAATTTCAATCTTAATTTGATAAGAAATATAAATTTATCAGAAAAGCAAGAAAAAATCAGAAAATTAAGAAAAAATAATACCGTGTTCCATGTGGCGCAACTGAAATGGAATAATTGAGAAAGGATAGTTGCTGTTTCAAAAAATACCTGGTTGAACTGTCAGTGCAAGTACCGCCTCCGCCCCCAGGCTGGGTGGTTGCAGTTCCGGTTGTTGACGAAGTTGGGCATCGTTGGCAGGTTCTATTTTGTGCTTCTTTATTTACATCTCACTTTTAATCCGTCATACCGTTGACAGTTTTCATTGACGAATTGTTGCATGTTCATATTGTTGCAGATCGAGGTGTCAGCGGCACAGTCAACAGCCTTGTCTACGCATCCGCCCTAAATTATTTTGAAGTCCGAGATTCTTGAAAGTAAGGTATTCATGTATCACATACCATCTGGCACATGCCGCATTTATTTGGGCACGACTCTGCAATAGGCTGTCTCCAAGCAGGATCCTGAAGTGTGAAACTCGTTTCGCAATTTTCATATTTTCACAAAATCTATCATGGAATGATTGACACAAATAAGATCATTTTATTTTTCTTCACTTTTTGTAATGTATCAGTCATGAAAATAGGCCGATATGTTATTCTTCACATCCCCCTTTTCTATCTGCCCTTCTCATTCTCCAGAGCACTCCCAGTGTGATTCAGCTGATTACAAACACCTTTTCCTCGAATAGTTGCTAGACAATACATTACGTCAAACACCAACTTCCAATCACAGAGAAAGGAAGCTAGCAACCCAAGGGTATGCTGTCACTATGTGTCATTATAAACTGAAAATCCCCAAGTTTTCGCTTTCTTTCTTCATACCTGACACATGGCTTGAGTGACCGAATCGCAGTTGAAATTGGGCGCTGAAAGTATTTATATTTATGTGGAATTGATCATTATTTCTCGTACGTACGATTTTTATTCGGGCAATCGTATTCCGGAGTTTTGCAGCAATACCCGCAGAACTAAATTTCGTTAGATAAATATAGATGCCAACATTTTATGGGTATCTATATTTACTAAACTCACCTTAGGACAGTTCTTGATAGCACCAGCCTTCATCGAAGGATCGATTGTCGTTCCATTCGGCTCAGTCTGAATTCAAAATTTATATAAATTGATGTGGAAATGAAGAAATTGGTGAAAAGAAGTCGGATACGACATGTTATCGTGATCAGTGAGTGCGAAGTTTTGACTTCAAAATATCTGTATTTTCTGGATTTTATTGAAGACGAAATTCTTCTGCCTCGATTTCAAATGAACAACTTTTAAGCGCCCTTGATTATTAGTTCTAAGCGCCCAATTCATGAGGACTTCAGGAAGATATACACTTCATCAAATTGTAAAATGATCTGTTATGAACATTATCTGTCAAAAAAACAAAAAAAAAAGGAACAAACCGAGAAGCATGGGGACGGGCGTGGAGCGTTATTCCCAGGTGCAACGGCCGAATCGTTTCCTCCACCATAGAGAGTTTTGCAGCCAGCATCACCCATAGGGTTCTGACAGACGGTGGCAACCGGTGCATAGACCAGCTGAAAAGTAGAGAGAATTATTATTCAATATCGTCGAAGTACCAATAGACTGATTCATTTATAATTACTAGGAAGAAGAAAGATAGACTGACCTGTCCCGTTAAATTTCCCTGAGTGCCGACCTCCGTGCATTCTAGAGGGTCGGCAATCTGGGCACCAATGCCAGCGAACAACGCGACTGTGACCAAGATGCTGAGATATTGGGGCATATCTGCAATCGTTGATGCGATTGATTAAACGAACTTACGTATCTCAGAAGAATAAAAAAAAAAAACTCTTTCTCGGAAAAATCTTCCCTAGACACTTCAACCCCCTCTAGATTTAAGTGATATTCCACTCTTCCTCTGAATTCAGCATTGAAAAAAAACCAGTCGATACCGATAGGGTTTTATTTAAAAAAAAATAAATAAATAACTGCCAATTGGTATACGAACTCTTACCGACTGGTTTATTTCTTGCTGAGCAATAAGTCTGGTGGAAATTTGGAGCGGGAAGGGTGAAGAGGCTCATTGAGAAAGGTCACCATTCTGGGGAGTCTTGGGAAGAATCCTCTGAGCTATCGTGGTGCACTCTGAAATGATCCGAATATCTTCAGCTTTTATATCGAGTTTCTCGAGTGTCAGACAAAGGGTATGTCTAACATGAGGGCTAAACATTTAAAAAATCCTTTTCAGATTCGTCTTTTTCGTTCACCGTTCTCTTACATAGCGTTTTTCTTTAATTGAACGATCAGAATATGTTTATCTGTTCCATAAAAATCGTTCCTAATAAAAGGTGAAACGCGTTTCCCCACGTAAAAATGTGATATACAAACAAATTGGTGCAGAATTAGAGCAGATGAGCACACAACGACGATTTGGAAATAGATAGAAGCAGACCTAGGGAGCACTTTTGCCAAATGAAAAAATCTATGGGTGTAGATCACAAGGGATTTCTGATGATCGTCCTCCCTAGATCTGGATAGAAGACAAGGAAAAACATGTAATTATCATTGTGAATATGAAATGTCACATAAGAATTAGTTCCGCTCCAGAAAAAGTACTAAAAATCAACATCAGAGTCGCTTCTGTACGTAAGAGCTTAGTGATTGAGCCTATGCCCACATCATAGAGTCAAAATTTGAATATTCATGTTGGCAATATATGACAATCTTTCTCTGAATGAAATTAGAGTTCAATAAATATCAGGAATTTTCAATTCCTATTGTATATCCAGACCATATTAACGGTGTCATGATTTAATAGGTTAGATTTTTACTTTTTTCCAAATATTTATTCTGGTTAAGGAAATTTCATATGGCCAAATATTTCAACATCTACTTAATGAACCTTTCTCCGGAGTAAATTGCCATGATTTGCTAGTTTATAATATAATGATCAACAATTTATTGTTTACACATCAAGTTCTCGTGAAATTAGAACATTTTAGATCCGCAGTTGATGCCGAAGTTTTAAGTAAAAATCATCGAAGTCGAAGTCAAAATAATTTTATCTTCTTGAAGAAGATAACTATGAAGCTTCAGGTCTGATGAAGTCGAGTTAAAACTTCTCATAACATTTAGAGTTATCACATTCTAAACAAACAACTCTATTCACAGTAGTTATGTCATTATGAGTCAAGCGATTTTAAATTCAGAATTGTGGTTATATAAAGAGTGAATGGTTCAAGCTTTAGGTAATTTTATCCAAACTTATTCTTCTAATTCAACTTTATTTGCTGAAGTGACGGCAGGAAAAGCATGTTACTTTTACAATGAAATAAGATTTTTGAATATTTTCAACCCTCTTTCGTTGACCTTTCAAATCAATTTAGACAAATATCTATCATAAATGATACTAAAAATTAGAAATATTTGAAAAGCGGAATATAAATGATCTCAACGATTTCTAGAAATGAGAATCGTGATCTGAATTGGTTCTCAATCCGATAGAATTGAATATGTAGAAGAAAAATTTGTCATACATCAAAAAGTTATGTAATTTATCCCTTGTTTATGTTTTATTGTTATCTCGAATGCTCCCACTTGTATTTGCTATCTTTCTTCGTTTTTAATGTCGTATTATTAGAAATTTGGAAGAGCATGGTTTTTGATTCTTTTCCCAGCAGACAGACCCCTTCATATAAGAGAATACTCCCAAAAAAAATGGATTCTGATCCTGCACGTGAAATTCTCGGAATGAAATGAAATGGGAACGAGAATTGGAGAAAGCTGATTCAATAATACATGATGTACATGGTCTTCAATAATATCGAAGGTAGAAAATAGACATTAAAGATGATCCCATTTTTGCGACACTGACACTACCCAAAAATAGTGATACACACTGCAGTGTCATCAGCGTCAAACTATTTAGTGTTTGCCTTCAGGAACGAAAAATCAGCTTGAAATTTGAGGGTTGACTTCTTGGGTACTACCCCCTTCTATAAAAAAAAACTCGATTTTTATTAATGTCTTACATAGGAAAATGATATCTAACAAACCTTTCCTGTCAAACTAATAATAGCTTTTAAAAAAAACAATGCGCACATTCTAATACTCAATAGATCAACATGTTTTTGAACGAAACAATATTCAATAATACACAAATTTGTCTCCAAAATGATAAATCTCTTCATTTATTGACAACAAATAACTTGATCTTAACAATGAAAGTGAATCGAAAACTAGCTAGATGAATTAGAACCAGAGAAGACAATTAAAATTGAAATCACGATTATTTTATTCCAGTAGCCGAATTCTTTGCATGCAAGCTCGTCATCCAAGTTCGCCATCGAGAGGCAAAGAATTCGGCTACAGGTATCAAGCTTGCTATTCAACAAAAACATGAAAATCGTGGGAAGTCATTTAATAAAGATTTATTCGAAATCTGTGTAAATCATTATGATCAAATAAAAATAAAAAAATTATGATTAAAGTTTGAGTCATAAGTGTACCCGAAATGCAAGGTAAGTAGAAAAAGTTCATGGTTGAAACAATGTTGAGTTTTAAATCAGAAGGAGTGAAGAGTAGAAAGAGCATAAATAGAAATTCAGTTTTTTTTTCAATTTGATGGGTTGTCCAAGCATAAATTATCTGCTCTTTGATTACTTCAACGTTATATCTCGTCATTTTAGGATGACTTCATTTTTTGGCAACTTTTCGAATTCGCAGAATCCGACCCGACACAATTTTCGGCGACTTTCGAGTGTTCTTTCTTTCCTGTAAAAAATTATTTTCTCTAACAATTTTAGGAAAAAAACTTACATTTTGAGAAGGCTCTTCTTTCTTGATTTCTTCGTTCATCATTTCTCCTTTGTCTTTCACCGTCACTTCATCACTTACTTCCCCTCTTAATTCACGTTCTTCCGATTCTTTCTCGATTTGCTTCTTCGGCATCATGATTTTGACGAGAAATTTCTCGTCTCTAAAGCACCGCTTGGCCATTTTCGGAATGTCTGATGTGTTCCAGCTCTGCAACAAAATTAGCATAATTCGAATACGAAAGCCACAGAATAATGATATTCAAAACGAGACTTTTTCTAGAAGATATATATTTTTCCTGTAAATTTAGAATGTTAGCAAAATTCAGAACATAAACTAATCTTTCATATTTAGTGGATTTAAAAAATGGAATCTCACTCGAATGTTGTCGTCATAGCAGACCTTATAGCCATGCTTTTCAATGCAATGGCTCTGAATATCCTCCCTAGTCGCGGCTCCGTGTAAACAGAGCAAACACGAGAAACGGGCCTTCCTTTCCAGTACAAACATGTGGATGCTTATATGGGTCATTATTTCCTGGAAAAGCGATTTAGATTCAAGAATTGTAGCGTTATTTTTTGTCAACTCATAAATTATAGCAAGACAGAAATTGCGGATAGTCGAGATTTGTAAATGACATTGTCGCTACTCATATAATTGTTTTTTGTTAATTTTAAAGGGCAAACTAACCGCCATGGATCCTTTCGACGCAGGGAAGTATTTATCGCAAACCCAGCAGTAAATCTTGTCGATTGTCTTCCCATCCAAGTGATTGATCACGATTTCTTCCAGGGCATCATCTACCTGAAATTGTGTTATTTGTAAAAAATTAGAGGTTTGAAACCTTTTTTCATTAAAACTAAAGTGAACAATTCTATCGCATTTAAAATTGTTACCAATTATTTCATTAGTCTGTTGTATGAATTGCATGCCAAAATCTCTATTGATGATTCACGAAAAAGCACTAATTCTTACCTCAAAATCTTCACCCGAAATCGTATTTACTTGCAGTGTCTCAGCGAGAGAGACCGTTCTCGAACTGCAAGGGGTAGAAGAATCAATGCTGTTCTGGATGCTTTCCTCGTTCAACTCAGACATTTCTTTGTCTTCGTTCACCTGAAACTTGAAAGAATAAAATTTTATATTTGAAAATGAGAAAGATTACCTCGACTTTGACTTGAGTGAAAAGTGGATTACTAGAAGTGTCGATTGCCTCAGGTTTTGGATAGGGTTCCTCAAAGATAATTCTTTGACAGGAAGGCATTTCTTCAAGCATTCGTTTCTTTTTAAAAATGGAAGAAAAATGAAAAGTCTATCTTTATCCCGTTCTTTTACAGAGAAAACATTGTAGCTTTTCATTAAATTTTGCAAATGATTTGCACGACATTCAAGATTTTCTTACAAATTTGTTCCTAAGTGGATGATAAAATGAGAAGAAAGTTTCTAACAAACCTCAATTTTGTTGATGACAGAATCGACAGCAACGAGCAGCTGATCGTTGGGAGAAGTGAGGGACGAAGATAGTTCAGGGATGGATGAAAATCCAGATCCCGAGGCCGAGGAAGTGGAAGGCAGATTCAAAATGATCCCCTCTGCACCGTCTTCCTGCATTTCAGCCAGAGTCTGTGCCAATCGGCCCTTCGCCCTTTCCATCAGCAAACACAGTTCCGTGTCCTTCTCGCGGTTGTCGCAGTAAATCATCTGAGAGATAATGAATTTTCAAGGATAAAACTGAATCTCGATTTAGTATTTTTAGGTTAATTTACTGACGATTCTGATCTTTTAAATTTCACTTTATCTTTCACCCAACGATTTGAATCTTCGAAAAATTTCAAACCTACATCCGCATTTTTGATATGATGAAATTTGTGACAGTGCACCCGCATCTCGTCCTTCGTGTACTTTCGATAGTCTATCTTGACGCAGAGTGCGCACTTCCAGGGCATGTAATCTGGAATGAAGCTCAGTGATAATGAAAAAGGTCCTATCTTTGTCAAAATCATTAAAAAACTAAAATAAGATATTAGGATCCAAAATTATGGTAAATAAAATCGGAATTCTGATATTTTTGAAATCGAAATTCTCTAATCCACTCTATTCCGAATAGAAATATCATTTCGCAACTTAAATTTTAACAACTTTCAGCAACTTACCCAAATGGACCCGTAAAATGTGCCGTTCCAAAGTCTGGCTCGTATGCCCTATATTGTTGCAGACGGGGCAGGTCAACGTCTTCAAACTCATTTCTGCAATTCCTTGAAATTAGTCAAAAAATCAGTTGAAAAATAAAAGATATCGAAATCGTTTTGAAAACGAGTTCAAATTTTCAGTAATATTTCGAAATAACTTTCACTAATTTTATTCAACAGCAAAAACAATAAATAACTATCCACCACGCGATAATATATCCTATAAACAGCAGAGCAAAGATTACCCGAAATTAAGAAAGAACAGTAGATATATGTTCAATCATATTTTTATAAAGAAAAAAACATTTAGAGATTTTGCATGAATGGATTGCTACACTACATTTAGGGAAATTTGGTATTTTTCATGATGAATGAAAATGAATATTATTTAGTTTCATTTCGATGTCATGTTCATGAATAGAAAAACGCCAAACCTCCGAAAATGCATCAATTCAGCTTGAAATGTTTGATAGTTGAATGATTCCAAAATATCACCGAGTCTTGAATGAAAGAAAGATGATTTCGTTTCAAATTCATTTCGGCGTGTTCGTGCTGCTGCCATCGAAATTCACCAACGGAGTGTTGCTACAAGTCTAAAATTCAGAAATACTACGCCATTCGTCACTTTGCTAGAGCACTAAGAATTTCTGAATTTTGAAGATAAATGATCGCAGAAACACGAACGATTTTTTTCAAAGATTTTAAGTTCTTGTAAAGTATAAAATCAAACCTGTTGATTTTCATTCGACTGATTGTTGATAGTGGAGCTGGGTTCAAGAGCATTTTCTTCGGCACTGAGTTCGAGTTTGATGGGGCTGATGAATGACGACAGAGCAGGTGGCTCTCCAAGCGAGTCCGCATTCGTTTTTGTCTTTGCATAAGGAGTTCTATTCTGCAGGTCCTGCAGAATGACCGTCTCTTATCACCCGTAGCAGCAGTTGCAGTTGGTTGGATTTTTTCTCTCCACTCGATTCAGCATTCTCTTCACCTCCAATTCCTTCTTCACGTCGTACACATAGATCATCTGCAAAATTCGCTGGATTTAGAAATTTGTTCCAGAGAAAAATTACAATTCAGGCCCTTGTAAAGTCATAACAAATTCGAGAAAAATAGCATGAGAAGGAAAAAAACTACTCGAAATTTTCAGGAAAGCCAAGTTTATGTCATTGATTAGGAAAATGTTTTCCCCGTTTCTCCCAAATTTTTATTCAACATTTTTTTAGGTTAGTAGTTTTCATTTCTAAAATTCCATGATTTCTTCCCCTACCTCAGCCATATTGACGAGTCCATGCACCTCGTAGCAGTGATGCTGCATCTCATATTTCGTGGCCCGAGTCGCCATGCAGCGAATGCAGCGGTAGCGGGTCCATCCTCAAAACGAAAATATATTATCAAAAGAATGTTTCCAATGAATTTCATAAGAAAATGAGTAAAATACAATTCAGTCAGTTACAATTCGTGAACTTGATAAATAAAAATTTATGATTTTTTTTTTAAATTTTGATAAGGAGATATAAGCCATACCCAAATGATCAGCGGCGTGAATCGGAAATATAGAAATTAGAATTAGAAAGTGTTGTCTTTGAAAATCGTTAAATTTGAGGGTAAAAATGCGAGTAAACGCAGGATAATATGCTCCTCGTCTAGTTCTCCCGCGAAATGGCGCAGAAATTTAGTATTTTCCTTTTCATTTATTTTTCTTTTAACTTTTTATTTTCTTTTTCCGTCGTTTCGGCGACTCAAGATATTCTGTGAAATGATAATCTTTAAAATTTTTCAACTGAAGTTGCAGTGCGGTTGAAAATTTCTGAGAATGTTAAAAGACACAAGCCGAATTTCTCGGTATATTTACTCTTCAGTTACTTTGCCACCTAGATTACTTTTTTCATTCATTTTGTAGGCTATTTTTCTTCTAAAAGGCTATTTGAAGATTTATTTTGATTACAAAATTCTAAAATAAGATCAACGCATAAAATGTGATATCAAATATTAGAGATTTGAGATAGACAAATATGAATTGCTCACGGCAAGAAGATACAATAAAATACAGAACAACGACTAACAAATCAATACATAGTCTAACCGATAAATACGGAAAAAAATTAAAAGTTTCCCACAAAATACCTAGAATCATTTGTAAATAACGATAAATCGAGGAAGAATACGATCAGTCGATCGAACGATGAATTCCGAGAAATCAGGCTTCCAGCCCCAACCAGAAACTTGGTTGTCTCTCAACGGTCCTAGTGGCATTCGAACTCCTAAAATAATGTCTTTTTTTTCTAAATCGCTAATCTTTCAGAATTGCTGCGTCTGTGTTATGTCTGGTGTTAATTGTGCTGACTTTTACAGGACACAATGGTCGCGTGTGTTTGGGTTCGAGGTGTGTTATTGTCAATGTAGATGTCAGGCTACGAGATCTATTAGGATTGGGCCGAGCAGAGGTTTGGATAGGGTTAACCTTTCGGGAGTGGACAGGCAAGGGGGAATAGAGCCTTTTTAGGCTGACGGACGAAGTCGAAAAAAAAACGACATTCAAATGAGGGGGAAAGGCAGGCGCTTGTATGCATTTTAGATTATAATGATTATCGCGAAACTCGTATCTAACAAGAATAAACTTTAAAAATCTTCGAAAATTAGAAATAGTGATATTCTCTATGAGGAGGAGCAATTTTTACTTTACGGTTCGGTTTTTCTTGCATCACGAATATTCGTGATCGGAAGCTCCAAATATATTTGTTCTCAATTTACCATCAACTGTGATCATGTAGGACGGGTACTTCACTCCAACGACTTGCAAAGTGTCTTCCTTTGCTTTCTTCTCGACACCCTCGTCGAAATTGTAGCTGTTGAGGAAGTTGAGTTTGCGAAGCTTTCCAATCGCTACCTAAAATTGAATATTTTACTATATGATAGAAAATCTAAAACTGACTTGATTCAGGAGCATGTAGTTGACTCCATCTTTCGATGCCTGACAATAGTGCGAGCTCTTCTCAAAGGCATCAGAGAAATAGGTGCCCTGAAATTAAATTGTTTTAACATTCTTTATTTTTGGACGATTCTTACATCTCCGAAGAGTCGTCCACATCGCGTTGCGTTGAGTGGGTCTAGCAAATATCCGTCCTTCAGAATGCTCAACAAATTCATAGCTTTAGTGCCGTGCCATAAGAACCTAGAATTTTTACAATTTCAGGAGATCTTCAATTGTCTGATCACATTTGGTTCGTGTCACTTGCGTATTTGCTAAATTTGAGAGTTGCATCCTTCGGACTGATGGCGATGATTCCCTTCAATTTTTTGTTCTAAATTCACGACATTTCTAAGTTTCCAACCTTGACAGTGACTCCGCTTCCTCCAGTGTTATGGACGAATTCCAAAATTCTCTGGGCCACGTCTGATTTCGGATTCATCGTTTCGAATTTGCATTCGAGTGCATTTGTGATGTAGCTAAAATAGTTTAAGACTACTTGAGGATTTAGATATTTTTCTCACGTGATTCTGTTGATTTTTCCGCGGTTCTCTTCTGCTGCTGACAAAATTCGGGTAGCGACTTCAATCTGGAAGTATGATTGGACGTATTTTAAATTTCCTCTTTTATCATTCTCACTTCTTCCAACCGATTGAGCGTTCGTCTTGCTTCTTTAACCGTCTCGATATCAGTGAATCTTGCCAAATTCGTGTATTCGTATTCGCCGCTCGGAATGAGCGAGTAGAACTGACTTGTGAGATCATTCTGATAAAGAAACTCGTGGTTTTAAAAGAGGGGCGTTTTCTACCATATTTTTGTGGATATTCAAAACGTCGCTGTCCGTGTGCGTTCTATTCAATGTGGTTTCAAGTCGCTCGATAGTTTTTACACATTCATCCAAGATCTTCTTAGCCTTGTTTATGGCCTCCAGAGTGATTCGACCAAAAGGACAGGTTATTCTAAGATTGCTCGACATCTGGAAAGAATAAAAAGGGCATTATGAAAGTTGCTTGCAAAATTTGGAGTCGCAATTATTTTGCGATTCAGTTTATGCTTGCCGATGAATGAAAATTCTCAGTAAAAATAATAATCTGAAATCAACATTTCACTCTACAATTTCTACCCCAAGAAATTCGAATTTGATTTTGACGTTCACCTGCTTAGCATAATCTTTGAGTGACTTTGGATTGCTGATGTCATGCAGCATTTTCTCAAGGATTGGTGCCTTTTCGTCGATTTTCTCGATCGGCAATTCGATGTCTGCCAGATTGTAGGGCATATTGTTGACCTTGAAAGCATTTGGTATTTTATGCTGAGGAAAAACATCCATACTTGGAAAAGCTTATATTTGCCAGGTTTCTCTTGGAAATTAGCCAAGTTTGTCCATTCATTGCCAGTTTTTGACTTCCAAATCGATTTGAACTCTTTTCCACCTGCAAGAAATAATTCGTTTTCCGAAGTTCGAATTTTCCCGACCTGCTTCAAGGGAGCTGAACGGCGTGATTTGATACTCTCCCTCTCCTTGCCCAATTCTGCCCCAATTCGTGAACAGAATCCACAGGTCTGTGTCCCTTCTCTTGATCAGCTGCATTCTGTAGAAGTTGTGGAATCCGTATCTGCCGAAATTCAAATCAGTAATGTTCAGCAGCACCTGGAATATTTCTTGAACTATTTATTTAAAGTTTTTTTTTCTCACATTCATGTACTGATTTGCGTCATTGCAAAGGACGACGTCGCCAGTGTCCTTGTATCCACTGTTCTTATGAGGTTTCGGGACTTCATTGATTCTCTTTTGATCACGCTCTGCCGCCCATCGTTTCAGGAATCTAAAATTTGCGGCTTTTTGTTGATATAAAATTTATTTTCTGACTTGTCAGCATCCCCTTCCACATCGTAGATGCACTTGATATTTGACACATCAGCCAAATCAGTCGGAATTTCTCTATTCCTCGCCCCGGCGATTTTCTGCATGGTTGACAGCAGTGATCGTTGTTTGTTTCGAACAGCCAATTCCATCGGATCACAACCCGTCTGAAAATATCACTACATTTGCATTCTTTCGAAAATTATCCTCACCAAATCTTTTGCCGTGATGCACTTCTTCAAGGCTGTCGGTTCCATTTTGTAGAAGTTGTTCAGAAGCTCCGCATTCTCCCAGGCGTTTGGCCATACGAAATAGTGCACGAAATTGCGTCCATTCTTGTCCCGAACATTCAGATTCAGCTGAAATGTTGAGTTTTTATGTTTTCTCTTTATTTTGTTGTTTACCTTCTTGTTCGTGTAAGCGAGTTTGATTTTCTTCGGATCAGGCTCATCGTCCTTTTCAGCATCTTCTTCAGTTTCATTTCCACTTTGCTCGGTGTCATCTTCGGTTCCGCTTCCATCTTCATCGTCGTCGCCTTCCGTGTCGGTTGGATCATCTGAAAATGCTAATTTTGAGTTTTGTGGATTTCTCTCATACCAGACTGATCTCCATCGTCAGTATTCTGATCGTCTCCATTTTCGCTTCCAGCATTATCATCTGCCGCATCTCCATTCAAATTTGACATCATGCCATTCTGGACAAGGTATTAAAGTAATTGAATGAAATTTCGAGAGATTTACCGATAAGAAGTTGGCGAACATTGGACGCTTCTTTTTTTCGACTTTCGCGATTTTAGCTTTAGGAACCGTAATGTTGAGATCGTCACCAAGAAGTGCCTGAAGCGATGAAAATAACAACTTTTATCTGAACTATGATTGCATGAAATTCGGTTCAATCACACTAGTAATTCGTTATGTTTGAATGAAATATAATTTCCGAGCATAATCGTTGAGAGGCCTTGTTTCGACAAATTTTAGACAGAACTCTCCGTTCTGAAACATTCTTCCTTTCATTTCACTGTTTTAGAATTCTTTTAAAAGGTGAACTCCACTTTATCTTGGCCTACAATAATTTCAAAGGTCCTACATTGAGTGACAACTCGTCGTTGGCCATCACGGCATACATGATTGGCGTTCTGCCTTCTCCATCGACTGCATTCACATCCGCGCCTGCATTTCGAAGCAGGACGATCAGTTTATGGTGTCCAGCCAGAGCTGCCCAAGAAATCGGTGGAATTCGACAGAACTCGAATTGCTTTGCGAATTTGGCTGGCACTTCGAAATCATGTACTGCGTTGACACTAAAAAATCACGATTTTCTAGTTAAAAGCGACTCTAGCTAACTTGAGATTCTTGAATTTCATGAATTCTTCGAGGTATGCTTCTCCTTGAGCAGTGATACTTCTTGCCAGATTTGTGATCAGACATTTGATTGGCCCGCCATACGTATCGGTCGGTCGAATGTTCTGCCAGTCGGCACCGAGCTTCGTCTTGAAATAATCGACTAACGACCAAGAACCTGCTAGCAAAGCAGCCTCCAAAGGCTTGGATTGTCCGTTCTGCAATTCAATTTAGTATTTCTTTTCTAAAGTTCATGGAAATCGTCATTGTACAAACTATTGAGCTGTAACTTCAATTGCATTTTACTTCAGGGATAATTTTCACTTTGAAGAAAGTTCAAGTTATTAGCGCAGATAGAAATTTTTATGGAATCATTCTGAAAAAAATTACCTGCGCAATTTTTGCTCCTAGTCCGAGAATTCGTTCGAGAACTGTCAGAGTGATCGATTCTGGTTGCAGCGAGTTGAGCCTTAGATTTTCGGAGAAGGTGAGCAACAGGTCGTAATCACACTGAAGAGGTTTCCCGTCCAAATATGCTTCGAGTGATTTGAGCAGTTGATTTGCCTGAAGTAATCTTAATTTCTAGACCACGATGAGATTTCCTACCAAATTGTATTGTCCCTGTTTGATCGCTGCATCAGTCAGTTGAGCGAGTGAATTGGGGTTCTTTCCGAGTGTGTCCAGCAAAACATATACCATAGCTTCCCACCCTTGTCCCTTCGATACCACTTGAGCAGGTATTGACGAGTCTGACAATACGACTTTTTCCTTCCTCGCTCCTTCCCAGATCCACTCTGATTGAGCTACGCTTTCCTTAGGCTGTTGTGGGAACACCTAAAATGTTTGATTAATCGAAAGTTTCTATCCTCCAGCTCAGACAGGCTTAAAATTCGATATTTTTGGACGATAACGAGTTAATTTTGCGCAAGTCTTTTCCTCACTTTTTCTAAATTCTTTTACCTTCTCAATGACCGAACTGTTTGCTTGAATCAACGTCAATGCAACTGCCTGATTTCCATAAAGAGCAGCAATTGCCAATGGAGTGTTACCGAGCTGAAATTTGAAGTCCAATTTTCATATAATCTATGGAGCTTTCTTGCCTTATCTTTGATGTTGACATCGGCCCCTCTTCTGATCAGAGTGACAGCGGAGATGTTGGAGTTCATGAGTGCTGCCAAATGCAAAGCTGTATAGCCGTTTTCATCGGTTTGATTGATCTATAAATTCTATGGTTTTTTTTGTCATTCTGAAATGCAATTCAGTATTATGCAAAATCTTATCCTTGACTTTCAATTTTAGAACAGTAAGTTTGTTTTTGTTTTCAGGACTTCCAAATTTCGATAATTACTATTTTTGATGCCGTTCGCTTACTTGCTGTTTGTTCATGGCATTACTCAAGATCGAGACAACGGCAATTGGATCACGGGTTCCGCCTGCATTAAGATTCTCAGATTTGAATTCGTTCAGGCGAGCAAAAGCATAGTGGAGGGCGGTGCGTTTGTACTGAAAGTGATAACACAATGTTCAATATTCATTAGTTTGAAATACTTTGTCGATCGCTCCGACGTTCTCCTTGTGGACGAGCCACTCAATCGGTTCAAGCACTGCATCTGCAGATCGATCACAGGAGTTCACAGCCTGATGCAATGCCGTCCATCCCTCTGCATTCGCCTTCCTCGGCACTTTTCTGTCGTCGAGCTGCTTGAGCAGACCGACAGTTCGGTGATCATTCGACCGGGCTGCATAGTGCCAAACAGTATTGCCTTCTGGAATTTCCACGAAATGTCTAGCTTTTAAATTAGACGACTACCAGCATCAACAGCAGTCCAATGTGAGTCCGACACCTTGAGCAGTTTGATCAGATCAAATTCGCACTTCTCGATCATCAACATTGAGAGCGTCTTGTTGACAGCCTTGTCTGTTCCATCGTCTTGTCGAACTGTCTTCAAGATCGTGTCGTGGATTTCTGGAGAAAAATATTACTTTGTCTTTTTGGAATATTGCAATATCGCAACAACACAACACAGAATATTTCAAGGTATTGTCCATTATTCATGAAAAAACTCGAGATTCCGTCTAGCGAAAAAAGGTGTTGCACAGTAAGATGGGGCTAATAGAGACGTTATTGTTTGCATAATTTCTTATTTTACGACATTGCGATGTTTCGAATTTTCTAAGTTGTCATTTTTCGAATTACTCAAAAAACCATTCTACCTGATGTGCATCCAATTCTAGCCGATTCGTTCAATGCCAACTCCAACGCCTTCGTCCTGTTCTTAGCCAGTGCGTGAATCATGAATGGCAGTCCATGCAGACCGGGAACAAGAAGCAGCTCTTTCAGTCGATTTCCATTGATTGCAATTTCGATGATCGATTTGAGCAGACGAATCTCATTTGTGCCCTTCTCGATGTTAACATAGAGTGAGGAGTGAAGCAATGAGTACGATCTGTTGTTGTCTGAAAATAATAATGTTTTCAGCATGTTATTTGTGAAAGATCTCACGCTCATGCACAGCTGTCAAGAATGTCGGATCCCAAGCGATGCACCAGCCGATCAGTTCACTGATGGAATTGACGAACTGCGTCTGAGTGGGTCCATCCAATTTGTTCTGTTTCAACTGACAGTAGTTCTTGAGCAACTCCATTCCCGGAGTGAAGCCCTGAAAGATGACAATTTCGATTTTTTCTTCGTTGAATGAGATTTTACCTCCTTGTTCTTTTCGAGCAACCATTTCTTATAGTTCCCTTTACAGTAATCTTTGAGTTTTCCCCTCAAAATGGCAATAATATCGTATTGCTTGGGAGAAAGACTCGTCGACTGTGGGTTCTTCCACGCCTCACAAGGCACAGCGAACAAGGAGAACAAGATGTTCTTTTCAGAGCTCCTAAATCGCGACAAATTTCAGCTCTTTATCAGAACAAATCGAAACAGACCATTCGTTGAAGATCTTCGCAAAGTCGATGTTCTGATTTGGAATCGAATAGCTGAGCATTTCTTCGAACAAGATCAGATTGCCTCCTTCAAGGGCTAGATGAAGAGCCGTTTCTCCTAAATATTTACTAATTTTTTGATCATCTTGTCCAAACTAAATAGATTTGTCTACCTGTCTGTGTCTTCTGATCCAGTGTAGCTCCGTTGCTCACAAGCATGTGATAGCATTTCTTGTAGTCCTCGATTTTCATTGCATCGACATGGTCAGGCAGTTTCACCCCTTGAAGTTGTAGTGGAATTTTCATCTTTGAGAACACATGCAACGAATTGCATCCGAGTCCATCGGGCACACCACAATTGGCTTTACTAAAATAAGGAATTTCATTCCTAAAATGTCGAAGAAACTCACTTTTGAATTAGGAAATTCATATCATTTGGCAGATTGCTGTAATTGTCGTCGTAGTAGCGCAGCAGACTCGACAGAAGCGTCACTCCTTCGTTGTCTTTCGCATTTACATCCACTTTGTCGCTATGAGGTCCATTGAACATCCATCGCACGATTCCGTGATGTCCTAGACTTTTTTTCTCATAAATTTGCTCAGACAGGTGAATATCATATTAATTTCATTCAGAAAAAAAGTTAAGTTGAGTTGTTCTTTCGTTGTGACAGCGATACATTGATGTATTTATATTAGAGTTGTGTGGAAATTTTCATTTTCGCCTATTTTTTTATTTATTTATTTTGTCCGTTTCCGAAGATTTTAAAAGGAAATTTTTTACTTTTGTTGTCGAAAATCTCAAAAACCAAATTTCGCACAGCCCTGATTGGTGTCTAGGAGAACTGACTACGATTTATTTGTTTTAAAGAGTATATCGAAGATCAAATTTCCTATCATTTCGATTCTCAATATTCACATATCCCGGTTTTGAATTATCGGAGTGGCTAAATGCTAATGAAAATCCTTTTTAGAAATAGAAATCCGAATTGCAGATCAGAAGCTACCCGGATGAGTTTGCAAGTTCCCAACCTTTCATGTAAGCGACGAATAGCGGTGTGATCTTCCAATCGTTTTCATCAGCCAAACAGTCTGGATCAACTTCTGCCAGCAGTTTCAGTTCCTCTAAGAATCCATAAGCAGCTGCATAATGAGCAGGCTTATTTCCAGATGAGTCGCCCTGAGATCAAATCATTTTGTACGAAGGAGACTTGAATTTGATGAACCTTTCTCATTTCGGCTCCCATTTTTAGCAGATATGCAGCGACATGCGCCTGCCCATTCATGATTGCATGGGTCAGAGGAGTGCGCTTCTTCTTGTCTTTGCCCTCCACAAGTGCGCCCTTCTCAATGAGGAATTTGACGGTATCCAGATTTCCTTGTGCACAAGCTACCTGAAGAAATGAAAATCACAGATGAAGGCCTTGAAAGGAATTTCGAACCATAAGAGAAGACAATTTGTTGGTCGTCGTTGATGTCGGAATATCGATAATGACTTTTCCATGAGCTAGAAGAGCTTTGATTGCATCAATGTGGCCTCCTTCCACTGCGTAATGGAGAGCTGTTTTGCCCTCTCTTGTTCGAGTATTCACGAGGGATCGAAGGGGATTGAGTACACTTGATGGATCTGCTGGCTTTTCCAGATTGTCGATTTCTTTCAGAATCAACTGAAATTTTCGTTTGCCTGGGGTAGAAGTTGAGCTTCATTTCATAGTATACATATCCGATGTTCAAGTATTTCGTCTTCGATAAACTCTTTCAAGGCAAAAATGGTCAACTTCTAAATTTGTGATAAAAACCACTTCACTTACTGTGATATTGTGCGCTCTCCCGACTCTTGCTGCACAATGAAGTGGATTCTCCTGTTTCTTCGTCAGAGATGAAATTGTGGCGCCGTTTTTCAACAGAAACTCCAGTGGTTTTGTGCCTTCACAGACAGCTGCATAGTGAATCGTGTACCTTGAAGTGTGGAATAGAAAAGGTTCACTCGAGTGATTTTACCAATTATCTTGATCCGGAATGTTGATATTCGGATCGACTCCACGTAGAGTCTCTAGCATCTGATTAGAAAGATGGTCATACTACTTTTTCAAATTTTATAGAAAAAAGTGATTACCTTCGAATCAGGATTGATTGCAGCGGTATGAATTGGCGTAATGTTCTTGTTCATGTATCCCTTTTTGACAACAGAAATCGGTAGAATCTTTGCTGGTAATTTGTCAGTTTTCAATGTGGCTCTATGCAAATCATTGAAGTTATTCCGAGATGGTCCTAAGTTTGCTTGGCTCAGGACATTTTTCAAATTCAATTACCTTCTGCCAAAGCTGATGCCAACGTACGGTTTCCTTTTCTGCACACAGTCACGACTTCACTGTCCAGGCTGTGTTCGTTGAGGGCTGAAAATTTTTATGTCTAGTTTTCTTTCGTTCCGACTTTTAGACTAAAATACGATATTCGTGACTGTGATGTGCCAGTTTACAAGAGTTATAAATTCAACTCTGCCCCATTTTGATAAATTTCAGTTCAACTTCTAATTGATATGAAGTATAGTGAGTTGTAATTAGAAGTGGAGTTGTTCACTAGTGATGCACAAACTTCGACTTCGACTTAAAAATTAAAAAAAATAATAATAAAATTTTTAATTCGAAAATTTTCAATTTAAATCTTTGTGCATTACTGTTGTTGTTCATACCTTTTTCACAATTCAAAAATATTGAATACTCACAAGCTTCTTTGGTCTTCATGATAGCGACCATGTTAGAATAGGTCATTCCAGATTCTACCAACTCATGGACTTCGTGGATTTTCGCTGGTGATGCTTCATAGTTCAAGAAGGCATTATTTCCTTCTTTTCCTCCTGCAAAAAATAACTTTGATTTTGTTGAAAGCTCCTTGTTGTGACCTCTAGTCATTTCTACAGCTCTGGTTGCTCTGCCAAGCATGTAGAAGTTCGATCTTCCAGATGATTTCTGAATTGCATGAGTTCTCGGATAAAGATATCGTTGTGCCTATACTTTCTGCAGCAAATTGGGTTCTCTGAATCGTTTCTTCGCATTGTCGACCTTCGATTTCTGTTTGAAATATTCAGCTATGAACGGAATGTCCTTCGTTGCGAGAACAGCTCTGAGTGCAGTTAGCGGACATCCACAGGAGTACTCGTATTCCAGATTCTCGAGTAGTATGCTGAAAATTTGCGGTTTGCACCTTTCCCTTCTGTAAAAACTACTTCTTTCCGGATTTAAAGAAGTTCGCCAGTTCTTTCGAGTCTTTTCTTACAGCTGCACGGATAAGACGACGGTAATAGGAAATAACGCTCACATATTCGGGCTCAGGCTGATTTCGATAAAGGAATGGATTTTTCTGAAGATTATTCCCTCAATTATTTTCCTTTCGAATTTTTCCTACATCGATATTCGGCACGTTGTCTCTTGGCACAAGTCTATCGTTTCCTTTCTTCCCCTTCTTCGTTGTCGTCGTCGAAGTCTTGGCCTTCTTCGCATCCCTCCCTTTCTTGCTCTTTTGCACCTTCCCTCCTCCAGCTTGCTTCGGTATCTTGTCATTCTTTGTCTTCTTGGCTTTTGCCTTTTTGGCAGTTGTTTTTGCAACGATCTTCTTCAACGTCTTTGCCTTTTTAGGCGATTTGGTTGGGGGATGCTAAAAATTTATTTTTTCACCCTCATTCGATTAGAACTTCATAATGTCGCTAAGTAAAAATAGGCGAGGCTGTTTGAGAGAGCAATGTCAGTAAGGTTAAGTTGACTACAGGGTGCGGAAAAATAATGATTATATCTTCTTCTAAAGCTATGAACGCTGCAAAAATGAAATTTTTAAACGAGTACCAAGAAATTGGGCGCTTGGTGTAGGGCAGCTTGAACTCTTGTTCGATTCGAATGACGCTTTCCAAGAGCAGGGACTTTCAAGCCATCGATTGTCTTTGTCGGCTTTTTCTTGGTATCTTTGTCATTCTTCTTCACAGCTTGGGCTCGTGCACGTTTCAGAGTTCGTGCCATTCCAAGTCTGAAAATGAATTTAATGTTTTCACGATCAAAGTTTATAAACTTGAGTATCGAGTCAATTTTTCGAATGGATGTTCCTATGGCATTTTTTTTACAAATAATCTAAAATGAGTAACAAGATACGATGGAATCATTTTTGAACGTTTTCAATGATAAACATGTCTAAATATCGATCAGAATTGTCCGTATTTGTAAAAGGACATGGGAATTTTTTGGCGAATGAAATGGGCTGGAAAAGATTCGAACTTCGCAAAAAATCAAAACAGATCGAAGTTTTTGCTGTGTTTGTGGCTGTTGGTGAGGTTTTTCGTCTTTTCGCCCCGCAATTTTTTCAGTCGTTACTCTGTTTCACGGGTTCTCTCGCACTGCAGAAAGAAGGCAGGGAAGGAGGAATGGAAAAGAATGGCATGCCACAGCAGGGAGAGTGGATAGGAATAAGTGAAAAAACCTTGGAATGGAGGGCAGAGACGCAGAGAGGGCTGTGCAGAAACTGAACAGAACAGAATGACTCGAAAAGTATTCAAAGGACTATCTGAGGGAAGATGTTAATCAGGAACGTGAAGTCTATAAACGAATCAGTATCTTGTGCAATAATGCTGAATATCAAAGATATGGATTACTAGTGAAATTTCATGATCAACGTTCTATAAAGTTGGGAGAAAGCTAATTGCTTGGCACGATTTTCAGCCCGACTATTTTCGAAGAAATTCTCGGAATAAATATGTAGTTTAGCGAAACTTTTCGAAAAAGACAATTAGAAATTCCAAATTCAAAATGCAAGCACAATATCGCCCAGACAACTATGTTTCTTGAAGCGAGATAAGAACGAAGTTTGCAATACTCAAAGCGGAATGAAAAATGAAAATTAGAGAGATTCTGTGAGAAAGGTGAGAAGAAATCATTTGATGACAAATCCACTAAACAAATAAATGAAAACCGTCTACAAACTTGGCAGATTCATTTCATTGCATTTTGCACTCGGCATGATGCCATCATAGGGTAAAAACTACGATTAGATGAGAAGGTGCATAGGAAACTGATAATTTTCTTACTTTCCAATGCTATCAACTTGAAAATAGTTGTTCAAAACGTTTTGAAATGCTAACATATTCGAAATTCACATAGAAAATATTACACTTGAGCAAGTAGTCTTTATTCTCAACTACACTAAACTTTGGTGTCACTTTAGAATTAGCCGAAACAATGAAACTTTCTAAATTAGACATTCACTTTTCGAAAATAGACGAAAATTTAGCGAAAATATCTACGTTATGCATGGCTTAGTTGCCTAGAAACATTTTCACTCTTGAGGCTTATGGCAAGAAAGAAGAAACTGGCGCTGAACAATTAAATGATGATTACATACAAACAATCTAATCAAAGATAGAGATCCTGCAAGATAAATAAAATCTTGTACGTGGCTAGAAATTAGAATTGCTATTTCAAAGTATTTGAAAAATCTGTTCAGACTTCTAGAAGATGACTTGTAAATCGAGCATTTTAAATAGCCTTACATAATCGAAAATATACGCCGAAATTCGCGACCAGACAAACATCGCAAACATCATTAAACCCGGTGGTTTGTCCGTCTGCATTCTGCATTCGAACTATCTCTCTCTCTCTCATTTCTCCCTTGCCCTGTTCTCTGTCTTTGCAACGCTCTGACGCACCGACACTTCGCCGCTATCAGTTTCGAAAGCATGCGAAACGCGCGAACTTGATTCATCCTTATTGAAAATTAGTGAAAGATGATTTTTCGAAAATATTGTAAATGATTTATCGTCGAAGATCGACTATGCGTGATGGAATTAAAAGCGTTCAATTTTATAAACCATTTGAGACGATTTTTGCATCAGGATTGATAACATTTCATCGATTCAAGTAGTGTTTAACGACAATGTGAGAATCGAGTAATGCAATTTACGGATAAATGCCTGCTTTTTTCTGGCAATGTTATAATGCCAGAAAAAAGTGAACTTTCAGGATAAAAATGGTAAGGAATGGAATTTGCTCAAACGAAACATCTTTTCTAGTCAGCTGTTTGAATTAAAAAAAAATTTGAAGAATTTCTTAGATACAGTCATCAATTTGCTGCAAAGTGCATGTATTATCAACCGAACTCAACTCAAATTACTAATACTGAGGATATGTCATTATTCGAAAATTTTCACTCTAAATCATATATTATTCTGCATATAAACAATAAATAATTATGAAATTCGAAAAGTTCCCTGATTCTAGGATTGAAATTTGAAAAAAGAAAACTATAAATGATCAATTACCATTAAACTTGTATAGAAAAGTCTTATACAAAAAAAAGTGATAAAATCATGGACTTATGGCAACACGAATCATGAAAAATAATATAATTTCAAGATTTACGCAATGAAAAAATCGAATAGACTTCATTGAGTATATTCATGAATGGTGTGCACAATATCCCGCTTCCAGTCTTCAGGCCATTCGAAAGATAAGCTATCACTGTGTCAGTCCATGGATCAACATAAATGTATTGCCCACCAAATCCTGGATGCCCAAATGTGTAGGCTCCCTGAATAACTTTTTCTTTCTAAGCAAAAAATATCGTCAACTTGTGGTAGATATTAGTTTCATTATTGTTTTCTATAAATCGAATAAAAATACGACATATACTGCACTAATGCTCTAGAGAGAAAGACGTATCGTCTGTTTTCCGCGAATTGCTTGTTCCCGAAAAAAATAGCGACTTCGTGAAGGTTTGGAATACGTTATCAAAACGTTCAAGCTGACGACAACTGTCTGCTATTTGCACTTTTTCATTTCTTCAGAGCAGTCAAGTTCTTCATTTCTGCATCAAAATTCAAGTCCTCCATCAAGCAGACAGTTAAAGTCTGCTCCGTAGGAATGAAGAAGTGGGAATGACAGAAATTTATCGTTAGTCTGTGCGTTTTGTTGATATATTCAAAATTTTCATAAGTTCGTGTTTTTTTCCGAAAACAGTCACTTCGTGGGAAAGAGACGATATAAATATCGCAGTGAACAAAGAATTCTTGTATTGTAGGCTCTTCAAAAGAAAGTTTTATCAAAGTCTCGTTTTCAAGGCAACTTTAATCTTACAACTTACTTGTATGAATGGGTGTGGTTCATAGAAGAAACCATGCCCTTTATTGATTGGCCATAGCACGACTTGTTCGACATGCCAAGACGTCAGAGTTGGTTTGACGATTTTCGACAATGTATGATTCGAAATGAGCTTTCCAGATAGCATGTACGAGAATAAGCGCGCTATTTCGGCAGCGGACGTTGCTCCAGTCACTGCAGCTAGCGGCAGTGATATGATTGACGGATCGTTCAAAGTTACTTGGTCCTGAAAGGAAGCGAGCCTTAGATTATCTGTGGATCCACAAGACTACCCAGTCTACCCGTAACCAAGGCGTATTCCAAGTCAGTTTGTTTGCAATGTCATCAAATCTTGCATGAAATACTCCGATTAGTACCAAAAGTCGTGGGTCCTGGATTATTGATAGCTTTTTTTTATTATCGGATAGTTTTATAGTACCCTAGCTACATCACGAATGTATTCCCAAAATCCAGCCGACGTCACTTTAGTGATTCTTTTACGATTTTCTTCATTGACGCCTATATGAACATCAATTCCTAAAATTTATCATCGCCGACTTATCTCGCATAATTTCAACCATGTGCATCGGCAATTTCGTCCTTTAGAAACTGCGCCACATTTCTTCGTTTTGGATCGACACTCATAACGATTCCATCTAATATCAGGCCAAATGTTACGGGATGATATCCTTTCAATTTTGATGACTATCGTGATTTTCGAGATAAGTCTACCTGAAGCAGTTCCTGGCTCCCAAATCGGCGTTACATTTGCGACTTTCGCAATAATTTTACCACTTCTTATGTCATCGAGGGATATTTGCTCACCGACAAGATATGGAACTCCTGCCTACGATATTCCTTTATCTCGAATCACATATTGGCGAATTTTTACGCTATGTGTCAGGACATCTTCAATCGTAGTATTTTCTTTGCCATTTGTTCCATATTCAGACCAGTATTTAGTAACTTTATCCTCGTAATGCAATAGTCCTCGATCAACTAGAACAGCGATGACTACTGAAGCAATTGCCTGAAAATTATCCAACAATTACCGATTGGAGCGGGAGAGGACTTCATAAAAATTGAAAATCAGCCATATATTAGAGACACAGAAAGAGAAAAATCTCTTCATTCTCAATATCAATAATTAGCCTATCGGTTGTCAATGGTAGTTCAAAAATCGACCAGTACCAGTGCGCTAGCCGATCGGTAGTAATTTTTGGGAAAAAATCAATCAGTATCTAGCTGGTAATAACTGATTGTATTTTGTATTACCGATCAGTACCGACTGGATAGCGATTCATTTTTCTCAAAAATTACTATCGATCGGCTAACGCACTAGTACTGACTGGTTTTTTTCCGACTACCATTGGCATTGATATGTTAATGATTGATATTGGGAATGTTGAGAATTTGATAACCATAACACGTGCCAGTTTAAGATAATTTACGTGTGTAGACCTTACCTTGGTGATAGAAAACAACGGGGTGATAGTTTTCGGATTCCACCTTCGACCTTCGTTTCGGTCCGCATATCCTCCCCAGAGATTGACGATCTGTTCTCCACGATGATAAATACTCAAAGATGCTCCTTCTCTTTCATACTCTGCAGCAAAGTTATATCTAAAATGATAATGAAAGATGCTCCTAGATCTGACTTACCTGAAGACTTCTTCTACTCTTTTGAAACGACGCTTAGCATATCCTCGGATAGTATCGGAATTATCTCGAGCAAATGAATTGTAAAAGACGTAGGGACAACTAATTAGGTAGACGAGAAATAAAATTTTCAACGAGTTATCACATGATAAAAGTCGATACATTTGTAGTGGTTCCAGTTTTGCAAAATGGTATTAGTTCTGCCATAGTTTGGGGGTAACAGACGCTAACTGATGGTCGCAATTTTTGCGAAAAATGAGTGTAGAATCGCATAAATTATGAAATAACAACTTCATCTATGTAAATTATGCGCATGCACATTATGATGCATGGGTCAAGATAAAAAAGAAATAAACCCGATTATTTTGTAAGGCAATGCTAGTGGTAAATTATATGCGAATGCGAATTATACTAGAGATGAAATAATTGAGATTACAAAATATCATCAAACATTTATTAATCAACAATAAGATTTTATTTTTTTAAATCGCAGCTTCAATTATCAATTGGAAAGCACTCATTCAAGCAGGCGAAGAATAGCATGCCATGATGCAGTCCATCATCGATTCGAAGTTGTTAGAATTGCCTCCACAACCACCATAAATGAATTCTCTGCATTGTCCGGTGCTCGTGTCGAACGCATATCTAAAAATTGGTGAAAGAATAACAATTGTCAAGCGAAATTACCTTCTGAAATAAGCCAGGCACGATCCAGTTTTAATCGGCAGTCTGCATCGAGAGTCAGATTGAGCTGCCGTTAGATAAAATAAAATAATAGCCATAAAAAGATAGAATATTTGCATTTTTGGAAAAGATAGTCTAAAATTGATACCTGAGACTGGTGACGCTTCTTCCTCTATAAATAGGCAGTCGTCAACAGTGCAATTTCGTTGGTCTGCCGATTTTGATTGAATGGATTAGTAACCAAAAGTAAATATTTTGAGTGTGCATACAAGTTGCGTGACGTGTGAGAACATATGATTTTATTACAATTTGTACAGGTTAGACAGATTGAGGGAAAACAATATGTACATAGAAGAAAATCTCATAAAAATGATTTTGCATCAATTAATTACTGACTATGCCCATAAACCCATAAAATATCGTAATTTTCACAAACTCTTGAGTTGGAACAAAAATTCAATTCAGCCTTGTTGATTCTGCTCACACGTCTTGCAACATTCCTCGTATGTTTGGAAATTGTTCGCGTTCCCTTCGCAACCTCCATAAGTAAATTGGACACATTTGCATAGTTTTGAATCATAGGCATATCTGAAAAAGTTTAATCTAATTTAACTCTTTAAATGTGTAGATTTACCTTGGAAATAGAGCCATACAAGGTCCAGTAGTAATCGGCAAATTACATGGATAGTTGGGGTTGGGTTGCTGAGCTGTCGTTAGATGAATTGCCATGATGAGCAGGGAATAGAGAAGGATGATGAACATTTGTCGAGTTTTTCAACAAATGGGTAATTGTTTGTAGAGCTGATTTCAAGTGAAACCTGTTTTCGTAATTCACGTGGTCCTTTTATAGCAGAGATTTTGATTGGGAAGTTTCTTTAGGTTTCATGAAACACAATGAGTAACAAAAAAGGTAAATATTTTGGGATAAAAATATTTGAATAATCCTCAAGTTTGCAAAATCGTGTGATTCAATGAAACTTGGATAAACCCCGCGCATTCCAGGATTGCAATGGTTCTGTGATTCATATGTTTCTAGAAGTCTGTATCCTTTCTGCAAAAATCATCATAAATGAAGAAAAAATGAAAATATGCGGTGTTAGCTCACCTAAAATAGAATAAGTTGGGAAAAGCTGCACAAGTGCTAGATCAAACTCCTGACTTTTTGTTATGAATTATAGATTCTCAATTTCATTGGGAATCGATTCAATAATATTTTGCAAAGAATCAAACAATTCGATCCCAAGATTTAATGGATCAAAAGAACGAACAAACATGAAAATGTACTTTTTCATTAAAATCGAATGATCAGGAATGGAATGAATTTCTTGGTAGGTCTCAATGCACGACATACAAAAGATAAAAATTTTCTCTAACAGTGCAGAATTAATACATTTTTAGATTAGATGGAATTTTTATGCTAAAATTAAACCAGAGTGATTATATTGAGCATTTATTCACAGAGAAAGTCAAATAATTCGATCAATTCAACAAAACGAATTATATTATGTACTACGAAGAAATTTATTTCGTTCTGCAAGTCCTCTGGCATTCATTGAGAGTCCTGAAGTTGTTCTCATTTCCTCGGCAGCCACCGTAGCTGAACACGCGACATCTATTGGTTCTCTGATCGAAGGCCCATCTGAAATTGAAAATTTTCCACTTTTTACTTCCTCGAATAGATATCAGAAACTGATGTTACTTTATAAAAAATCATTATTAATTCATTAAAAAAAAAATCTTCCCAACCTTCTTATCATAGCCCTGCACGGTCCGACGACGATTGGCTGTCGACAGGGATGCGACCTGCTTGGAATTTGTTTTTCAAAAGATCCTCTCGACTTGATTTCATTGCTTTTACCATTGCGTGCTGAGACGAAAGCGAACACCACGAAGAGCGCAATAATGAGGAAGAAACGCATTTTCTGGAAATAATATATTTTCGATCACAATGATTTGGAAGGGTGCACGATATTTGATTTGCTTCATTAATTAATTTTTTATGAAACTTGTAAAATGATAATATTCGATAAGCTCAACGAGTTTCACAAATAATATATGCTCATCATACGTGAACGAGTGAAGCAAAACAAAATTTAATGGATTATTTGAAATTTTATGAACCGTTGTTTTCTAAGCGCCCGATTTTATATGGAGACCGTCGATGATAGAAAACCATGAAATTAATCATGAATTGAGTGAAATAATGAGAAAGAATGAATTAATTAACCATCATCATTCTATTTATAAGCATATTGACCGACTAACAGATGCGAAAAAGGTGAACAAGGAAATTGTGATCCTTTTCGTTTCCATTCATGTATTTATGCCCTTACACATAAACAAGCGCATCCCACGCTGACAATACATCTGTGCAATTCACATAAAACGAAAACAAATCGGCGATGAATAATCGCGCAGTTAAGCTAATCGAGCATAATAACCCGATAATTTTGGCCAACAAGCCACAAATATCGATTTTTTGATTAACAAATTTCTTGATATTTCATATTAAAAAATCTAGACATATGACATTAACTTTTCAACGAATAGTTTGATTTTTGATACCATTTGCACAAATGAGCATCACAGAGCAAATTAGAAGATTATCATCAAAATAACACAAGAAGATGGTTACGTTGAAAGACTAAAGGATAATTGAAAATCACTGCAAGACGTTAATGAAAAATCGAGAAAAGTTAGTTGACTAATCGTTGAAAAAGTTAAAAATCGTGCAGCAGGTAATAACATTTATCTAGCCCCAAGATAATTCGATTAGAGACTTGATAAAGTTATGAATCGTTCTCTTCATTGCTTCATCAGAATCAGGTGGATTGTTATGATAGTTTTCTGACACTGATATGCTCACTACGCATCTGAAATTTACTTCGCCATAATTCATCGAGCAAATTGTTGATTTACTCAGGTTGAAGCTAAATTCGTGTCAGATTATTTAACCTGTATTTTCTAGCTTTATTTTCCAAATAAGCCTACTTATTCTTTAGTGATACTTCACTGGCTCAATTTACGAATGGTAATGCACTTTTTCAATTCGAGATATAGAATGGTACTATTTTTAATAGTAGAACAAGGAAACAAGAATCCTGTTTTCTCACCTACCTAGGCAGATTTTTAGTCCAATAGGGAAATATAAAGTGGGGATCCGTAAAGCTAATATTTTCTATAGAAAATTGACGCGTAAACGGGTCCGGAGTAGGGTTTTAGCGGAGAATTTTGACTTAAGGGAGTTCGCGTTAAGAACCCAGTTCAAATCCTGCCTAAGTCCGAATAAGATATGAAACATCAATTCATATCAGTTTTGGGCGGAAACTCCGTTTCCGCTTTTCGAAGTTTTAAAATGAAATTTTCGTTTCCAATTTTCGAAATCTGAAAATGCGCTTTTCGTCCACACTGATCCATATCAACCTTTTTGGTGTTTATTAATTTATATTATCAAAAGTTTTTAAGAATTTTAGAGTAACACGACACGACCTCCTCGTCTTCTTAGCCCTGAAGCTATGATTATTTATTCATTCACGGTTCAATCTATCGGCATTATTATCAGTCTCGTCGCTCTTTTCGCGTTGCTCCGAGCTCGAATATTCGTGAAAAATCCAATTTTCGTCTATGCAATGATAATGCTTGTAGTGAATATAATTGCTGAAATGCTCGATAATGTCCATAATTTGCCTTCGTTCTATGCGGGAGAATCCATTTTCTGTAAGCAATTTGTTATCAACTGGATATTATAATTTCGATTTTAAATTTGTAATAATTGAAATATCGAATACACAGCAGCGCAAAAAGTTCGGACACTAACTTGATTCTGAAAATCAAATATTCACCGAGTTATGTTGATTCAATGCTGGCAAAACTCGGAATACGGTTATGGCTTGATAACCTTAAAATTATGCCACTTTTCAGTTGATCCTGTGCAAGATAATCCGATAAAATGACTGTTTCTAAAAATCGCGCTGTGTACAAATTTTACCCCGTCACTCTATATGATAATCTATAACTGAAGATTCAAAATACATTGCAATTTCAGCCCCATTTATGCAGGTCGTGACGATAGCATCAATAAATATAAAGTATTTCTTGGATATGTTTATAACGGTAGTATTCAGTGTTCTGCATTTAGCGGCTATTTTTCTGCCTACCAAATTCAACCAAATGCGATATGCATTCATGTTCATTCCGATCAGTATTGTTGTTATATTGACTATTATCTGCACATGTACGTCATCATCTATTTTTACTGAAGTTACTTTATACAGAATAACTTTCCACAAAATAGCCGTGTCATCAAAATTTCAAATATTATATTTTGTAGAATTATCGATATTATTTCTGGCTCGTTAAACTTTAAAATCCTTGAAACACATTTTTATTTTCAAAAAAAGCATGACTCTCGATGAAGCTAGAAAGACCACGATAAACTCTTAGTTATTTAAGCTCAAAAATTTTAGGCCCAATACTGGCATTTGATATCTATCGATATTATTCGTCTGGTGCTTTCTGGTATTTCGACTTCAATCATCCGTTTACTCAAATCTATGTCTCATTCGATCTGGTCTTACAGGTTCAAAAATGATGAAGATTCTTGAGAAACCTCAAAGTTTAGGTATTTTGCGTTAGTGCTCTGATAATAATTGACGTTCTAATTATCTACCATTTGTATTCCCTGAAGAAAACTCACAAAAACGCATTTGTTATTGTGCAGGTAATATACCAACGCCTGAATTTGTATATTGACTTATCTCTGAATTCTAACATCTTTTGAACGAAGCGAATGCCTACAGTAGTAAGTTAATTAATTTCTGATCATTAGAGTTCGCACAAAAATTAGGCTTATCCAAAATTAGACTTCATGGCAACACGAACTGCTAAAAATAACTTGATTACTTTATCCTGCGTTAGTAATTAGATAAAATTTTAAAGATCGAAAACGATATGATAAACCATAATAATATTCAAGAGAATCATGTTAATTCTTTAGTCGAATAAGGGACTGAGCCGAGAAGCAAAACTGACTATACACTTCACGATTCTGGCATCTTGCTTCATATTTTCATCTTTTTGTTTCTACGTGTTGACGAAGTAGGTTCAAAGATCAAACTAATTAGTTTATGATTACCTTAATTAATCGATTTAGAAAATTAGGATTCTGGCGAGTCATAACGACATTTTCAAACACTTTGAATTCGAGCAAATGGGCGTTCTATTGCTTCTGCAATGAGAAAGTGAGAACATGAATGAAGGAAAAATAATCGAATGGAAAAAGTTAAGATCCGAAATTCGCTGAGATGCTTTTGTTGCAAAAAGAAACAGATCGTGGTTGGATCTTCAGACCGATACACACATAATCGAGACCCTACATAATTATTATTCAAATTGAATTTTATTTTTTAATCGTCTTAATATAAATTTGCATTTAGATTTGAAAGTCGATAAATTTATTATTCATCCAGAGCCAGACAAGTAGCATTCACATACATGACGTGACTGATTTCTGGACTATTTTCACGGAATTGTGAATTGTCACGTTAAGATCAGCACGACAAAAGATTGAAAATAACTTTTCATAATTAGCAATTCATCTAGAAACATTCACATCAACACGTATTAGTCAAATACATATTCCTTGAAGTCATCCAAGTATAAAATATTATTATTTTGAGTGTCTCGGATATTTTGTATCCTTTATTGTGCAACATATTCTATTACATCGGAAAATCTCATCTATTTTTGTAGTAGAAATATATTTTTTACATTTCCCAATTGTATTTGATTCTCATCTTTAGTCGTATTCAACAAATTGTGCATACTTTTCAGTAGTTCATAAGTTCCTGTTTTAGTCGGGAGATCAAAAATGGATCCTCAAATCCGTCTCGAATTTATTCGGATTTATTCAACAGTCGCACAATCGATTGGGATCGTGACCAGTTTGATAGCACTATTCGGATTACTGAGATCTAGAGTTGCATCGACAAATCAGATATTCGTCTATCCACTAATTATGCTCATTTGGAATATTCTTGCTGAAATATTGTCGATTATTCATTATCTGCCTTCATACTATGCGCAGGAATCAATATTTTGTAAGTAACGTTTTGGAATTTAAAAATGATGTTGAGAATGGAATGAGTTTGATTTTTGATAAGGAAGTGACTTTTTCATATTTCTAGTTGACTAGATTATGCAGTTTCTTTTTACTCAATCAATTAAGATAATCTACTGATATTTAGCTCCATTCATGCAGAACGTGCTCACATTCGTGCTCAACATGCGATATTTCACCGATTTATTCACTCTTCTTATATTTTCTTTACTGCACATCGTTGCAGTTTATTATCCGATGAAATTCAACAACATGAAACGAATCATAATCTATCTGCCTCATGTGGTCATTTTAATACTAGCTTGTGCATCCACAGGTTTCTAAAGATCAACTTATTATTTCAGAAAAGTAAAATATCCATAGTCCGAAGTGAACTCAAATACACGAAAATTTGACAATTCGTGAAACTTTTAAATGCATCATTAAAACGCATTTTATCTGACGATGATTCTCTGCTATTTCCATATTTTGTATGCTTCGGTTTTTGTATTTCCCTCACCTCCTCATTAAAATTCGGTCTCGTTATTGATGGAAGTAGAGATTTCTGATGGAGAAACGAAGAAAATACCTACCTAAATTGAAGCAGACAAAGTGAAAGTGAAATAGATTTTTTTTATCAGTTTGTACGTCTTGATTATAAATGAAAAATTTTCGTGGGAGAGTTCAATTCGTAGTATTTTAGTTCCAATGTTGGCTTTGGATATGTACAAATATTATCCTGCAGACGCATTTTGGACTTATGATTACTCAAATACTTATGCGCAAATTCACGTTATCCTAAACATCATAATTCAAACGACATCGACTGTATTCGTAGTTGTCATCGATGTCGTGATTATTCATCGGCTGTTTGCACTGAAGACATTTCACACTGTTGCAATCGTATCGATATCAGTGAGTTTAGAATAGTTTTATCCTTCAAAAATAAACGTTCGCAAAATATTCAAGACTTTCCATGGGGTGAGTCGCGAAATGAAACTGGCACTGCATTTTATTCTACTTTCGTCGTTCTTCATCTGTAATTCATTATGTTATTACCTATTGTCAAGGTTCAGTTAAAATCCCTTAGCCATGAAAGTTTAAGCAATTTAGAAAGCCAGGATTAGCTAAACTTGTAGTTCCGTTTATATCGACGCTAAATGTCATGAAATGGGCGATATACACAATTGGAAATCCCAAGGTATTTTCGACCATTTGCAAATAATTCTAAGACTGTTTTATTCAAGGTTCGTCGTGCTATTTTCTGTCGGAAGAATGAACAAAACCGACCAAGTGTTCCAAATTCATCCGATCACAGAACAACTATGCATCACAATCAGAGGGAACAGACTAAATGCTGAAACCATCTGAAAATCATAAAAATTTTATAGGTGGCTCAAAAATAGATACATTACATTATATCTAAATTAGTTTTTAGTTTATTTACTTTTGCCTTTCGCTGACAACCAATTCCTAATTATTTCAAAGCAAAATGAAACTATAGGCTGAATGTTGTTCTCGCGAACCTTTCAAAATTATACATTTTTCAATAAGTTTTCCTCCGAAGAACACTTCGCGCGCAAGGCATGATGGGGTCAAACCTTATCATTGGAGCGGAGCCCAACCCTGCCTGCATTTGCCTTTCCTGGAAAGGGCAGTTCTGAAAGAGAACCACCAACGGTAACAACAGCAGCGGTTTATTTATTATCATTGATTTTCTTTCGAATAGTTAATAAATTATTATAAAACAATTAACTCGTGTTAACTTTCGATAGACTAACACAACTTCTCCTAGCAGCATTTCACCATCGTGTTCGTAATCCTTCTTACAGCGCCGAGAGCGAAAGTCCTGGAACCCAACCTTTCGACTCTTACTCTATCATCTCACCCCTTCTTTCCCCTCTCTTCACAAACCCTACAGACCCACTCTATACTTATTTTTTTCGCCTCCCGATTTAAATGTAGTTACAACTTTGAATGTCCATCAATTGCAAATTGATAACATTTCGGGAGTTTTATCTCGAAAATGGCGATAAGCAAGTTTACAAGTCGCTCTGGCCTGACTATTCTTCGACGGCATTTTTAACTGTTATAATTCGATTTTATTTGTTCTGTGGTGGTTTCAAACAATCACTTGCGACTTTCAACTCAATGTCGATGCTGCTGAAATTGGCTCGCAAGTTCCAAAATTCGTTGATCAAGAGACCCCTCATCACTAACATCATTAATGGAGGTAATTTTTGTTGAGATTACTTTGACAATAGCATTGCAATAATTTGCGAATTCAAAACTACGAATTTTTAGATGATATTCTGAATGATGCTAGCTATCATAGAAGTCCTTTTCCCAATGAAAATGTAATTCGACCGAATTTTAACTGAACAAAAACTGATCTTGAAAATCTGCCAAATCTTGAATAAAATGGATGAGGGATTGGCTGGTATTCATCCTCTGAAAAATCAAAATTTAGTTAAAACCGAAGAATTAGGGTTTTTGGTTTTAGGATTTTTGGCTTTCGCTGGTGACGGTATAGCTCAAATAGTCATAGAAGATAATGTGAAGTATGACCTGAAACGTGGCTTCCGGTTTCTCATTTTTGGCTCCTTTCTTATGGTAAACTGTGCAAGTTTGAGCCAAATATCGAAAACCGTGATTTGTTTGGGCTGTTCCTCTTCATTTCTGGTATCGTATTCTGGAGAGAACCGTCAAAACTGGGCATCCGAAGATGATTCCTTTGAAACGATTATTCTGCGATCAAGTATGCAAATGGGATATTGGCCAATGGTATTTTGAATTGGATTGATTGCAGATATTATTTGGACCTCCATTTGACTTTTCTCAACTCTTCATTTTACGAATAATGGAAGGATCGAGTCCTGCAGAAGCTCTCGAGCAGAACAAAAATGATTGGTGGTCGATTTACAGGAATACTGTCAGGGTAGGATGATTTTTACGATGCTAAACACATAGAAACCGAATCCATACATTTTTCTCGAGTTGAAAAGAGAACTTTCAAACCTTTATTTTTGACCACTATGATAAGACTTTGATCATAATCTTTCAATATAGTTTATAATTTTGATGAAGAGTTATTATTGGAAAAAGATCTACTTTGAATCGTAAATTCTCTGAAACACAATATTACAAGCTGATCTTCGAAATCACAAAAGAAAAAAAAAACGCTTTCAGTTTTTCATCTGTGTGCAGCTAGTCAACTTCTACGTGCTTCCTCTCCACTATCGAGTGTTTTGGGTTCAGTCTGCAGCACTGATTTGGCAGACTTACTACTCGTACATAACACAAAAGAAGAGGGCAGAAAAATAGATCGCAACGAATAAATATAATTGATCGAAATTTCTACAATCTCGAAAATAGATAAATTCTCTCTTATCAATCGATATTGTTGAGTACCTGCAGTGTGCTATCAATAAAGATGATAGAGAAGTTAAAATCGAAAGATGACAAAATGTTGCACAATTTTGGCAATGGCAAAATGCATGTGGAAGAGAAATCTCTCGTTTGCTGCGATGCCGGTTGAAAATACGGCATGAAATTCTTTGCGATTATAAAAGCTGGGCAATTTCTACCAGCTTTCGACGAGTCCGGAGCCAGTCGGTTACCCATTACGAACAACTCGATTGGCATAAGCATGACTGGTCATTTTTTGCAAAATCAAATCGTTTTTGAAAGAAAAATAGGATGTGAATGTTGATAATGCATTTTCTGCAAATCATGGAAACCACCAATAAAACAGTCTAAAATGAAAAATACTAAATTTTAATTCCAAATGAAAGATAAACTTTATAAAAATATATCTTCAGCCAAGCTATTCTAGCTAACAGTTCAATCATTAGTTCTTATGGTTAAATTTCAGCGAATCGATAATTGCAGATCATTGCAAACACTTGGAATTGCCGTGAATTTCATAACAGTTTAGTGAAGCTAGAAATGCGTTGGAAAAGAAAATCTTTCGTCTGTCGCATTGCCGGTTGGGGATACAGCACTAGATTTTAAACGTCTATATATACGGGTTATTTCCAATGGCTTCCGACTAGTCCGGAGTCAGTCGGTTACCCACATTCTCCCCCCGACTGACACAAACATGACTGGTTATTTTTTGTTATCTTTATGCAGAAATCGATTGAATCGATTATTTTGCAATTCTTACCTGCGATGATTCATGCTGTTGACTCGTAGTATTTTGAAAGTATCCATGATGTTTTCTATTATATTGCATCACTCATTCTCCTTTCCACTCTCTCCTTTTGAAAGTTCTCGTCCTCTTTTCTGCTTAGCCTTATCGATCGATTTTTTTCTCGAGAGTTGGGCAAGCTATAAACTTGCCGCTTTTTGTAGTTTTCTTTGACTCTTTGACTTGAACTCAAAAATCCATTAGAATTTTATAAACTTTATTTTAATTACTTCATTTTTTCGTGATTTTATTTGCTTTTCTGTTTCAATAATTTTTATTTCAGAGGAACTTTTGTTTTTCAACATTGTTTATTTCAAATTATTTTTCTGACTTCCATTTTTCCTTCCTGAACTATGCCCTCTCGTTTTGCTTCTTTTCTTCTCTCTCTTACGCAGAACTTTCGTCAAGTTGGGGATAGCAAGCGAAAGAGTGCCGAGTGCGTGTGACGATTCCCCTCTTCCCTTTTTTGGTGGTTCATTCTAAAAAGAAACAAGAAAAACACTTCGCTCATTTGATTATTTGCTCGTTTTCATTTTTACTTTCTCGCTTTCGGCGTTTCGTTTTTCCACTTTTTAGTTTTTTTCTCAGATGGAACAAATATTGGAAAATCCTTGTCGATGGCCGGAATTTTCGGACGAACAACCAGTTGGATGCAGTCGCTGCACTGTGAGCCCTATCAAAGGTCGGCTAAAATTCTTTAATTTGAAAAAAAAAGAATCATTTTTCATAGGAAAAGTGGGTTCGCAAGACTAATTTTGAGTTTCCCTATTCACCAGTGTTTGGTAAATCTTCCAAAAATTTATGTTTCCATGACAACGAAAATATTATGAAATCCGGGATAAATCCTTCATTTGGAGAAAAGTATAAATTTAGGCTCTCTCCACAAGTGTATCCACTGCAAAGAGCTGAATTTGTGTGACAAATGCTATCGACAGGAAATTGTGAGGTAAACTTTTCAATAAAATGAAACAATGGTTCAAATATACTTACAGAAAAAAAAGTTAAAATAACCTGAAGGCAGACCTAGGCAGTTTTTCGGGCAGAACGAAAAATTGTATAGGGGAGGGGGTACGCAAATCAGAATTCTTCTATAGAAAGTTTATACATAAGGGGGCTACACAGCGAGACTTTGGCAGAAAAGTTTAGTTCAAGGAGGGTACGCTCGAACGATCTGGCTTAAGACCTGCCTAGGTCTGCGTAAAAGTTGAAAAATATTTCTTAGTCGAGCAAAAAAAAATCAATAAAAATTATGTATTTGCCTGAATTAAACTGGCCGATGAAATAGCAGTTTCCCTTACTTCAGAGCGACAGTGTGCATGGATCAATGCATCGAGAAGATAATTCAAGAACATCATGACAAACCGCACGTTTGGCGACTCGTCATGTCAAATTTGGGAAAAAGTAGGCAATTTTTGGAGGATGAAAATTTTAAGAACAATTTTTCAGACGCATTTCCCGTCCACGATTATCCCTGCGATTCGTGTGGAGCTCACCCCTTTCCTGGGATTTGTTATCTGTGAGTTTTTGATTTTTGTTATCTCTATAAAATTGCATCAGAAGTTTCTAGATTTGAGCATTTCTGAAAATCGATACTTGCACAATAATATTATGCAAATCGTTAATGTCATGCGTTTCAAAAATTGATCATTCGTTTTCCAGCCTCCCCGGTCCTGATTTGGACTCGAACACTATCAAAATCTGCAGTTCCTGTTACTGCGAACTCCGACATGATTTTTTCGAGGCAAAGGAGCCCGAGCCCAGTGGAAAAGTAAAGAGAACTTTAAAAATGGAGATTTTGAATTTCAGAATTTTAGGAGACTTATTTGATTGGATCTTCAATTATTAAGCAGAAGTTCCTCGGGTCTCAACTGTCGAAATTGGAATGGGTCACATTCAACATGGGCGAAAAGGTGGGTGAATTTTGAAAATTACAATTTTCCTATTTGTACTGATAAATTTATCAAGTCATTATTTTTGGGAGATTTGAACATTTTCTCCCGAGTTTATTCAATTTTGCATTGCTGTTGCGGCAACACTTAAAAGTTTCCATTTAAAACATAAAAAATTTCGATTTTTCTTTCTGTTTCAGGTTCATTTTTGAAGTGACGTTCTTGATCGCTTTCTTTCACTTTTTTTGTATCGGATAACTTTTCAAATAACATCTTAAACTACGAATTTCAGTCTGACCGTCGAAAATTGGCAAAAAAGATCGGCTTTGCCCTGTTCCAATCACCGACAGAAGTGCCCCTGGAAGAGTTGGAAGAGGCTGGGATCGACATCAAAGAATACGAAGATGAACAGCCCGACTACAAGTCCAAATATGGCTATTCAAAAGAGGTTAGCAAGTGTTGTTTTAAATGAATTTAAGGAGATTTCATTTCATTTTTTTTAATTTGCAAGGAACTCCACTCGATTTTTTATTAGAAAATTTTAACCTTTCCTAACAAAAATGGCATATTCCAGAAAGAAGAGAGAATTGACGCTTTGATCGACAAATTGGTCGTAGTAAACGAGAAGCTGTTAGGCAAATCGACAAAGTCGGCCGACTCCGACGCGACACCTTCCACTGCATTCCTCCATATCAAGTTTGCTTTCGTCAGCTATTTCAAAGAAGGATGGATGAGTGATGAGACGGTAAGAAGAACATTCTCGAATTTTTGTTAGACTTCTTGAACTTTATATAATGATCGGCTCGATTTGCGAAGAAGAATGATCTAAAATGCAATTTTTTTACGTTTAAAATTTTACTCTTCAAACACGTATTCTTTTCATTATATTTTCGACGATAAAATTTTTGTGATCATTCATCATTCAGCTTCCCCTAATCGTGATGCAAGTACAGACGAAAGAAGAACCCCGAATATTCCTGCAATCAGACGGCCGAGTCTACGCCGGATGGGACGATTTTCTCGCTTCCAACGAATTACCCGAATGCAAGATTGTCTTTCCTGATGGCGGAATTTACGAGGTTGCTCATTTTCATTTGCTTTCTAAAAATATCATTTTCAGATGGAAGAGGACGATTTTATCAATCTGCGAATAGGCAATTCGCGAGCCTGCAAGAAACGGTGGAAATTCTTGAAGGTAATTAGAATATTTGCCGTTCGATTTTCATCGTAACTCATTATTTTGATCAATGAATATTTTGACGGAATTAAACAAACTTGTTTGCTGTTTTCAAAAAAAAAAGTCGTAAAAGTTGCGAAAATTCAAATCTCATTGTTCAGTATCTCGACCACACAACAACAGGGATTGGAATTTTTGCAACAATCGGGTCGATCATAGGACTGTTCACGCCACTAGCGCCCATCGCTGCCGCTGGACTTCTTTATACGGGTATTTTCCTTTTGAAAATTTTTACACTTGTTCAAAATGCGAACTGTTTCAGTATAACTAAAATAGACGAAAATTTTTTTTCTTAATTCTATGCGAAAATTCATTTGCGATTTAAGCTATCGGAACAGGCATCTATGCGGCTGGCAGAGCCTCTGGGAACCTGATCGACAAGAAACTTCACGATGAAAGCATCAATCCGATCAGGAGCAAGGTTTGGAGGAGTATATGAGAAGGAGGGTACAGTTGTGATTTTAAGGAAAACTTCTTCAGCTGGTTCTCTGTAATCGCGAGTGCCGCAAGCTTCGGCGCTATGGGAGCATCGATTGTGAGTGAAGAAATTCATTTTAAAATTCAAGGGTTTTTTTTTCCAAAATATGAAACTCGTTATCAACTGGAAGAATAGGATTTTCTAAAACCTAGATACGAAGTTGAATTTTCCATTTTAAAGATACTGATAAAGCTAATTTCATTAAACTCTACGATAAGAAATTATATAAGTCAGAAATTTTGAACAATCGACAAGTCCTCATTGATATCGAATTGGTTTTTTCAGTACATTACGGAATTGGCAGTTAGTGGAGCAGAGCTGACCACTATAGCCGAAGTAACAGTGAATGCCGCCATTTTCTCTTCGCTAACCCTTGGCGGAGTGGGAATCGTAGCTTCGGGACACAACATTTATGAGAAGGTAATCTTGCCAAACTCTCTTTTCCTCAAATTGCCAGGCAAAACCAAAGTAATTTATAATCCATATACTGAAAATTGTATTTCAGGTGGCAAATGGCGAGAGACCGACGCCACTGGAGTTGTTCCAATTTGCTGCCAGCACTCTTTTCTTCTTCAACTCTGCCCTGACTCTGCAGACTGCTGAAAGGATGATTGAAGACGTAAGATTTTTATATACTTTTGTCCTAAACTTCTAATCAAACACTTTTCCTATATCAAAAGAATCAAAGTTCAGTCCCTTGTAATTTTTACCCTTATTTTTCGTCGGCTATTTTCCAGAAAAGAGGGAGGGAACTACAAGAGGGTGGTGACTACAGCGAGCCCCAAACTTTGCCTATTCTTTTTCAAAATTAAAATTCCCCATATTTTAGAATTCGAAGAAACAAGTGAATGAGATGAGAGACACTCTGAAGACGAAGGCAGAACGAGAAGGATTCGACCAGACCATACACCATCATGAAGAAGACCCACATGCACCCAATGCTAAGGGCAAAACTGCTGATGGGAAACAGCCATTATCGAGTGAGTTTAAATTTTCATTATTTATTTTTCACAGAAGTGAATCTCTGCATATTCTTTATGCGCGGCTATGCTCAGAGTTATTCACACTTCACTCCATTTTGGAGTGTATGAGCAATGCGATTTTATTTATTCGATAGGAGGTGAGAGGCTACAATTGATATATCCAGTTTCTATTGCAAATAGCAAAAACTTAAAGACTAAAAAAGATGATCTAGTATTGATAATCTTGACTCGCTTTTTCCGAGCTTGAGGCGAAGGTGAAATTTTCTGTTCTATGAAATCATTCATTTTCATCTATCAATGTGCGAAATCCATATGCAGATGTTACATCAAAAAATGATTTTTTTCGCTCAAAACTCAGTGAAGACATTTGAATTGCTGTAACATTTTCAAAATTGTATGCAAGAATATGTGAATATTAGAATTCGAGGATAAAGCTTCATGATGCGATAAAGCGAATAATTCCATCAAATACAAAGGGGAATTGTTAAATTGTTGATGGGTTTTTTTTCATATCTTTACATTATTAAAAAAAAAGCAACTTTAGAGCGGCTTGGTAAAATTGGTGCAGTGGATGCTCCTGAGGTAGGCAATGCAAAGCCTGCCGGAGGTGGTTTCAAAGGGGCTAAATACAATCCGAAAATTATGAAAGGCAAAGGAAAAGGTAAGAAGGAAAGGGATGACGAACGAGAGACGAAAGATAAGATGCATGACGATTACAACAGGCCACTACATTGGTAAATGTAAATATTCCAGACACATTCATTTTAAATTATTCTACACCTATTCTCTCATCTGATGAATAAGTTTGTAGTTGATCTTATTTTTTTCAAAGTTAATTTACGTGCCTTGCTTTACTTACAAATCGTGGTCATAATTCATGAGTGTCAAAAGGATGGTTTTATTATTCTAAAAATCTGCTCAAAATCCTATGAAAAGCTGGTGTAAAATTTGAAATTAGCATTAATAAATTTATTAAATTGAATTGAAAAAGATGAATTTACAACTTATCACATTCAGGATCTCTGAAATGTGAAATAAGAAACAAGATAATGATATTATTAGTATTATTATTATTATTTTTTTTTTTTTATAATTTTTTACCTTATGCTTGACTATTGAAAGGAAAAACTTTCACAAAGCAAACGTCATAAATTTATGAAATATTGATATTTTCAAAAATTTATTGTTTTTATGGTTGAACTATCAACAAACTCACATTATTAAAATGTAAAATAGAGCTTGCAGTCTCTTAGTCGTGTCGAGACATATCCTGGTTAAATTTTCCTGATTTTTCATTTTTAGGCATGCCATGATTTTTGCCTTGAATGAATTTTTATACAATCGAAAAACGTTGAAATATTTCCAAGTAGAATATCATTTTTGGTCCTCCAATGAATCTAGTCTTCAAACATTTTTGCGCTAATTGGTATAATCCTGTGCTGGAAATCAGTTTAGCTCGATACATGAAAATCGGAAACGAAATACGAAAAGTTCGGTTGAGTTACATCACCTTTTGCATTTCGGATTAGTTCATATTATTCGAGCATTAAAGTATCCCCAATTAGTTTAATATATCGATTCATTACTTGAAACAAAGCAGTCATCGATTTTTCATTCATTTGACTTTATATTCTTTTTTTTTAGAATCCTGCCACTAAAATATTTTATCCTTGCAATTCTAGAAAATGGTTACTAAACTGATTCTATTCTTGGTCTCGATACCTTCAATTTGCATTGGCCTTGATTATGGACATGAAAGTATTTCTGGCACTGATATTGAAATAGTAACGGAAGTACTCAGTAAAAAAGTATTTGATAAAATCAAAGGTACAAATTAATAGATTTGCCTATAGTTAGAGAGCGCAAGTGCTATTTCAAAGTTGAGTATTTGCGTTCTCTGCCTTATGCATGCAATTCACAAAGTTATATTGCCAATGACCGATAATTTGAGACGAAATAAATGATGCACAGATTCGAATATGCACAATGTGCACTACGTATTAACAAATAGTCGTTTACTTCGTCTCAAGTACTTGGTCATTGACAATAAGTTAATTCGAATACTATTTTAGAATATACCGCGGACCCGAATGAGCTAGTCGAATTAATCGAGGGGCTGTATTGCGGTTATCCACGAGAATATATTAAATTTATCGACATTGTACGTTGATGTCTTTTTATTTTAACTTATCATAATTGAACTAAGACAAACTGAATAGACACTTTATTATCCAGCTATTGTGAAAAATCTCATGATCGAGTATGCATCAATCATTTCGAAATATTGAGTTTTATCGTTCCTGATGAATTCAGTTTCAAGTTTAGATTTTTAAAATGCTATATTTCATTGTAACGACTTTAAAAACTCGCTTCGATTTCGATTTTGGGATTTTATATCAAAAATTTGATGTCAACCTTAATCGAGAATTTTCAAACCCAATCCACGCGAGAATGTTTCACACGTTATATTTTTAATTTTAGGCACTTTCGATTATTTTTCAACCTAATAAGACCTTTACGGAACGCTCTAATGAATTGAATGCTGCTTTTCCCAACGAGCTTATTTTTAAACACGAAACATACAAAAAGGTTAGCCTTTATATTCATATGTTAAGTACCGACAAACTATCTAACGAAATATAACATAAATAAACAGGAAAATTTAGGAAAAAACAACAAAATTCATCACAATATGCATTTTATTAATTATACTTTTAATAGATACCAAATACTCTAATTTATCTAGATACCGAATTTTATAATTGATTTTAGGAATTATTACTTTCAAAGCTTGTTCCTCTTAACGAATATTTTGAATTTTTCAATATGGTGGCCTATTCTATCAGCCCGGAAAATGTTAGTTTTAAAGCTGATAACTCGTATAATTGAAGGAAAAATATCAAATCATACATAGTGATTTGAAAATGGCTCATTTTTATAGGTAAAACACTTATTTGATGAAATTCTCTACGTTTTGTGCCACATTATCGAATTCAAAGATAAAAGTTACCCTGACAGACTAAAAGCGGTATGCATTGAATATTGAAAATTTCTATTATCGAATTTTAATTGCGAGAACATAATCTCAGGTTGAAAATATCGTCAAAATATATAAGGAGAATCAAGACGATGTCTATAAAGTGATTCGATTTGGACTTGTAAGTTAATTCTGCTCTCTACTTTTGAATTTTGCAAATAATATAACCGACCGATACTAAATACAGTGACGGGGAAAATTTTGGAAACTCATTCTTTCAAGTTATTTTTCGTGCACCTAATAATAATTAATCAATTTATATGTAATTTGGCATAATAGCATGGTTGTTTGTCCTCAATTTTAGTGATCAAATTTCTAGAGTATCAGATTTGGGAAAATAATTGATATTGAATGCAAAAAAAATAATTACTTTTCCAAACTTACGGCAGTGACTGTACATAGTCACCTCGAAAATAACATGTTATCTAGCCATTAAACTATTTTACATTACATTTGTTATTAGAAAGTTTTAATTTACACATAGATTCATCAGGTGTGGATAATAGGTCAAATTCAGGAGGCCTACATTAAAGCGATCAGTGAGGATACCAACTCTGATATGCATAATGACTATAGTGATGATAAGAAAGAAATCGCTCCGAGTGGAAGCAGTGCAAGTCGAAGTAAAGTGATGGATTCTGAAATGGAGGCCTTGTTAGAAGAATATGAGAAAGAGAAGGCTGATAAGAAAAATAGCGAGGAAGAAAAGGATGATGAAGGCTTTTTCGGAAGGAAAAGAAGATCAATCTTTAATCTATTCAGATAAATCGACCTGAATTTCCTATTTTTTAACATGTCTGTCCATTTTTGATTAATTTATATAAAATATTGTTTCATTTTGCAAATTTGTTGTCAAAAA